>JASVER010000119.1:1840855-2158881 GCA_030449065.1 Oceanodroma leucorhoa
GCTGCCGCTTTGGGAAGGGTCCCCCGGCGCAGTCCTCCGCTCCGGAGCCCTTCGCCTCAGTGGCTTCGCCGAAATGGCCAAAGTCATTAAGGTATCTGCAATAACAGCTTTATTTTAAGTTAARTAGAAGTTATCCTGCAAGTGGAAAGTAATGAACAAATATTTTATTAGGATTAAGCCTCTGATTCTTTCCCTTCAGTTAGTATGAAAAAGGTAAACCTTTGGCAATCTTCTAGTTTTGTTGCTATGATTTAGTAAGGAGAAAAATGGGTATTTAACTTAGGCAGGCTGAGGAGACATCTGGTTAGCTCTGCAAATGCATTTTGGATACAAAGTACTATATGAAATATTCCATCTCTGTTTTAATGATGGGTTATTATAATGAAACAGAAATTTGTCAGCTAACTGGCTACACAGGTGATATTCCCAGGTGGTAGTTTGGCTTCCGATTCAGAGAAATGAGGTATTCTGCAATTCAGTGTTGTGTCCCACAGAATTAGTCACTACTGACTAAGGTTTTGAAAAAGAATAATGAAATATGGAGGGCTTACTGTAAAAACAAGAACAATTCTATTCCATGATATTTTCAACAAGTTCAGTCATGGGCAAACAGGTAAGCTTTTACAGCTTACCAAAAATGATACAAGAAAAATCAATTAGGAATTTAAATGGATCCAAAGAACTATTTAATATTTCCGTGAAAGCGTGTTTTCAGTAACTGGGAATGAGGTATCAAGCCATTCTTTGTTGAATGGGAAATGCTCACTTCCTGTCAAACTACCACAGTTTCACGAACATTTCACTTGGAAAAATGTCTAAATTTTTTTTTTAGCCTTGGGAGATGTCAGAGATAAAAATTTTGTGTTGATCAGATTATTACGTCATCCATAAACTCTGTGATAGATGCACTTTTACCTTCCAAAAGGATGCCAATTCTGTTTCAGCAGGCAAATACTTATATCCGCTAGTRGGTTGAACCTAATTTCTGTCAGGATGTTGCCAAAAGGATGAAGTTGTCTTTTCTTGAAGGAGTTCTTGYGTGTGAGGACTTCATATTTCATGTGCAGTGGTAAGAATGAGACAAGAAGATGAAAGCTAGCCATGCAAAACTGCAGCATCAGCCAGTCACAACTTTAGCTGTTGAACGTCTAAGCTCCTGCTAGAGTTAGGATTCAATAGGGCTTACATGATGCATCTGTTCTGCTTGACCARCCTTCGGAAGTCCATTATCTAGTCGGTGTGTTTGATGAGAGTGCTCTTCTGAATGCCTTTAATGTGTTGATAAAAATGTCTCAAGGATTTGTTGAGAAGTGTGTTGATGCAAGTCTCTAATCARCACACAAATTACTGTGTTGGTGGTATCTAAACACTAGGGTTTCACTCTCCKTTTATGATGAAAGGAACCACAAAAGAAGGTTTGCAAGTGAGTGCTAAATTTCTTGATTTGTTGGTTCCTGCTTAAAAAAAAGGCAATTTGCAAGCTAAACGAAATTTGAAAAGTTTCCCTTGGAAAACTTACCTTGTTAACTATATATCGTACAATAATTAAATACCTCCTGAAGAATTACTTAGGTATACACTTGTGAGAGTAAGCTGTCTAGTATTTCTCAGCAATTGCTGAAGGCTTGACTTTCAAAGGGAATAAATTTCTTTGTATTCAGTAATAGATAAAATGAACTTGGATTCAATGTCAGTTGTGTAAATCTTTCTTTTCTTTTGAAAATTTTAGGGGATTCAATGGAGTTACTTCCATGTGTACTAATTAAGCTTTTTTAGGACATGATGGCGGTGAATCTTCAGTATTTCGGTGGTCGTACAAATAATTGTATTCTTGAAGCTGATTGGATTTTTTTTTTTTTTTAATCTGTCAAGCCTACTGCTTGAAGCAATATTGGGAAGCAGTACCACTTCATCTCTGATGTCTGCAGTTCATTGTGCATGCAGGTAGAGTTAACAAAATGTGTCCAGAAGAGTTACTGACCTATTAAATATTAGAAAATGTGTTTTAAAACACCRAACACACACCACCACCCCCAGCCCCATCCTGTCTTCATTATGTTAGACAACTAGCCTGTTCCATCCAGCCGCTGGCTGGACTATCCGCTGCTTGTGACTTTAGTTAGACACCCAATTTCAAGTAGCTTGTGTGCCGTAAACAAAAAAATCTCTCAGATATTTCCAACTTTCAGATTGCAGATGCATCTCATGTAGAGTTTGTGACTTAGCTAATGACTGGGATTGTTCCAGGAGCATTCTTCCTTTCGTGTTGCACCCCACAGGGATTGAGGACAGCTGAAGTTGTCCTACCATGTAGATTAATGGGAGTAATTTACTGTGCTTTGGTGCTACTGCTTTGGTTGCAGCCTTTGCTTAACTACAGGTAGCAAACAAAATGGTTGCCTTCTCCATGTTAGAAGGTGCAGTCCTGTTAGCCCCTTCTGAATAATCCTATAGAAAAATTGTATAAATGTAATACATGAGGTTTAATAACAGACATATTTGAGAAGGAAGAAAAAGTTCCTGCGCATGTCCAAAACTAAACAAGCATAATAGCTACAAATACTTTCAGAAATTCRCTGTGATGATGCTACTTAAATTATTGAAAATAGTTGGATCACAGCCAGAAAGAAAACTGGCACAATCATGTTATCTTCTTAGACCAAYGAGTTTGATGTTTTAAGTGCTGGTGGACAAGTGATCAGTATTCCACAAAAGCACTCGTCTGTTCCCTGAAATTTAAGGGCTGATTTTATGTGCTACACATATTTATCTCATGCACACCACAGAAATGTAAGAARACTAACATAGGTGGAACCGGAAGGTTTTAGGTTTGCGCTCCTACRTCCTAATCATCTGATGGCTTCAACCAAAAATGCCAACAATATACAGGCCTGCCGTGCTAATGGAAAAGTTTTATATTTGTATAGCTCTGYTCACTTAAGAATTTAGCATGCTTTACAGCACGTCAAGTCTGCAATTCTACTGCAGAATATACCCATTTACAAAAKATAAACTGAGCCATGAAGTTCACAACCTGAAGGAAATTCTAACTCTCTCCCTTTGTGAAAAGAAACTGCTTCAGAGGCCCCATTTTCCCTTGCTGCTTTTCCTGCAGCTGCTGTTGTCTGGAAGGGAGGTTAGTATATTGGAGAGAAGCCTGAGCTCCAGTCCTTGTTCTTCTTGGTAATTGGATGCTGAGTTTTGTGGAAGGGGTATCTGATCTCRTCTGCCCAGAGTGCATCAAGAACGAACTGTTCAGCAAGGAGAGAAAGAAGAGCATATCTAACTGGGTGTTTCACTGAGGTTTTTCGGGCATTCAGGACTGCAAACTTCACTGTGGAATGGTAATCAGATTCAAAATGCTCTCTTTTATGGGGAGTAACAGTAAGGTAGAGAAAGGAGCAAAACCAAAAGAAAAAGCGAAAAGGGAGGGGAAAACCTCCCCAAACTGTTGAGGTCATGAACAGATAGTTCARATCTTTGTGTATAGAGAATGAATAGATGCTTCAATAGCAGAAACTWTTATAATATATTCTGCAAGATTACAGCAGTCCCTGGAAAATGTCTGTTGCAAAGATACGTGARGTATCTCGCATTCTGTTTGTAATTTTATACAGCCTTACCCTTCTTGTTTTATTAGCACAGTATACTGCAAGTTCAGGAATACAGAAGTGTTCATGTTGCATTCCGGTATTGGTACAGGCAACCACAGAGTTTGATACTTCTAAGCTGCATCTTAACAAATCATTTCTTGTTTAAAACAGGGGTTTATCTTTTTTAATTTTCTAATCAAATTAATTTCTAAAACCTTTCATGTCCATTAGTCACTAATCTTTCAGTTTTCAGGTTTAATCATGAGAGATACCCATTATTGATTTTACACTGTTGTCTTCTTGCTTTTATAATTTAATCCAAATAAGTAACACTAAGCATTCATGTCTCCTTGACTCTTTGGTTTATCAAGCTCAGTAAGTCAGTCTCCTGTTGTAACTTCAGCTATCCATTTGCTTGTGTGTTTTAGCGTTTTTCCTTTGTACCCTTTCCAGTTTGGGTTCATCCTTCTTGAATTTAAGTAACCAGAATTTTGCATACATTTTAAAAGAGGTTTTGGTGCTTTGTAGGTGATACTTTCCCTGCTCATCTGATACATTTCCAGGCTTCATTTTCACAGATGGGGTGAGCCAATCTAGTGGCTCACTGCTGCTGAAAGAGAAAGGTCCTGCTTCTCTCCCTCTGCTTACCTTCCGTTGATCCGGTTTGTGTGAGACTGTTTAATGTGTGAACTCAGGACAAGGGGTAAACACTCAAGGAAATGCTTTTTCATTGTGAGTGTGACCAGCACTGGCACAGGTTGCCCACAGAGCTTGTGTAGTCTCCACCCTTAGAGACACTCAAAAGCCATCGGGACATGGTCCTGGGCAGCTGGCCCTGCTTGAGCAGGGGGGTTGCACCAGATTACCTCCCGAAGTTCCTGTCCAACCTCAAGCGCTCTGTGATTCTGTGGTATGTTACCAAAAAAAAAAAAAAAAGAACTAGCCACTGCAGTAGTGTGTTGAATTGAGTCACGGATGGACCTGAGACACCTGTGAGAGGAAGGAGGCAGGACCGTATGGCCTGGAGCTGGTGAGGGAAGGATGGGGATCATGGARAGTAGAAACTGGGTTAAGACAAACCGTTATCTTGATTCAGCTGTTCATGAAACTATGGTCAAAGACACTGGCAGCCTTTTGCAYGGCCACATTAAACAGTTTTCTTCATATAAAATATGTTGCTCACTTCCAGCTGTTAGCGTCTCCAGAATTTAGCAGAAATTATTGTAGGCAGTTGCATGATCTCTTTATTTGTGGTATTGAACTACATCCTGTTTCTCTTGATCCACAGTCACATCCAGTTTTAGTACTCCAGTTTGCCTATGTACTGGCAGTGCAGTCTCMTCTTCTTGTTATGACCTTCATTAGAACACAAGTATTTGTATAGGAGTTGCTTATGGAAATACTAAATACTACTTGTCTCCTGAGTTGATCTTCGACCAGCTTTGCCTTGAACGCTGGCTACCTTGCTGAATCAGTTCAGAACAGTATGTTTAGTAAAATTGRTGGGGTTTGTTCAAACACTTTTGTATTTTGATTATTGTTTTCTGCAAAAATTATTTTAAAGTTTTGCATGCTTTCAAGATCACATCAAGTTTTAAAATGGCCCAGCTGCTTTCTCTGCCTTAACTACAGCTGCAGGCATTATTTGTACTGCTATTCCGAGTTGCTGTTTTCCAGTCGGACAGAACCAAGGTTAATGTTATTTAAAATCATAGTTAATGGATTTGCCTTTTCTTTTCCAGCTCTTTTATTATTCTGGAGTGAACGCAAATCTGTTAAACAGTTTTTTCCTCAGCCTTGTTTCTTTTAATGGGCCACACTCGACTCTGAATGAGAATTTATATAGCTGGGGCTCAAGGAAGAGAGAAAAAATTATTCTTATGATGGTCTTTTTCATTTACAAGATGAATGACTTGTACAACCCAGTGTCTGTCTTCTCTCATCCAGTTTCTTTGAAATTTCTCKGACTAGCAGACACTGGTTTAAGTTTCTTTTATAGCGTGGCATTCAAGCACATACTGCAGTTGTTTAATAAAATCTTTCCTTTAAGTGTGTATTTAATTGTACTCAGATAACAGTCAGCCGGAATGGGGCTGAATGCCTCTAATCCTGTTTAAATGAAAATTGGATGGGGACGTTGCTGCCTGCAGTGGCTGTGTCTGTTCCTGATGGCACCAGTGGCCCAACTGGCCACTGGATCCCCGTGAATACAGCAGCTGGCATTCAGCACTCAGGCAATCTTTAATGTGTAGTTACACYGCAAATGGGCGTGAAAAAGCAATATAGTAATAATTGTCGTTTTGATAAAATGTTTGCAAATGCTAAGGGCCTAAGGAATTGCATAATGTGAGTGGGTTTCAGTTTTTAGCTTGATATTTTTTGCTTGACAGCTGKTTTTTTTTACACACTTTAGAAGTTCAAGTGGCCTGTTGTATTATAAATTAATAGTATTGTAAATAGACACAACTATAGGAGCATGTGTGGATTTAAGATATTGATGCCAGATTTGTATTGGTATTGTGCCAGGATGAAGTGCCTTCAACCCAGAAAAAATTGCATTATTACAACTTTTCACTCTTTAAAAATAGGATACTCATTTTGAAGATCAAATTACAAGTATTTATCTGGGTCTCTGTAAAAGTGAAAAAGCAATCTGTTGTCTTACCAAGATTTTTCTTGTGCACTGTCTAGCTCACACACACCACCTCTTCATCGTATTAGTTGCAGCTCTTTAGTAAATAGAGCTGACTGAAAATAAACAACGAAGAAAGGTAGAAGAGAAGTTTATTACTGAAATGCARTTCAAAGAAGATGAATTTCTTGGTGAATCCTGCTTACCAAGTGAATCTCACTGCTTACAGTAGTACAAGGTCCTAAACAGTGTATTTAGGTGGAGCTCGAATTCAGCGGGTGCTCATTCCTGACCTGCTGTGCCAGGGCAGACTGAGAGTCCAGGGGCTCATCTTCTGCAGGACTTCACTGGAACCKCTGCAAGTGCAAGTTCCCAGGTTTGGTGCTGTAAATTCAATACTGTAAAACTTAATTTGAACATGCTGCCTTTTTTCTCTTGCTCATAATGAAATACTGTARATCTTCTAACATGAGAAAAATGAATAATATTCTTCAGGTTTCTAGAAAATAGTTTCAAAATTAATTGGACCTCTATAGGAAAGCCATATATTAAACGTTCGTGTACAGAGAAGTGAGGCAGTAGATTTGGAAGTATTTTTTTAAGCCACGTGGTCATGACCTGGGCAGAACTTAGCTCCATTTACTGGGGTTATGTGACCTGATTGGAACCATGTGTTTTGCTTGTGTTTGTATTTTTCATGATTCTGGTATTCTCTTTTTCCCCTCTTATTTTCAGCAAACTCGTTCAGGGAAGTCTTTTGAAACAAAGAAACTTTGRTTTACTTATTTGAGAAACCAAATTGGAAAAAAATTAATGCAATCTGCAGATCATTGAAGTTTAGTTTTAACTTGAAGGTGACTTTTTGGCATCTGAATACATTTGTCTTTGGCATAGAAGAGAAAATTAATGCACCTCTCTTTAAATTCTATTTTGCTAAGCAGACATTACAATTTAAAAAAAAAAAAAAAATCAGGGGAGGAACTCAGAGTTTATCTTTGTGCCAAATACATTTGTTACAAACATGAATAGTCAGAAAGCTTTCTTATCAAGACTTGTATGTGGTAGATCCKACAGGACAGGATCTACTGATCTCAGATTGCAGTCTAAGCTATACTTTCAGCCAGGATAGCTCACCAGTTTTGCCGTCTGTCCTTCCCTTTCTGGCACTTGCAGAACTGCAGTTTAATTTTTCAAAGGTAATGGTATACCTTATCACAGGATTAGTTTTACTTATTTTGTATTTCACTAAACTGATAGCCCCTCCCCTCCCTCCAGGTGTCCACTGGGACATCTTAAAAAATATGTACCCACCTAGGGTCTTGTAAACGGACAGGGTAAGGACTCTTAGAGCTATGTATAATTGCAGAAATAGTTGTATCGCTCAGATTATGTTAATGCTAAAATGATTATGTGCACTTTAGCTGAAGAGTTGTCTAATTCTTCTCGCTGTGCCTTGACAAATTACCATAGAAATAACAATTAATTATCTGATCTATAAAGGGAGAAATCATTTGATCTTTTTCCAGTTATTACTGAGTAATTAAATGATAAATTACCCACATGTAAACTAATCTGCATATAACAAAGCCATCCCTAAGATTGCAAGGCTCTTTCAATGTGGTASAGTAGAAGTGAAGTGGGGGCTGGTGTTAAAGATAGTGAAGAATGTGGGGTATATAGTCTACTGGAAAAGTGAGGAGCAGGGAGACTTGGAGATTTATTTCTGCTCTTTATAATTCTCAACTAGATTTTTTTTTTTTCCCTTTTTTTTTCCCCCAGAAGGCAATTTGTTGAGAAAGGGAGGAACTGCCTGATTTCAGTCTTTGCAGCCCATTTCCTACTGTGATTCAAAGTCCAGTGGAAGGCTAGACAGCAAAATCCTTGCTAAAATTAAATGCATCCATAATACCTTGGAAATTTTATCATCTGTAGATTTAATGAAGCATCTTTCAAATACCATGATTTACCAATCAGTTCTTGCAGTATGTGGGTTTAGTTTCCTATAAAAAATTATTACAGATTCAACAKCTAAAGTAGGTATAAAAGTTGAACCGCATTGTAGCATGACATCTCTCCTACAGTTTACTGTTCCTGATGATCATTCTCTAACAACCTGAAAATAATGGAAGCGCCAAGAACACCACTATGATTTTGGTATGTAATAGGCTTCAAATTTGAGGCTCACAACAAGAGACTTTTTCATAAAACTGCTTTTTCTGCTGAGGATTCTTCCTGCTGATGATTCCTAGTACTCAGAAGAATTTCAGCAGTTCTTAATTTTTCCCATTTTTAAGTGCTGAAAACAAACTGAGAAATTCATTAATGATGTGTTCCTAGAGCTTGCTTTAGCACTTTAATTTTTCTTCAACTTTTATTCACTTGTATTTTCTAAAATCATTAAAATGTAAAACATCAGAAAGCCTTTCACTTTCCATGTTAATGGAAAGAATGGAAGCGTTATTTATCTGTCTTTCAAATGGAAAATATAAGTTTGGGAAGAAAACAAACTTCAGAAAGTCAGCATTTTTGTTGCCATGAGGAATGTGAAATTTTTTCAGAGGAATGTTGGTACTCAGATGCTTTTTCTCCCCTTTATCTAAACGAATCATACCCTTTCAGGATAGGTTTTAGAGGTAGGAAATTAAGCACAGTGAAAATTCCAGTTCCTTTCTTTTAATTCTAGTAAGGGAGTCAAGCACAGTATTGCTATTGCTGTCACATAATGAGGTGATTACTACCTATGGAAAGGCCTTATTAAATTAAAAATCGCTTAGTAAAGCAGCCTCACTTTAATAATTAGAGACATCACTTGCAAGAATTAGTCTATAATCAGTCTTTTCAGCTAGTAAATGGAGATGCTTAAAACTTGCAAAATTTAAAAGCTAATCAAAGCGTTGAGGAGGCACAGTAGGCCACGAACGGCACTAGCTTCAGAGAAACCTTTTTCAGTCTTCCTCAGCCGCTAGCGATTCCTGCGAGCGTTGGAAGGGCTGGCTGGCCTTGYGTTCCTGGGGGGAAAGCTGTTCTAACAGTTGGTGGTCTTCAGAACGGACCTCCCTTCACTGGGTAGGTCTGTGACAATGTACATACCCTGCTTACTATTTTCATGAGCAGATACTCATTTTCCAAAAGTACATATTCAAAGATGGTATATAAATGCATTTTGAAATCACAGGTATTAGAATTGAAGAGAAATCAGTGAAAGTTAGCAGTCCATACCCTCTTATGGATATTCTTTGATCTCTCTGCCTGGAAGCGCCTTTGTAAATTGTTGGGTTTATGTGCTTCATATGTTTATCTGTGGTTTACCGAAACAGTACTGGATATTTTTGTCAGGTAGGTGCCTATCAAAATTGGGAGGAGTATTTTTATTTTTCTCTTTATATTATCGATACAGATAATATTGCTAGGTATCTGTGATTAAGTCTGAATTGAAGCCCTCAAGGAATTGGAGACTGTGAGCCTACTTTCTGTGCAGAATATGGTGAGTGTTGGGTTATTGATCTAGCTTCTGTTCAGGCACTGCAGTCATGTCAAGGTTCTGTCTGCTCTTGCTATTCTCGTTGGCAATATTAGCCTTATTTCATCAGCTTCAATAAATAGTTATTTATTTTTAAAATAGTAAAGTTATATCAGTAATAATGACTCCGAAGCAAGTCAACTTCATGAGTCAGAGTTAAGGCAGTATCAAGTGTAGACAGTGGAACTAGCGCAGAATTTTGAGGGGCACACCTAGCCATCATCCGTCCAGCAGTGACGTACTCCGCTGGGCGCTGGCAGGTAAAGAACTGGGCGGCTGCTCACGTTGTGTTGTGCTAAATTAAGGTAATATCTTACAAAGTTGCTACATTAGCAGAAGAAATTGAGAAGTAGAGCACTCCTTCCCCCCCCCCCCCCTTTTTTTTCTTCTTTCAGGCAAGGGCATTTGAGGGAAGAAAGCAACTGAGTAATGATTCTGCAATTAAAAATGTGGAGGAATCAGAAGTTGAATTTGCAAATCTATTTCCAGTCTAGGAATTGTAATGATATTTTTGTCTTATCTACTGTCCAGCTACAGAAGAAAGAATACTGGATAAACAAGTAAAGATGATCCTTATCTGGTAGACAGAATGATAGAGGGGGTGGGGAGAGAGAGGGGCAGTAAAAAGGGCTTGTAATTGTGGTTCTTTGGACAATAGCATGTATTTGTCTAAGGGAAACAGTCCTTATGCTGTTCTCTTAAAAGGGTTATTCCCTTGTCTTAAAGGAAGCTTCTAGGCAGAAACATTATGTACACTTGGAAAAATACACTTTTTTTCCTCAAATGCCCTTTCCTGAAGGATTCTGGAGCATCCTTCTTGCTGGGTGCCTCAGCCTTCAAAACTTTTTCAGAACTATGTGATGCTCCCTAAAGTTTGAAGTCCTCTTGCATAGCTAAATGAAAATAAATGCAGTTTGAGATGGTCCAGGATTTTAGGATTGTCACTGAATATTGTGGCCCAAAAGTTATTCTTCCCAAGTAACTGGCTATATTCACACAGTCATAATTTTTGCTGAAGATGCTAACTCATTTTCAGCTTAATTGCCTGAGAAACATTTGTGTCCCTGCAGATGAAGACATTGAATGTATTACAAAGTTCCTGTGTCCCATGTGTGAGACATTTTACAACTGTGATACGTAAAGTCAAGTTGTTTCATATTCTTTAAGTCTTTATCTACGTTTAACAACTAGGTTTTTAAATATATTTTTTTTGTCTTTAGTGTGGGAATAAAAGTGGGATTAAGCTGTCCTTCATGATTTTTAAAACTAGGAACCAGAGATTTAAATATCCAAGCTCCCTAAAGAACTTCTTAAGGACACAAAAAGTGTGATGGATAAGTCTTAAATGTGTTACTAGACAGATCCAGGGAACAGGATGCGCTTCCAGAGACCAGCAGTAACCAGGGAAGGCCTGACACACAGCAAGGCGATGGAGCACGCAGCTCAGCGCATACGGAGTTGACRTAACCAAGAGAAGAAGAGGTGGAAGAACTATTCAGATGTCAGTGCGTTTGAAATCTTTCATGGCTTAGATAGTCTGGTAGATGTGTAAGCCTTTCTGTATGTCTTATAGTCCGCGTTCCTCACGGTCTTTTAAAAAACATCATCTTTGTAGCTAATACTTTCGTATTTGTGTGGAGTATTATTTTGTAAACTAGAGTAAATGCAGGAAGGAGAGACAACCTTGCACTTGCTTTTTTTTTTTTTTCTTTTTTTCTTGCATCCTCTCRCAGCCAGCTCACGTAAGAGGGCGGTCATGTCTGCTGCTTCTGTGCCTCTGAAGACAGCAGAATTCATTGTCTGGTGCTGAGTGGGAGACTTTCACTCACACTGTTATGTCTTCGTTTTTCCATATGTGTATGAATAGGTATTATATATACTACTTTATATATAATAGACTTACTGCTATATACATATGTATATAATGATAACAGYCTGTTATATATCATACTGAGGCTTTTAGTACTGTAATTGTTGCTAGCTTTCCTTTAAAATAATAATAATGTGAATAATGGCTGTTTAGTCACCTACTCCTCTTGGCTGCTGTTTCGACAGAAGACTTAACAGCATAATATATTCCTGTAAGATCCTGTCATACTCGCTTTGCAGGTGTTAAAGAAACCGATGTCATATTTTACCAACAGCACCAACTGGCATCCGGCTGCGTCTGCTTGAATGTATGTAAAACTCTTTAGAAGTTCGAAAAATGATATATTTCGAAGCATAAGGAAAGGCTCAAAAGACTTGAGCCTGTCATGTCCGTAGTATTTGCAAAGAGTGGAGTTTAGACATTTTGGTAGCTAAATAAGAAAAGGTCTGTGATGGTGATATTCTTGAGGGGCTTAGAAAAAAGACTTAAATTCAAGTTCTGTTAAACTTCTCTCTTCAGAGTTRCTTTTTTTTTGTAGAAGTACCTTCTGTCTCCACTTTTCTTTTACTGCTGAAGGGAGGTGGCTTTTTTATTAATATGCTGTTGCCTGTAGGGAACCAATACACATGCTAAATTCTATTAAAAGTAATTCCAGGGCTCACCCACGCATGCAGTGATTATGATTGTGAGCATCCAAGGAAAATGAGTGTATAATATCTTAATTAAAGCMGGGTAATAGAATTTTAGTTACAGATTAGATAACTTTAAGACTTCAGAATGTTAAATTTCCTTTTTATTTTCATGTAATCAATATTAGTATAGCCATTTTGATAGTACATCGCCTTAATAATGCGAGTTTTGTTGGAGTAAGAAAACGTACAAAATCTGAAAGTCTAATGAATTAGAAAAATTCTGGTTTCTTTGGTAGACTGTGTTTACTTGAAAGTCACTTAGTTACTTGCCCAAGAAAAAAGATTTTCGTGCATGAGCGTGGAGAAAATAGTTTCTGTAGTACACTGTATAACCTTGGTTTCATCTTTCTCATTAACGTCGGTGGTATACTGAAGTTTGTTGTCTGAATCTCTAGTTTGTTTTTTTTTTTTTTTTTATGGTAAATTCGAGCTCATGTAGATGTTAATGTTATCTTGGAGCCGACTTGTGTTCTGAATCTTAATGAGGCTCAGCTGTTTTTGCAGTAAAATAACTGAGTTGCACAGGCTGGAGTTTTCCCAGTTCTGTTTAGACGTCTGTGTGGTCACTCTGTAGGAATCAGTAGCAATTTTTGTGTATTTTGRTGTATAGTTCAGAGTAACTACACTTTTCTCAATTAAATGTATGGCTAGAAATCACAGATAACTAAAAATATGTCTACATCRCCTCTAGCGATTACTATATTGTGTACACTTAAGGAAACCTGTGTGAAAGTAGTTAGCTTGAACACCAGCAGCATGAAGTTTAGCTCGGGATAAGTGTTTGGTTGTTACCCATTTTCTTGGGTAACCTACTGTGAATCTCTTTACACTGCAGCTACACTGATCTCTGCAACTGCCAAAGCAAAATTGCTGGTTGTACAATCAAGTTTAAAACTAGCCCCGGCATTTTCATGTAGCGCTGCCATCATAGCAATCTTTTTACGGGATCCCAGCTCCCGACTGCTCCCCASTATTGAAAGGTACAGTATCAGGCTCACTTTATCAGGCAGAACTATTGTTTCTAGTCTGCTGGATGATTATCTAGACGCTGTTGGTATTYTCCTGAATTTCAGTATAGTGGGATTTAATCATAGTCCACAAATAAACCCGCTGTCATCAGTTTTAGAAGAGCCTAAGTCRGGTGCTCTGTTGTTAGGAGGACAGAGGCAGGCTCATCTGTGCCGCTGCCTCCATCCTCTAACGCTGTCACTACCAAACACTCCCTTCCTGCTGTCTCCCACCTCCTCTTCTCTCCTGCTACCCTGAGTTCTTCCCACCTTGGTATGTTCACCTTGCTTCTGGCTCTCCTAATATGCCTTAAACACTTGCAATACTTGCAGCTCCTGTCATGCCATCTCCAGCCTGGGCTAAGCAGCGTTCCCTTGGGGAATTTACAGCCCTTCTAGCCCTTGCTGGACAGCAATCAGGTCCTTCTTTAGCAGTTCTCACGTGGAAGCTGTTAGAAGGCYTTGGCATAGAAATGGCTGTAGAAGGGCTGCAGTGACTCCAGCTGGAGGCCCCAGCTCTTGGTCATCCCGAGTTGTGTGCAAGTGATCCGTTTGTTCTGCGGAACCCATCCTCTAACGGGCTTGAGTTAGTGGAGGCAGCGGCACTGCGGATTGAATTTGAGGGGTTTTGCAAGAAGCATCTGCGTCGGGGTGCCTCCAGGCTGATCCCGTCAGACTTYGGACAGGTTAGCAGACAGGCAGGGACTTTTGCGCGGGAATGACCTATCCGAGAYAGAAACCGTGACTGTGACTACATGCCAATGGATGTACCCCAGCGTGTTTGTATGTTAGAAATCTTGATACCAAGTCTTCTAAGCTGACAGCGTTTAGGCCCYGATAAATCAAGCTGTATGGGAACCCTAATTTTGTAAATAACAGGCACAGCTCTAGCTATCGCAGTTATCTATTTAACAGAGATTTCCGCCAGTCTTGCAGGCTTTCGCATTCTGTATCCACGAATGTATAATCCATCTTTAATTTCAGTGGGTCCTTCTAGCAGTAATTACCAGAACTCTAGATGTACAGAAAGTATTAATCAGGAAAATGCAGGTATTGGGTTTTGTTGAATTAAGGTAATCTGTTAATTGATTTAAGATGATTCACTGCAAGCTGTGGTACTGAACTCCAGATATGCTTTACAATACTTCACTGTTTCAATGATTTATGAACTTGTCATTTTATCTTATATGAGGAATTGGATAAAATGACCTTGGAAGGATATTTTCATGATTATTTTGAATACATAAGAGAAAAAAAGCAGAAAGAATTACCCAAAGTACTGCTACRCTATAGAAATAATTTAGAACTTCAATAGTGTTGTCAAATGTCTGTGCTGTAAACACGATTTAGACAGATACAGTCTGCATAAGGAGATTCTGGCTTTTTACTTCTTTGAACATTAATAAAACCTCTCTGAGTCCATTCCCCAATTTAAATAATGAATGAGTTATTTTCTTAGCGCTCTCTCACATATGTACCCTCGAGTAATGTGTCTTATGCACTAAATAAAAGCTGGGAACATTTTTTTGTGTATTTCTTAATGTCATAGGAGTTACATTTTATGTGCCTGTATCCACACTCCCATGGGCATGTATTAATGCTTGGAAAATGTCTAGGAGAGGTAGGCTGCTGCACAGAAAATGGGAATGCCACGTCCTTTGTTATTTCTTTGAATGTGATAGTGGTTCCAAATATAGCAGCAGCAGAAATATCCTTTCCTTTTCTTCCCAGAACTGCCTTGAAAAAACAGTTCCTGTATTCTGCGCAGAACTGCATTTCTGGGATAAAGCTGTGGTGCAAGCCTACGTTTTAGATTCCTATAATCTTATGTCTACACTGGCCTTAAGGCTAAATATTTCCGTATAGTCTGCATATAGTCTATACACAGAAAAGTAGTAGAACTTAAGAAATCAAATGAAATGCCTTTTAGACCAAGATGAAGATCTTAGAGACGAAATAAGAATTTTTAAAAGTATTCATAATTTAGTTCCCCCTCTGTGAAAACTACATTTTAGTTTTATTCCTTTTCTCTTTTGCATTGTATTTTAAAAACAGTATTTTTACTACTTTTCAATGAAATGCATGTATTTAATTCTGTCATAGTCTACCATTGCTAGTTTTCGTTCTACATTACTTCCCATTCTTAAGTATGCAAACTGCATTTTATGATCAAAGCTCTTGGTCCGGGTTAGGTTCCCTTGCATTGCCTCTGAAGGACTCCTGTGATAAAGAYACGTACCCAGAGTTTTAAGGCTAGGTCCAAGTCACCCGTTTTTCTGGCAACACAACAAATAAGCAGGGGGCCTGGGCTGGGAATGGAAATAGGTAATGGTATGGCTAGAATACCCTCTGCTGATGAAAAGTCAGGCAAGTAGTCCTTATAAAGCTGTTCTGGTTGGTTAATTTAGAACCAATCTGCAGCGGTTTCATCTATATTATGGAGAAATGTTGACCCCAGGTTTACTGGTCTCAAAGATAGTTTATGTACGCTTATCTGTGACCCTTTCTGCGTCAGGGATTGCGTCTGTGTAACTGACTATACGACAGTGAGAAGCGGCGGTAATGCAAGTTCCTAGCTGAGGGATAGGARAAGAATATTAGTGCAGCCTGATTTAGGTTACAGTTAAAGAAACGCTGAGGTATATACTTTTTGCTTATTCTCATCCGTGGTATTGTGTGTTACCTATTTTGAACTGTCAAGGGAATGATAACATTTGACATAGGTAAAAATAACGTGGATGTCAAACATCGGTTGCTGTGGGGCTTTAGAGTCTGCAGCCTGACTGCCAGGGCATTCCCTTGGCGTCACATTGATGATATTTAAGTGACAGCTGAAAATAGAGTTCTGTCAGTGCTGTCTCTGTGTCAGCTACCAAACCACAAGACACAGGCTTGGAGTAAATCTTTTCCATCAATACATACGTTTGAGTRCTGTTAATTAAATCTGATTTGACTTTGCTTACTAATCTGCCTCCTGGATCAATCAATACATGCCTCCTCTTCTGAATCTGAGTATTTCTTTGTGTTTAGAAAACGTGTGTGTTATTAATACACTATTTCAAATGTATTGTGCTTTGCAGRTGGAGCAAAGAATGCTTGCCATATTCGGAAGGTTTTCCAACATTATTTTATATCTGAAATAATGAGTTAGGAGAAACAAACAATATCAAGAGAATTGAGTAGAGAAGAACTTAAAATAAGTTATGAATAGTGTGTGCCTATGTAGCTGGGATGTTTTTAACTACTATTGTTTGGGGAAATAAAAGAAACCTGTCTCTATGTCAAAGTAGATGTATTGTATAGTAAATTTTAAGAAGCAGAACTCTGATTTTAACACTTTTTTTTTTTTTTTTTTATATATTTTTAAAGATTTGAGAATGTGTATTGCGTAAAAAGAGGAAAAGCAGGCCTTAACTGAGAGGGCAGGTTCCAAGTTGATGTAAATCGACATACTTCATATGGGGGGTCTGGTTTTCACACCTGTGTGGACCTGACTGGGTCCTGTCATGAGTCTCTGGGGAAGTGGATCCTTTTGAAGAGTGTTTTTCACTATTCAGCCTACATGATTTTTGTTTGGTTTTCCTACGGAGCTGGGTGTCACTGGGGACGTGACCTTACAAGGGTCATGAAGACCTCAAGGGCTTGGTAATGCCACCTCCACTTTTTTTCCTTCTCAAAACCCAAACCTCTCCATCCTTCTGTCATTCGCCCTCCACCATGTTGAGAGGGAGGATGCATTAGTGATGTTAAAAGCTACAGTGCAGAAAATATGTAAGTTTGAAGTATCAATTACTACTCTACAATGTGTAGATAGAGAGGGGAGTTGCCAAGTAGAAGAGAGAAGTCTGTGGCCCACTTTACTGCCAGACATTCATTTTCAGTGATGAGTTGGTCTGTGCTGGCTGAGGTTTCCAGTTCAGTTATGATGCAGGGTATTCTGAAACACTTGAAGGCTTTGTGCTCCTAAATCAAGGTCTGTTGTGCTAGCCCGGATTGAGAAGGCAAGAAAGAATTCCAGACGCTGTRTATTTAGTGCTGTGATAAGAGGTAGTAAGCAGAAGAGGTTGGTAGTATAAGGATGACATGTATTCACTGCTAGTAGGCTGCTGCAGCCGTGCTGGGGTAGTAGAATATAGTCCTTTTGCTGCTGAAAAGTATCCAGGTCTCCGTGCAGCTGAAATTGTAAGGTTGGTAAGCTCCACAGGTATGGAAAACACTGYCTTTTCTCTGCAGTCTAGAATAGAGGGGTGTTTTTTAGTACCCTTTTCTTAAGAAAAAATTGTTTTGTTTTACCCTTTCTGTGGAGCTAAACCCATGGCMTCATCTTAGTATCCAATTTAACCACCACAGTGGGTTAAGAGAGGAAGATTATCTGTCTTCTGATGAAAGCTGCTAAGCCACTGAAGTTCCCTACGGTTGGCAAGATGTTGCACTAGCATTATGGAACTGCAGCCAAGCAATGTAGGAAATGCAATTGCAGTAGCAAGAAAGAGTACTSCCAACCCACCCCACCTCTTGTGTCCTTTGGGAAGTTTCTGATCAAACCCATGTGCTAAACCTGAAGCTATGCCAGTTCACTGACAGTAGGTTTAGTTTCTTCCTAAATTTCTCCTCTGGCGAGGAGGCCTCTTTGTCTCCTACATTACCTTTCCAAGGCTATGGGAAGAGGGGAATTTTTTCCCCTTCATCAGCTTCCAAAGGAAATTCTCTATGGCTTCTAAGTTCCAGTAATTAAAATGGTGCCACCAAAACCCTGTCAGCAGGTCASGTAAGAACATAATGGGATCAGCTCCCTGGATCCAAGAGGTCCATTGAACTTGGTGTTGCAAGTGGGAAGTTTTTTCTCAACTCAATTCCATGTCTGAGGCCAAAGCTGGTTTAACGGAGATCGAAGTCGGACTACTTGAAGTAGTGTTTTCAGTTTAGTTCAGTGAATCATACACAACAAAAGAATTGGTATCCCTTGAACTTTTATATGAACTCTATTCACAAGTAATCCTAGGGTTGATTCTTTTAAATTAATCCAGTACTAATGTTTAAATTAAAATTTTTAGTAGTGAATCATTATATTCAAGCTACAAAATGGAAAGAAATAGAAAAGCATTCATCTAAAAGGAGTATTTATTAGACAGTTACCATTTTCTTCTCAATAATTACCCATGCTTAGCTCAAATTACTTTCTGTGTAAAAGAGACATCATGCTATTTTCTTAAGTGCTATTTTACTTTGAGAACCTATCGGTTGGTTTTTACATAAGTGAATTTGTGATATGAAGGAAAGTAACAATTGCTTTTTTAAGGTAAATTRGTGTTTAAGATGGTACTGTCTTGTTTTCAGTATGTATTTTGGAAGAGGAAGTAGCAGAGTAATTTCAAAATCTCAGTAATTTCATTAAGAAATACTCAATAATCAATTTTTAAATACTAAYTTAAGATCATAGAATCATAGAATCATTAAGGTTGGAAAAGACCTCCAAGATCATCAAGTCCAACCACCCACCCAACACCACCATGCCCACTAAACCATGTCCCGAAGCGCCACATCTACACGTTTTTTGAACACCTCCAGGGATGGTGACTCCACCACCTCCCTGGGCAGCCTGTTCCAATGCCTGACTACCCTTTCGGTGAAGAAGTTTTTCCTAACGTCCAATCTAAACCTCCCCTGGCGCAGCTTGAAGCCATTTCCTCTTGGTCTATCGCTAATTACTGGGAAGATCTTTCAATCTGTTACATATGTCAACATTTTTAACATGGAGGAGAAATGTATGTAGCGTTTTGCAAGAGGTGGTAAATTGTGATAGTTGCTAGGAAGTCCTGCTTTCAGATACAACATGCCAGCGTGCCTTAGATCTCTGTGCGCTAGGAGGCTACTGTGTCTTGTTGGGAAGTTTTAATTATATTTTGTAATTGTGTCTGATGACTTGTCCCTTTTTTTTTTCCCCAAGAAATACAGAATCATAGAGTCATAGAATCATTTAGGTTGGAAAAGACCTTTTAAGATCATTAAGTCCAACCRTTAACCTAACACTAGCAAGTTCACCACTAAACCGTGTCCCTAAGYGCCATATCTACACGTCTTTTAAATATCTCCATAGATGGTGACTCAAAATATATTCTTTTGGTTTTTACTGTTGTCTTGTTTTACCTCCTTACTACACRTAATCTTTTCTTTTCTCTGTTTTCTTACTTTACGAAGCCCATGTTCACGTTAGATGCCTAAGGTGATGTATGTTGGAGTACGTTTGTCCCAGGGATAGGTATTGGAGCAGTACAAACTGCAGTTCATAAATTAGTACCCCACCTTGCTGTTGGATGGCAAATCCTCCCAGGAAAGCTATGTGATGCATGGCTATATGCCATTTAAATGTCTTTGTGTCTTCAGTTTTGTTAGGAATTGAAATCATGTAAGATTCAAATATAAGCCAAAACGAGAAGATAGCAAATAGTAATAAAGCTGGATTTTTTGTTAGTAGTTGGCTCCTAATTTTGTTTATGCTGGGTTCTGAACTCTGGGAATCTGTTCTGAAATGTTCAGCTGAACAGCCGCAGGGATGTGGCTCAAAGAGATCATTGACTTCATAGGARTGTAATAATACAGAGTTGATATGCAATTCAGTCTCTCATCTATGTGTAAATTATATCTCTCATCCAGTCCTGTTCCCCACCTGAGTCTGAAGTGGTGACTTTTCCAGGAGGGRTATCTGATTCTTTTTTCTTCGGTCTTAGAATCGTCACACAGAGAGGAGACTTGACAGTTCAGGGTGCTTAGGTGAGCAACACAAATCTGCTTTTTTATGAGGTTTAGCAAACAAAACGTGGAGTATGAATTTTAACTCTGACACGTAGATGTCTTACATGATGCCTGGAAGTTTGGTAACTACTTATCCTAGTTTTAAAAAGATTGCTGAAGCTGTGGTGTCTAATTTAGTGTGCATGCATCAACGCTGCATTAAAGGTTGCTGAGAGATGCAGTATTTGTTTCTTGTCCAAACCCAGGAGAAGGTCATATTTTGGTACTAATAAAATACTGTATGTGTTGCATCAGGATTTGGTAGAAAAACAAAATAAAGCCAGCCACCAAATATGTAAACGAAACGATCATAAAATTTTGGTTATTTTAATGACTGATTGTTCAGGACCATGAGTAAGCTACCTGTGGGTGTTTTTCTCTCTGTTAGTCAGATTCCATCTTCTTTTTTTTTTCTTTTAAATTTACACATCTGCTCTGTTCCTTGAATRGTAGTCTTACGTCATGTGAAATAAGGCACCCAGTGGTCCTGTTGTGCTTGTTTCCAGTACAATTTTTCAGGTGAAGGTTTTGGGTTTAAAATTTTTGGTTTACTGTTGAGACTATTTGATTTTTCCATCATAAACTTGACTTTTGGCTTTTKATTTGGTCTGAACCTTTTTTGGGGATGAATTTTGCTGTCAGCATAATGTGCKCCTTTGGCAATTTTTCCAAAAATTCTTCACAGTTTAGATTGTGAAGTCCTCGAGGCRGTTATATTTATCTTCATGCTCAGGGCCAAGTAGGCCGTCAGGATTTAACAAATAAATGGAATAATGATTATTAGTAATCTTAGTTTCTTGTWGCCGTTTTGGTAGAGAAATTGGAAAGATTAATTAGGTGCATGTTTGTACAGTGCTTTCAAGATGTAAAGTAGTATATAAGTGCCAAGTATTATTATTACTTAAAGTCTCATAGGAAGAAAGGAGATATTTATCAGGAGCTGTACCTATGTGATGATGAGACATCACATATTCAGAGTTTTTGGTATCTGGCACATTATCTTTTATGTCCATTAAGYAGCCATACAGGAAAGACGTGCAAGGGCAGTTGTTTAACTGAAAGAAGAGGCCATGCTCATTTTAATGTTCTCCGTGAAATAGAAATTCATAATAGCTTCAAAAGGTGCACAGGTAGAATTCTTGTGATAGTGTTGGATACTAGGAGGTATATTCTAGGTAAATAAAACAGGGCTTCAGTAGGAGTAAAAAAGCTAGTCTTAGAAAGTATGTAGGAGGCCTTATCTTGGCAGTAGGAATAGGTTTCGTTAAACCACCGCTACTGCCAGGGCTAGGATAGAGGGAAGCATCTCCGGATAGAGGGAAGCATCTCCAGACAGAGATGGATCAGGAGTGTCCAGTGGGCAACTCACTTGGTTAGGCTGGGGTACGAAGGGCATGGGAAGGAGATTTACAATCCAGCCTCTCAGGACTTTCTTGTGCCTGCACAGGAGTTTGCATCCTAATCAGTGCCACCACAGTGGGTGCATGTTCATGATCTGCTGTGGCTATTTCAGTAGTCGTGTTTCCTTTGGRCTGGAAGTGGCTATTTTTCTATATTGACGAACAATGGGAAAAAGAGTGGTTTTGTTAAGTATTAGGTAGACAGCAATTACCCAGCACTACTGCTAAATCCAGAAGGATTTAAAAATCCAGAAGAATTTAATATCCTACTACAGTGAAGGAAAACTGCGCTTGAGAGAAGGCGTCTAAATCAGGACTAAGCCTGCTGCACTGGAGGGATGCTTGTTCTTCAGCTTCATRCTCTTTGCCTTTACCTATGGGGAAGGAGGACACTGGCATCCTACTGATGTACTGAGGTCAAAATGAAAAAGATATCCTGGAACAATATAGGAAAAAATCCTTGCAAGTTAGTACTGAATTGAAAAGTTGCAGCCCAGTTAAACCATGCCTGTAGATCTTGATGTAGTTCTGCGGCATTTAGACCAAGGCTTTACCTATGCGGGAGGAAGAGACCAACCTAAAGGCWCCAGAGCTCTCAAAGGTGGGGGTAAGATACCCTGCAGCGGTCAGGTCATTCTTTACTGTGAGCCAGGGTAGGTGTTTCTAGATAACKTGTTGTGTTTGTGGTCTATGTATGTGTAGTTTTGTCGTGGTTTAACCCCAGCCAGCAACTAAACACCACGCAGCCGCTCGCTCACCCCCCCGCCTCTGGTAGGAYGGGGGAGRGAATCRGGAGGGCCCAAGTAGGAAAACTCGCGGGTTGAGATAAAAACAGTTTAATAATGGAAATAAACCAAAGTAGAACAGTGATAACAATGATAACAACAACAATAACAGMATGTACAAAGCAAGTGATGCACAATGCAACTGCTCACCACTGCTCACCACCCGCCAACCGACGCCCCRCTTGTCCTGAACCGCGAGAGCCCCTCCCCCCTTCCCCCAGTTTATATACTGAGCATGATGTCACATGGTATGGAATACTCCATTGGCCAGCTGGGTCAACCGCCCCGGCTGTGTTCCCCSCCCGCTCCCCCTGCACCTGGCAGAGCACGGGAAGCCAAAAAGTCCCCGGTGCAAGCACCACCCAGCAACAACCAAACATCAGTGGTCCATCAACGCTCCTCTCATACCAAACCCAAAACACAGCACCCCTCCAGCCACCAGAAAGAAAGTTAGCTCTATCCCAGCCGAAACCAGGGCAACTTTGCTGAATTCAATCTGTTTATGCTAAAAGCATCTTACATTAGAAATCATGTTACAAGGATGGGAATAGATGCCTATTTCCTGGGTTGGTTGTTTTTGGKTTTTTTTTGTCTAATGGCTTTGCCCTTAGCTATTCAAGTCCAAACCGCACTTACAGTAAGARCCTATCAGGCAGCTTTACTGTGCTCCATAATTCCTGGCGTGGTAGCCTGTTTTTCCCTTTTGCATGGATGATGTATTTTTCTTGTCAAGACAACTTCTGTGATTCACCTTAGCTAGCATGCGACGTGAGCTTCAAACATTGTACCTGATCTCTTTCCTTTTTGATTCAAGGGCATCTTCCATGCGTGGAATATTACAGAAAATATCTTTATGCTGGAAGGGAATTACTGGTTTCTTGGTGTGGAACTATTCTCTGAAAAAAGATTCACTTCAGTTCTGAATTTTGACAGGTGGATTTACTGGAGAGTCGCTTTCCAAGCAGCAGCTTTCTGCAGGATCACACTTGAAATTAGTCTTGTATTTCTTTCTCTGTACTGATGAATTTAACCTACATTTTAATACCTGAATATCTGSTTTATAGCAGGAAGACTGCATGTCCATCTCTTAGGGAAAAGTAGTGATTACTGTCCCASAGATGATCCCTTTTGTGGCAGCGGGTAGTGCCAGGACATCTGCAGATCAGTGTGCCCCTTTCCAGCTTTCTGGCCTGTTTCTGAATTTCCCTGCTGCAAACAAATTAGAAACCTAAGAGACCTAGTTGTCTGGTGGTACCAGATCCCTAAAAACTGTGCTGCTAAAAGATAATACAAAACCTCTGGAGGGAAGCAATTTTCAGAGAACAGATTGTGCAGCAATAATCTATTTACCCTTCTGTGGTGTTGTGATGGGACAAGATCAGATAAAGTGGTTTGGTATTGGGTTGAGTCTTCACTGTTTAGGGTTTTTTTGCTCCTCAAGTTCTCATGCCCCACAGAGAGAAACTATTCTCTCAGTGCTTTTATTCTCTTTTGTTTCTACAAGACAATGTCTGAAGAGTATCTCTTTTATGTCCCATGGAACATGTACATCAAACTTGCTATTTGAGGAAATTTTAAAATTATTAATGTAGCAAGAAATCTTCTGAAAGCCTGTTCTCCATCCAAATTCTCCTCCCTGCAAAAACGAGCATCTGAAAGAAAGCAGGTAGGGCGAGTTAGATGGCCTCAACCTCAGTGTTATAATGTTGAATATTGTGTGTGAATATTTTMTTTTTTGAAAAGCATTCTCTCTTGTTTGCTCTTCTTGTATACCTCAGTTCATTGTTTAAAGGAAGAATGACATAAATAGAAGTAAAAGCTTTGGGGGAAAAACAAGATACTGATCTTCAAAAAAATCCAAGATAGGCAAACTGAGATAAAAAYATCAAATACAAACAAGCGAAAACCTTGGGCAAAATACAAAGATCCCAATGCGTGGTTGAGTACGTTTGTCTTTAAGTTGGGACATCAAAAACATTCCTGAATGCCTGGCAGAAAGGCTTTCTCACTTGCGGGTGTCTGAATTTGGAATCCAGGGAGCCAAGGTTGCTCTGATGTCCTCGGGGTGGCGGCTGGGYGGCAGCAGGGGCTGTCCTGGCCGAAGCCAGCGCTGGGGTTCTGTGGGCACGTTAGGGAGGCACAAGCCGGTGCTGCTGCCGCGAGGAGCAAACCTCTTACTTCTTTCCCAGTCCCCTTTTTTTCAGCCTCTTCACTGCCCTCAGGCTTTTAGCGGCAGTTCCGTGTGGCTGCGCTGTGAACTGGATCAGAAGGCTGGTACAGATTAAAATTAGCCCAGTAAAAGGAAGTGCGGTTATTTTTAACACAGACGAGTTCGCTGACCCTRATTCATTGTACAGGTCTTACACCAACAAGGTCTTATACACAGGGAAGGAGAACGGGGGGCGGCGGTGGGGGAGCGAGGAGAGGGGCTGCAGTGTTTTCGCCCAGTGCTGTCCGATTCTGGCATAAGGTGTGTCCAGAAACAGACTGAGAACATCCCAAAAGCCATGAATTTTGCTCAAGCTAACCCATGGATCCGTCAGCTGTATATCTGTATTAGATCTGGTGCATTCGTTGTTGTTCTTAACTATTCTAATATGTCAAGGAGAATTCCTCTTTATCGAATATACATTTATTTGCATTTGCTGTTTCTGTGTTGCTTTGTGGAACTCAGAATACATACTATGTAGGTACATACACACATAAGCCGAGTTTATTCAACGTGATCGTAGCAATTATAGGTGCTTTAAGAATAATTTTACCTTTTAGTACTCAGGACATTCATGAAAATTAATTATACATACAATCCAGGAACTCTGTCTCCTTTTTAAAATAAATTCTTAGACAAAATACTGTTAGACTTAGTTGAAATTTCTTAGCCTGGGTATGAATAAAAACTAAGGGCCTCAGGACGTATTCTGTGGAAGGTTTTYGTATCCTTTCTTTGGCAGGTATAAAATATATTAATCTGTGCCTGTTATTTGGCATGGGGCCACAGAGGGCTGTCAGCATAAGTAGGAGCAAATTAACGAGGCAGTTCTCACGCTGGAGTCATACTGTGTTAATACAAGGCTTCAAACTAGATAATATGAAACCTGAATTGAGAGTGTAATATTTAGGGCTCCGCAGTTGGAGCCGTTCATCATGATGATTACAGCCATGCCTGGGATTCTTGGCCAGTCAGGTTACCTTGTTTTACATGCTTGATTTCTAATGAAATACGGACGCGGCGGATGTGCATTAGTTAGGGCAGGYAGGCTGGCACAAAACAGACTTGCTGCTTGTTTATAATGACGCTCTGAGGAGGAGGAAGCCTCCTGAGGAGCAGAGGGAGCTTAGCGGCTGTGCTTGGGCAGGGAGCAGGGTGGGGAGCGGCGGGTTCACCAGGGTTGCAGCAGTAACGCGTTTGCAAAATCAAGGACGCGGGCCCATGTGGGATTAAAGATACGGAACAACAGTAAGGATCTGTCTTGTTATAGGTCATACTCGGTCTATTTCTTTTATCAAACTGACAGCAGATCCTTTTATTCTTTTATTTTTGTTTTATTTCCTGTTAGCAGCTCCTGAAACTGTGTCTGTTAGACTTTAACCTGTATGCAATATGCAACTGGTATGTCGATGGATTGTGTTTCTCTGATTTGACAGGTTGTGCACATTTTTTAGTGGTTTAATCAAGATGGCAATGCCATGACAGTATTGATTTAGTAATGTAATAATCTCTATGTTATGAAGACTGATAAGACCCTGAGYGGTACTATTGCCTTATTAAAGCAGGTATTCTACACAAGCAGGAAAACATCTCCCCTTTGAAAACCGTACAGYCAGAGCCCAAAATTAGTTTAGAAAATGTGCTGGACCTTGCATATAAGCCAAGCCCGTTCAGGTCATCACGCCAGTGTGATTGTATCTGGATGCAGACGTATACTTAACTTACAAGAGAATTAATAAATTAAGTCTTTCAAACTCAGAGTGACATGGTAGATAGTGACATGGTAGATAGGTAGATAGACGTATACTTAACTTACAAGAGAATTAATAAATTAAGTCTTTCAAACTCAGAGTGACATGGTAGATAGGAACGATGCTGACACACACAAACGTTTGCAGAAGCTCTGTCTGAGCAGTGTTGTACTTTCAATGCAAGGGGCTTACGTTTTCATGCCACTGTTTATTTCTATCTCTGCCTCTTTATTTTTAAGCTTTCCAGGGTGGTTTTAGTGTGTTACTGTCTGTGCGCTTACTTCTTCAGTCTCTGCCTGTTTTGCTTGTTGCTTAAGCCAAAGAGGGACGGTGAAGTGTAGCTAAGGAGACTAGACAGTGGCAACAGGTCGTGCCTGCATGAGGGACAGCTAAMGAGAACATAAATTCAAAATGTTAAATTTTCATAGATTTCGCTTCTAATTCCTCTGCTAATTCAGTGTAAAGTTGTTCTTTAACAAGATCTCCTTCTTTTCAGTGTTGTGAAATGATGGCGCTCCAGAGGTTGATGTCCAGAATAAGGATTCATGGATCTGACTGCTGTTTCTGAGTCTGGTGCTGACTTACTGTTTGGCAGATGGCAAGTCATGTAACCTCTCTGTACCTTCACTCCATGGTCATAATTTACTTTGACTTGACTGTGCCTCTGCCACCATAGTTTTTCAGGTCCGTTTCTTTATAGGTTTCAGTGTCCAGAATAATGTATGATACATGCACCTGCTTTTCTCAGTGTTTGGGTTCCATTTCATAGTAATTTTTACATGAAAACATACGCAGATAATCTGTATGCTGAGTAAATACGTTAACAATATTAATCATTGACATAATCTTCCAAGCTAATTGATTTCAGAGGCGTTGCAAAACCAAGTTCTTGCTCATTTTTTTCATCACTTAAACTATAGAGATTTTGCTTAGCCTTTAAAAGATTATTARTGAGTTTCGTGATCATTTGCGTGATCATTGAAAGGTGTCTCGGTTCTGTATTGACATTATGTTACAGTGATCTTCCCGTGGAATAGGTAAACGTAATTTAATGCTTGTCAGGGTTTCTAGTAGGCGCAGAGATTTCAGTGACTAGAAGTGCCACGCTGCTTGGAGCAGCATCTCCCAGATCCACTGTGATTTACTTACTTGGGTCCCATTTCTTAAAAAACCAAGCAATAAGATACGAAAACCTCCTTTAACATTAGAATGTTGGCTTTAAAACGTATTTGTCACTTTATTTCTTTTAAAACTGCATACTTTCAGTGTATATTTGCATGGTCTTAATTCTGACTATCAAATACAGGTATTTCAGCTGAATTGCTGAGTGTCTGATGACTGCTCTGAGTATGTACAGTCTGAATGTGCTCTTCTGTGTTGAGTGCGCAGTTGAAATTTTAGGATCTCGTTGGTGTCAGTTCATCTGTTCTACCTTGTACCGTGTCAGATTTTGGACAGAGCTGCTCTGTAACAACCAGACRTAGGAGCTAATGTGCCAGGAGTGTATGGCCTTCTGCCAGCGGTCCTGGATATCTGACATCTAACAACTAGTGCCGGAGCTCAGGTGAGCGTTGTAACACAGGCGGTAATGACGCCAACTTCCACKCTTTTCTTCTTGCATACCCAGCAGAAAGTAACCACAGTCTGTTTGCAGATAGTTGAAGCATTTCTCAGGAAACTTTCTATTGTTTGCTGAAGAAGGCATT
This sequence comes from Oceanodroma leucorhoa, assembly GCA_030449065.1. Taxonomy (NCBI): domain Eukaryota; kingdom Metazoa; phylum Chordata; class Aves; order Procellariiformes; genus Oceanodroma; species Oceanodroma leucorhoa. The sequence goes on from JASVER010000119.1 coordinate 1,868,813, forward strand.
AAAGTACAGGATGATGTGGTTGAAGTGATGGTAATTCAATGTATTACGTTGCAGTTTTTGAACTATGTATTTGTCTGGAGTCACTATTACTTAGCTCAGGATAAATCTCCCAGTCAAGAAAATGCTTTCAACTGGAGTTCTAATATCTGTAGGCTGTAATTTTTAACATCAACACCCCAACACTTCATGTGAGAAATAAACCACAGGCTCCTTTTTCACAGAAGTTAACGYGTTTTTAAATGATCATAACTGACTTGCACTTTTCGTATCTGTGTAGTTGTTTACACTACCGCAGAAGTGAAAGCAACATTCACCCAAATGTGAGATACGTATCAAAGCTCTTCTAATTATTGTAGACAGCTAAACCACAATGGGAAGACGTTACCTTATGAACAGYTGGCCTCTCATGTTTTGTTTCCTCCCTTGTGTAAAGCATCTTACGGAGTTGGCAGTTCTGCAGGGTCTGAACTTGATCTTAATGAGAGGAGAAGCAGTAACGCTTTAAATGAAGGGCTCGTATCAGCCACGACAACCAAATGTACAGATGTTCTTTATTAAAAGCAGAGCAGTGAAATTGTTTTTCTTGTATCAAGTATGAGGAAAAAAACTGGTGTAGTTTAAGCCTTTTTAATACCATGTTATCAATAGCTAAAGTCAGTTACTTTGCTATATGGGCTATTTAGCAGATGGTTTATTGTGATTTATACCTCCCCAAAGATATTTTTGACATGTTCATGAACTAAAAAGGAAACTTTGTGGCATACTAGTCATCTATTACACGTGTGTTAATTGTTCAGGAGAAATATCTTGCAGCTTAGGATTTAAAAAAATGATGATCGGGAGGTCTGTTTCTTGAGTAGGCTGGCATRGGTCTACCTTCTGTGGGATGTGCTGTAAAGACTGGATCTGAGGGAAGAGTGCAATTAATCTCATTCCTCATAACSGGGTGATGTGAGGGTGTCCTTAGCAGAAGTGGCAATGCTGTTGAGGCGTTGCGTGGAAGACTGGCTGTCACACGTACCCAGCAGGAACGAGGGCCAGATTCAGCTGGCTGCGTGCTCTTAGAAACCAGCAAACCCAGAAACTCAGGCGGCTGTCTGGTRTTTCTGAAAACCTGACAGGCAAACTGGTGGTCTTGTAAGCACAGAGTCTACATGAATCCAAATACAGAGGTCCCGTGAGGAAAATGGAGCACAGTGACACCTTGGGAACGTGTGGCAGTATTTTTTCAGTATACAAGATGAATACAGTTTTATTTCACAGTAGCTTTGGTAGCGATCTATTCAGTTAATTSTCTGCTTCATTTGGAAGTTCTGGATTTGCAATTGATTTTGAATCGGCAACAGCACACAAGCCTTTTTCCTCTCCCCTTGGTGCCGTTCCACTGCCCATCCGCCTGGCTTGGGAGTCCTTACAGTGCTTATCATTGCTGGGGCATTTCTAGGCAGAGCTTAGGTTCTCTCTGGAGGTACAGAGCGAACACATCCTTCCTTGCCAGTACATTTCCATGGGGAGCACCTGATAGTCCAGAAGTTCAAGTTTGTTTCAAGAACGGAGCTGCCTCAAGAGGGAGACTATTCGGCGTACTAAGATCTACATTCAAAGTCAGCTAAATGTTGTGAATTTGGGCTGGGCACATCAATCAATGATTTTGGAGAGTGACAGTTTGACTTGGGTTAGTGGAGATATTTATATGCACAAGTATTTATTGTACAAACCATTGTAAGTCTTAGAATGGCTGTTATCTTCTTAGAAAAATTCTGTTTAAATTCCATAAACATGCCTTTTCTTTTATGCATATGTGCACTGGAAAAGAGAGACCACTGCTGTTTGGATCCTCTCTAGAGTTAAACCATTTGGACGATTTGCAATACAGGAATTTAAATTCAACACTTCTCCCTATTTCAGAAGTTGATTTGTGTGGTGGCACCATTAACATGCATTTTGGAGTGAAAAAGAAAAATGAAGTTATGACCGTGAAGGATATAAATATTTCAGGATTGTAGATTGAACTCTTTCTGAGAAGAAGTCCAAGATTACGGAATTCACTGAGCAAGGAAAAATAGTCTGAGCTGCTGTGGAAGTGCATGTCTTGCAGACTGACCCCAGAGTGTTCCATCGGGTAGGCAGGGCACCAAGGAACTCGGTGGGCAAGGTAGGAAGAAACAACTAAAAATCATTAGGGATTTTCCTGGCTTTCATCAGAACTTTGCTAAATTGATATTGCTTCCATGGGGTGTTTAGATTTAGAGAAGCTGGGAGAAAATGAAAAAATACAGTTTTCCCAGCAAACGTGAGAATTCATTTTTGAAGGAGAGACTTTTTCTTTTCTTCCGATGCTTAGCTCTTGGCATGTGTAGAATAGCTCATCATAATTCCTCTCAGTAGCTGTGTTGGTAGCACTAGGGGAATTGCTTATTATGCACGCGATGTTAATCTTGCTGCCTCTTCCTTCTCCCTGCTTTGTCTTTTGTGTCTTTTCATAATCTTAAGGTGGGAGCTCTTGAGGCAGCTCTTGCTTATTTGTTTACGCAGCACCTTGCAAACTGGGCTACCTGGTACTAATTGGGCCATCCACAGCCTGCCATATAGAAACAAAAAAGCAGACGTAGCAGCTTGAACTAGTTTTTCTTCATGTTTAAGCAGAACTTGATTAAAATACCTTCTTTACTTTGGGTAGTAGCCTTTTTCCTTTTGGGCTTGTTCCACATGGGAAATGTTTAAGTAATATGTAACTTTAAAGTACCAGGTAGCCGTTTCACAATGTACTATCAAGGCAAACGGCAAAGGCTCTGCATGAATCTAAGCCGCTTGGTTAGTCTGAAATACTCTGTCTTTGAACTGACAAATACAAAGCAGTCTTTCCAGACAGATTATTTAATAAGTAATGGTTTAGATAATGTAAATGTATGTATTAGCATCTGTTTACCAAAATTTATATGCCGTTTTAGCTTTGGGAGCCGGCSGTTCTGGAAACTTATTATTGTCATGCTTCATAATAGCTATCACTAATGCTGTATGCAAAAATACACTCCTAAGAGATGTAGGCCTTGCATGGGGGAAAAGTGCAATTACGTTTCATGAAAGATTTCAGTGTTTGAGAATTGGTACCAACTGGGGGGAGCTTCTGGCTATGTGTCTTAAGGAGTCACTGAACTATATTGATCCTCTGCTCAAAACGGTGGTTGTAATGAAGACTTCCCTGGTATCTGGAGATTAGGCACAATAAACAGGCTTAGGATATGGCATGCCCTGGGAGGTAATTCTTGGATTTGTAGGGGGGATGGGCTAGATAATTACCCTGATTTCAGCTAAGGTAAAGGAACWTATTTGGAGCGTATCTTGTTGCTTTGTGTATCCTCTCTATTAGAAAGACCGTATGAAAACATGATTTCTGAGGCTTTCAGCAGTATGTGTTTGTGTATGCGCACTGCGCCTATTTCCATAACATATCAGGATAATGTTTTCTGTGCTTTTGTGGTGAAAATTTCATCTCTATTTAACAAGCTCCCGTGCTGATTCYTGTTGCTCCTGAAATCAGATAGCAAGTTGGGTGAAAAGCTGAATGTTGTTACTTAAAAAGAAAGGGTTGTAAAGGAAGAAGAAAATTCCCTAYATTGTAAAAAATATGTTACCTTGTCTTTGGTTATGTGTAGCAGGTAGTCGAGTACTGTCTAAARGAATTCACGTAATAAATCATTCCGAAGCTGATCGCCTTCCTGYGTTCGTGATGTTTCCTCACAAAAGGGGGGTAAGTAAGAAGAGGAATGGTCAKCCTCAGAACAACATCCGTGTTTGCTTCTGTGATCATGATTCAATCGACATAAGTTGTATGGATTTGTGCTTGCAAAATACTTCATTTGTACACCTTTTCTTACCTGACCATGAGGTTTTAACTATTCATTGTTAGAATATCCTAATGGTTCTTCTATTAGCTTCATTTAATCCTTTTGGACAGAGGGCGGAAGGARTAACACTGCATTATTAAAGGAACGTAGCTTTGTTTCATATCAATGTTGCTTGAGAAAACAGCCCCTCCAAAGRGAGAATCCAAATTAAACTTTAGTTCCACTTCCAATCTTGGAAGCTTTGGGGGAAGGAACAAGACTGAGTCTTAATCTTGAGTGCTGTAACCATCCCCACGGAGAATCTTAGTTTGTCCTGTCTCAGAAACGGCACGGCATAGTTCAGTGCCTCTGTTGAAGGTCAGTGTCTCAGTCTCTTCATACATACTCTTACGTGAAATTACCATTTGCTACTATGAAGTGTCTKATGAGGATATAAATGCAACTTCTAATTTTCTACTGTATGTTCATGGCCACAGCTCGAGGATCCCGTTAAAATACTGACTATAGCAAAACTAGTATAGCCTTCCACTGGAGATGGCTGACTAGCACAGATATTTCTATGTGAATCCTCAACACCTGCAGTCTTCACTTAATTGGAAACTGTGGAAAATAGGAGCATGTAGAAAGGTGTAAGGGTTATGCTTGGTTAACTGATGTGTTCTGCAGCAATACTAAATAACACACAATCATCTCTTCTTAAACTTTTGGGTATGTGGCCTTCACAGAGGTATCCCTACACTTAACACCTCAAGCCAATGTCTCATGGGAAGTGGCAGTCAATGACTAATGTGCGTGATGCTTTCTCAATGAAACGTGGAATGCCTTTTTTTCTCCTGATTTGGTTTCTTCCTCCCCTCTTTTTTTAAATAGAGATAAAAATAGAGAGATAAATAATAAATAGAGATAAAAATCTAATTTGCCAGAAAGTTACTTCAGGAAAGTGATATATAAAAGAGARTAAGTTGCAAAAAAAGATCTTCCTGGCTAGAAACATCAAAAGCATGGATATTTTCACGGAGGTTCCTGAAGAAGACTAGAGTAAGCACCAATGTTAGACRTTCTTCAATGACATAGAAACTTTAATTTGCCTGTTTTTCTTCCCTGAGGAACAAAAAATATTTTCCTTAAGTATGATTACTTTATTTACACTTTTCCACTGATCCGTGGTAGGACAGAGAGAACACATTTTTCACGTTTGCATTTTTTTATTTTCTTATTCACTAGAAACCTAGACACACAGACACAAAATAATACCTTTCAAAGAATTTGATTAATGCATTGTATTTCTGTGCGTATGCTCCTAATACCGATAACTTAATCTCTGGTTTTGAAGAGTGTGAATGATGTGTTGATGGATACAGCTACTAGCATTGAGAAAACTACTTYTTTTAGTTTCAGGTCAAATTTAGAGCTGTTATAACCACGAGCTTGTAGGAGCATACTTACTGAAATCAGGATTATGATCATCAATGAAGAAAGGGATAGTTCTCTTAGACTTAATACTGTATTTTATACAAACAGAGAGAGACTTGTAATCTCAAGTGTCTYGGTCCACAAAGACCAAAAGAAAGCAATATTGTTTCCATTCCTRATTTGAAAAATGGAGATGCTATAGCCGATATGTTTATTCCATGTGTAGTGATTGCTGTGCTGAACCGGGCTGAAGGGCTCAACCGTGTAGAGATTAAGCACATAGCTCATAATTTCAGGTTACAGCAGACATCRCTGAAAGCAATACCCGCTCAGTGACTTACAAGAGCATTCTTCCGTCTGCTTACCTCTCCGTTGTACCTGACCTTGCTTCTGCTGTGGTAACTTTCAAACATTTCTAAAAGTGTTCCTTTTGTAGTTGCACGTGTGACATCAAATAAACYGTTAATTCTCTGAAACAACTGCGTGTTTAGCCGTGTGGAGTTTAAAATTAGCAGTCCTGAGTTCAATCCACGAATTTTTAACAAGTGTTCTGCATTTTGTTTAATGAGGACCTTAGTCCCAGAAATAGGATTAGAGGAGGTCTATGGCTTTGAGGGTTTTCTAGAGATCTTTYGCTTGGGGCTACACACTGTCCACTTAATAGCGAGTGAGGATGAGGGTTATGCTATTCAGGAAAAGAAGGAAAGAAATGTCGTGTTTGGGACTGAACGGTAAGGGGTGAAGAAGCATACTTCAGTTGTATGAAAGTGAGGAGCTGAAAATGAGTTGATGGGTGAACTCGCTCCTGCGTGAATAGTCACTACTCATTCAGGGGTCGTTGTCTGGYGATTACTTTGGTCATTACTTTGGCACTTTGACCAGTGGTTGTCGGTCCTTATTTGAAAGTTTCCTTATACTAGTGTGCTCTCCTCCTCTGAGTCTAACTGATTTTGTGGTATTAAGTCCCATCGCGATGTTTACTTGCCAAACACTTGTGTTTTTCCTTGCTGGGAAGAGAGTGTGGGTGGGATTTGCTAATCTGAACAAATAGTTATGCGTGGCAGTTTATTTAAGCTATTCTTTAATGTGTAATGACATGATTTTGTTTTGACAGATGAATGTTGTTTCTGTAGATCTGCAGTGACATTGCTCCTTTTTGACTTTGTGCTGTCAGCTTGGTACATTTATCCTGACACTGTTGTATTTCATCTTGATACCGTATTCTTGATTTGACATTGCAATGCCACCTCCATAAATYTGTATTGACGTTCTTAACTCATTTTCTTGGTATTTTTCAAAGTGAATGAAAGCCTCACGCAGTTAGAATTGGGAGCAATATAAAGGCAAAATTGTGGAGATGTGTCACAGAGGAATGCGAAGGGTAGAGGTGGTGCTTAGGGGGGAGAAACCAGGTGTGCAAGATGCACGGATGGTGCTTACAGGGAGCACCGTGACATTCTGGCAGGGGGCCATCTTAGGGAAATAAATGTATTCTACTGGCACGTTGTCAGTATAGCCTTAACTTTTTCAGCTCCTTTGCAGAGACTCTAAATGAAATTCGGATAGTCGTGCCATAGAACATGCTCTGTTCTCATACACTCTSACTGTTCAGGATCACATAATCATTGTCTCAGCACTGCATGCTTGCTGTTATGGGAGCCATCGTTTCCCCTTGATATCATTATTGACTTAGGGCTTCACATCARTACCCAGGTTTCAGGGTGTGATAGCTGAACAGGCCGACAATACCATCCCTTCCTCTTCTCTGAGCGCCTGTCTGCTAAGACAGCCTATCTGCTGTTCAGRCAGGACAGAAAGCAACAGAGCATTGCACGTCTCGCATGTGTGCAAAAGGCATCATCGCAGTTTTTATGGGAATACCCACTACAGGGGGTATATGCCCTTCAATATATCCTCTCTCTCTCTCTCCGCTGCTCAGCGCATCCCGGCTACGTCACGATCACGGCGTGCGTAGCTCTCTGGGTGCGTGCTCGCTGCAGGGCTGCGGAGCCGGGTACGACCGTCTCACCTGTCCCGGGTATATTGAGATTTCCCGTGTGGTTTATGAAGTGCCTTCAGATCCTCAGCCCCAGTAGTGGTGGTTGAACAAAAAGTATATATGCTGGTTTATTATCATCAGTGTTTAGAAAGACTTAGGTTAGTAAGAAAAGAATGGTTTTAACTCTGTGTATATTGTCTAGTGCGCTCTTGTCTGCCCTATGTGTGTTTAATGTAAAAGTTGTTCAAACTTTTCYGTAAAGTATACAAAATAATGTATTCAGGATACGGAAACATTATTGACCTTAAAATTGTTTAGTTAAAATCAATCTTTTTACTTTCCTTAAAAAAAAAAATAATGTTTTAGTAATTTAGCGCCTAGGATTTTTTTCAATCAAGTATGTTGCCAAGTTAATTTTTTTCTCCATATTTGAGCATGCTTCATCAAAATAAKGTGAAAATAGAGGCAAAGTTAATGACACCCTTGTATCTCCATTTTGCCATCATCATAAAATCCTGAATCCTACTCCAAATGATTAGTAAATAAGATGAAGTAATTTAGCTGAGAGAATTGACTAGCTACAGTGCATGAACTGTAATTGTGATATTAATGTCAAATAGAGTTAGTCATTTCCAGTTATATTCTGCTCTTGAGCATGAAGTACTTTTCCCTCTGAAACCTGTAAGAGCTGCGTGCATGCGAATAACTAGAACCTGGGTCTTGAGGTCCCAGCCCACAAAATACGTTTTGGCCTGTGAACTGGGAAAAAAATATTCACGCGTTTTCCTTACCCTTTTCTATGAAAGGGTTCCATAATATAGRTCACAAAGGACATTTCTGTTGTTGGAGGTCGAAGTCTGACTGGATATAAGGAGAAACTTTTTTCACCATTAAGACGGCCAAGCGTTGGGTCAGGTTGTCTAGAGAAGCTGTCAGTGTCTGTCCTTGGAAGTTTTCCAAGACCCGATTGGATTAAGTCTTGAGTGATTAGAGTACAGGTGTAGTAATGTCATGGGTCAAAGGCATTACAACTTTCTGAGATTTTTTTCCTTTTTAATTTGTATAAGGCAATAAAAGTCCTGTTCCTGACTCCATGTTTTCTCCCCAGCCCAACAGTCATCACTGAGGTTCTCCATATGCACAGTGGTCAGCAATTGCAGACTGGAGAAAATATAAAAGAAATTTCAAAATTTTCAGTTTACTGTGCAGTTTCTTTGTAATAAGATTGCTAGTATGCATCRGGAAGCAACAGGTTAAATCGAGCATGAGATACCAGTGAGAATGGACTCATCTGATCCAGTCTTTYCTGCTGTCTCTCCGGTATTCCATGCTGGAAAGCTGCAGTCACACCTTGACATCTAGATAATAATTTATATTGTCTGTATTCTTAAAATCACACCACTTCAACATTTTAAAGCAATTGGAAAAGAGCAAAAAGACCAGTGCATTTTTCATAAGAACTTTCTTGTCAAGAGTACGGAGCTCACTGAAACTGCAAAAGAGAAGTTGAGGGGGAGGAGAGAGGAGAGCCAAATTATTCCAATATGTTACGATCTGTACAATTAAAGGGATATATTTGCAGTGTCTGCCAGAACCTGTGAGATCTCAATGGACTAAAAGTGAAGAGGGGCAAAAAGATTCTTTAGTTTAATATGTCCACTTTAATATTTAGCATGGGTATTACAGTTTATATTTTAAACTTTGCTGAAATGCTTTTTCAGTGGTTTATTGCTGGTCTTCAGCAACTTGCAGGAGGGTGGGCAAAATGATAACCTGACACTAATAGTGATTTTTATTTAATGTTTTTTTTTTTTTTTCATTTGCAGACTTAGAATTGCTCAGCAATTTCTGTTCACTATTCCAATATACTTAAAACAACTATTAATAACAGGCATTTCTTTTTTCCACCTACCTGTCTCTTCTTGCGAGAGCCTCTTCTTCAGGCGAGTTGTTTAATTGTGCAGCATTTTTGACTCATCTCCTCATAATTTTTATTTAATTACCAGGCAACATGTGCTAGTGTTATACCTAAATGATTRTATTTTGAAAGTGAAATCTTTGCAGCTGTCAAGTGATAGTCTAGCCCACAAAATTCTGATTGATTGCCTCCATGCAGGACTGTGGCTTTTAAATTGGTAGGCAGTGCTTTACCAGCAGCACAACCTCAAAGTCACCAGTTTTATTAAAGCCTCTGGATTAGGCTCTCAATTACCTTGAGTTCCAGTTTCAATTAGACTAAACTTGGGAGAAATTACTGGTCTGCTTCAAAGGTCTTTGGAACAAAAGAAAATGAGAAATCMCTTATTTTTCCAGCGGGCATCTAAACAAATTGCACTTGGTGTTTCAAGTGGTCACAGATAAGCTGGGTTGCAGCCAGGCTGGGCTCATTCTGCTGCTTATACTGCTTAGCGGCAGTGGAGGAGGAATATTTAAAATATCCCACAAACTTCTGGGTGACTGTAAGTCAAGTTCCCTGTGGAAGGTTTTTGTAATCCTTGTTTAGTGCAGAACTGCAGGAGAACTCGGTACAGAAGACATTAGTGTGGAAAATGCTGATACTGCCAGGTCTGTGGGGAACCATATGGATACTGCGGTGGGCAATCTGCCAAGTGCATCCATAGATGCCTCTAAATATCCCCCCCCGGGCTATAGGGTTGCTATTGAAAATCTCCAAACGTAGCACAGCAGTTGCGCAGGATTTGCCTATGGGATACAGGGCTAGTCCCAGAGAGCCCTGCTTGTGCGGGTCACTAAGCCAAGAAGCGCACGGCACTTCAGACTTCCCAGAATTTCCATTTATATACTAGTGTGTATTTAAAAGTAATTTTTTTTTTCTACTGTTTACCGTAGGATAGCATCTGAAATTGCCTGGCTTTATGCTGTACTTAAACCAGAAGACATCTGTAGTAACTGTTTGGTAATGATTATAAAACTTTGACTGCAACGCTGCTTAGAATATATGAAGAAAAAACCATGAATTTTAAAAAAAGAGAGGTGAAGGGGAAAAAGGAGGGAAAAAAGTGTACAACGAAAGATTAACTAACATACAAATTTATTAAAATATAAATATGCAATTCCGTTATACATCGTGCAACCATGAGAAATGTTGGACTATTTTGCTGAAAACGACTGGTAATGTTGTAGGCACTAATTCTGTAATCAGATTTATGAGAACACTCCTTCCTTTTGAAGGCATTAGGACTTCACATTGGTGCAACGTTTGTCTTTACAGATCAGTTTGCCAGTAGCCAAGTCTCAGGACTGTATTGTAGCATCAATTTTGGTCAATAATAAAATCTACTTTAAAGAATCCCTGGTAGAGTCTAGCTGTTTCCCAAATATGTTAGGAATTTATTGTTAAATGGGGCATTGGTATTTTAACAAAACAATTCCCAAATCACTGAAATTAAGAAAGCCAGAAGGTTTTTTTATGAAGCGTGTGTTAGCTTTCAGCTAGTATGTAATTTGATTTATTAATTTTGTAGCTTCCCCTCTGGTTTCACTGCACTTCTTTGCAGAGCTATAGTGTGTGTTTGGGCAGGGGGGGAAAGGATCAGTTATCTATCCAGTTTTTAGGAAGAGATGGAAGTAATTTGATCTGAACATGCTYGATCACTTAATACCCAAAGTATCATGGAATTATCCCTTTTTCATAGTGATACATTATCATTTTCCCCTCATGTAGTTTAAATGTGAAGGGAATTTCTCTGCCACCTATAAAAAGGAAAACTGAGTCTGCAACAATACAATATTCAGATATATCTTATGACTCCTGTTATATGAATAAGAAAAAAACCTTTGCATATTCGCATGTAACACAGTGCACATCCTTTACTCTGGTACTACCATCAGTAGGTCTTTGCATGGTAGTCTGTACTAACCAGCAAAACAGTGATACAGTCATACACAAAAATGATTTTTTGCTTCTGTCAGCCCAGTTAATGATTTTTTCAGCAAAATAATGTTGGGTTACCTTTTCACTTGATTACTGTGGTATAGTCTTTCTGAACACCACCACTCTACGGCTCTCCACACATCTCTGCCCACTGCATAACTGGGTAGGGAGGTATTCCGGAGGTTTTAAACATGAGTAACTACTGCTGGTTGCTCCAATGGACTTTAAAGAGAGAGAAGAGAGGTGGTGCTCAGATGCCCTATTCCCACACGTTCTTGGAGCCAGCTGCTTTACCGAGTAAATTTAATAGTAGTCTCGGAGGAAAATCCTGCTGGTGAACCGAAGGCAGGCAGCACTTAACTGATTTAAAATATAAAGTACTAGTGCCATAATAAAAAATAAAAAAATAAAAAAAAAAAAAAAAGAAAGAAAACCAGAATGTCTTGTAGATTCTCAGCAGTTTTTTATTTTAAGTGAGGAGTCCACAGATAGTGGAGAAAAACAGGATGCTGGAGAGAAAACAGACTTGGCTTGAAGTAAATGAAACGTTTCAATTTGGAAACAAACACCCAGGAGCTGCTGAGCTTAGTCTGCACGTTACAGCAACACCTCGGTAATCCTCTCCCATTATAATTACCACATAGAAAATGTGCCTTTCTCTTCCTGCTGTTTAACAAAGGTTTAACAGCAGGGTGTTCTACTGAGGGCTCATGTTCCAGTTGACTTTATTGACTTGATGGAGTGTTCTATATTACATTTACTATAGAACTACGTTACAGCACARATGTTGTGAAACAAATTACAGTGGTCAAAATAAACGAACAAATAAATGAGCCAGATTAACTGGCATGCRCCCGTTGTTTTCTGCTGCTCTAGTCATGCAAAACAACTGTAAGTACAGTGTAAACAGCCGCAAAGACCTCAATTATTCTCCTACTCGTTCGTGCAGATTAACATGATCTTACTCTATAGCTAAGTGATTTAAATAACAATTCTGAGAACGAGTGATGAGGTTCATTTACACCAGCRTAAATCTACAGCTTCTGTTTTTTGATTGAAGTTCTATGTATCAAGCTGTTCATCACTCTTTTTAAACGTTGCTGTTTGTGTAACTAATAACAGAGATGATCTCTATGTATTTAGTGAAATGGGAGAAAAATCTGAGGGTTTTTTAGATGTTTGTTCTTGATAATGACAGGAGAAATTGCCTACTACGAAGTAAGCAAAGTGAGATAGATAGAAGTGTTATGTCTTTCAATACCAATATGAATTTTGATTCATTTTAGAATCAGTAATGGAAAGTTTTCACTGAATTGCTCCAGAACAGCTATCACCAACTTTATGGGTTTCAGTTTGTAGTTACAAGCAATCGGTCATTTGAAAACTTGTTTCTTAAACTTTATTGGACATCTCATTGGTGGGAGGGAATTGCAGCAGTGCACTAATACAAGTATTGCAATACTGTGTGGCTCCTTTTCATGATGAAYAGCGCCTTGCTTCATAAACAGGATTATTGATTTTTACGGGGCTATTCTTTAAGAAAGTTTGTAGGTAACTCGGTAAGGATGCAGTCTAGCCCAGTGTGCTTTAGGAGTTTTGACTAACAAGTCACAAAAGACATTCAAGAGAATACCTGAAGGATCTTAAGCTTAGGGCTTTCTCATTTGCAATGCCACATTCCCTTTCTAAGAGTTGTTAATGAAGTGCTATGGTAATAAGCTTTGCTTAGGTAATGAGAAAATACGGTGACTGCAGGGATTGGAAAACACCTGTAAATTACAGGCGCACTATTATTTGCAGAATGTTTTTGTGACAAACAGTAGATTTCATGCTGAAGAAGGAAGAAGTCTAGTTTTGCYGTCTGGGAGAGGAAGCATGATTTGAGCATGGGAAAGTAAATGACTGAATCACAGGACAATGAGTTAGGAGACAAAGAACTGGGTATTGCCTCATGTAAACTGCATAGCTTTCCTAATTTCAGCAGATCTACCGTGACTAACACACAGGAGTTCATGCATATTCTTACAGACAAATAAAACTCTTYAGTGAGTTACATTGATCATGTCATCTTGCCCCTTTCCTGATGTAGCACATAGCATCACCATGGGCCACTGGTACAAATCTTGATGCAAATCTCYAGAGGGCATCTGGGATATCTTCTGAGGGCCCACCCAGTTTTTGGCTTCACGATGAGTGCTTAATCCCTCATCTTCGTTTACTTGACAATTTAGCCCTTTGCTCCAGCCTTCCTTGTTTGACGTTGTAATTTGGATTTCTTACGTGCACCAAATTCTCTCTTGGTTTCACCTGTTTGCACTAATAGATTTTTTTCTCTTCATGATTCAAATCTTTTCATAATTATAATGAATAGGGTATCTTTTAATGACCCACTAATATTTTTTCATTTCAGGGCATCTCTTAGTTCCTTCTTCCTCACCTTGCCTGGTACAATTAATAATTTTGTAGTTAATACTGCTAACTCCGGTTTCTCCAAGTTTCCTACTACTGCATAATCCTTCTCCCCTAGACTCCTAACTCGTACTGTACAGCTGCTTTCAGTGCTGTTGTGCCAGTGCCAGCAGGTTTTTCTTCTATAGGTAAGTTTGTATTCTTAACATAYAGACTCCCTAATCCCTTCATTTCAATTTTGTTATTCTTCCTTCACAGTCAAGTACTTCATGTATAGTTTATGTATTTCCATCAGACTGCCAAACCCAGCTGAGTGCTAGTGTCTCCCTCTGCTTCTGCATCTATTTTCTTTTACAACTCACTGGAGGAGATTTTTCTCCTGTCTGCTCTCAGGAACAACTACTGCTACTACTTTTCCTTAGGGTTTAGCCACTCACTACTCAGATTCATCTCCTCATCCTATACAGCTACCTTCTTTTCTCATTATCACTTTCTCTTAGTCCACATTTCTYCTCCTTTTTGTCCTCCCCCCCATATTAATATGTTCTAAAAAGTGTTGTGTTGCTCAGCTTTACTCCAGAGTACACTCTAGTCTAGTTTTCATCCGTTTTTAACAACAGAAACTGTTTCGGCAAGCCTAAAATAACGATTTCTTGATCAAAGATCACAGCCTTTGCCTCATGCTTTCTCATAGATAAATCTGATCACTCATTCACCCTTCTGTCATAAATTCTACTCCTTCCCTTACTGTACAGTTCTCTGTCTCTGCAGTTACTACTCCAGCTTCTTGCATCATCATTTTTGTAGATATTTTTCTTGTTCCTTTAGTTTGTAGGAATGCGGTGTTGCTTTTGGCTGTCCTCTTTGTGAATCTTATCACCGGCTGACCTCCTCTTCTGATCCATGGTCAGGTACTATTTTTATGCAGATTATTTCCAAATCTGTTTGTCAGCCCATGGTTTGCCTCTGTTCAGGCATGCATTTCATCTAGCATCTTCAGCGTTCCTGGCTTGACAGCTTGCTGATAACAAAGGTAGAGCAGAGCCCTGTATCTCCCCCCACAAAACTCTGTGTCCCTCACTTTTTATCCCACCCACATCATATTACCAACACCCGCAGTCTGTTGATGTTTGTTATCTAGTTACGAATTCAGTTATGAATTCTTCTGCTCTAGCTTTAACGTCGCCATTATCTCTTCCATCATCTAGAATGTGTGTCCCCAGTGTCTTTTTTTTTTTTATCTTCAACCTTATGTTTAAATTCTTTCCAGCTCTTACTATTTTCCACTGTCTTCTGCAGCTGTGGACAAAAAGGCATCCTGTATTTTCAAAAGTYACACTTTTATTATTTTAATTGCCTTCCTTACTGTCAGTGTTTTCAGTCCAGTTCATTCTAGCCAATCCTGCCGGGATCATCATTACCTGAGACACTTCAGCTCGCTGGAGCAGAATTTCTGCATTTGTTCCAAGTTACCAGTGAATGGTTTCATGCTCTTTTCATCTGTAAAGCTGTTGAGACATCTCTTAGGTAGCTAAGAGTCTGCCTTAATTTCCTCTAAGTCTCTAGAATGTTTTCCTAACTATTCTGTTCTCAGTATTTCTTTCTTTGTGCTTTCATGCTTTCTTAAATGCTCCTGCTTTCTCCCTTCAAATTTAATTTCTTAATCTTGTGGCTTTGAGACTTTCGCATATCCTTGCATAAATATCTCTTTTGTTTGCCATCTGTGCAGCATTTGTCTAATCTTTTTAATAAGATAAGGCCAAGAACTTAGTTTTTACTCTGTCCTCTTTTATTGTGAGTTTTTATACTATCAAGACACTGTAGCTATTTAAATAGTTATGAGTAATAATTCATAGGTTTTCTTTTCTCCACAAATACACTTTAATGGGTTTTAGGCATAATTGTTAAGATGAAGATGATAATATACTACACACAAAATACACTTCCTGAAATTAAATTACACGGAGATCTGTGAATGGAAAGCAATGGCAAACCTCTGCACGTGCCCCTTCAGTAGACAGACAGTGGCTGTTCCTGTGTCTGGTGGACTGGCAAGATCACATCAGACCACAAGCAGATGTCTGTAGCCAATATTGTATATGATATATAGGTATGCCGTTGAGGAACATAAGGCCATAACAAAGAATCTGAAGTAATTATTTTTACCTGTGTTCACTGTGGAAGAAATTTGAGAAGTTCCCACGTGGGAATCCTTCCTTGCGGAGGATTTAGCAGAATATCTCTCTCAAATCTAAATGTCTCCTAGGAGATTAGGGGATTATGGAGTATGGAATAAATGGACAAAAGGAATAGTAATGAGTCACCAAGATCA
This sequence comes from Oceanodroma leucorhoa, assembly GCA_030449065.1. Classification (NCBI taxonomy): domain Eukaryota; kingdom Metazoa; phylum Chordata; class Aves; order Procellariiformes; genus Oceanodroma; species Oceanodroma leucorhoa. Next base: position 1,884,709 of record JASVER010000119.1, read on the forward strand.
GATCCTATTGACTCAAGAACTGGAGCCAAACCAGCTTAACTACTAATTGTGATGCATAATGTCTTCCTTAATACTTCCTTAGTAGTTGAGAACTTAAAGTAGCAAATACGAGCTCTGAGCTGACCATTACTGCTCAGGAATAAGTTTTTGAGATTGATAGGTGGCTGTTATGAGAACATGAGCTCAGCAGTTAGTAGTAGTCAAAAAAGTAACTCAAATATTAAGAATTCTTTAGAAAGAAATAGAGAATAAAGCAGGGACATCACTGAATAAATCTCTGGTTTGCCCACAGTTGAAAATAGTTTGTATAGTTCTGGTCCCCACATCTCAAGAACAATATAGTGGATTCCTAAGCTATCCAGAGAAGAGCAACAGTGCTGTTCAAATGCTGCTTCWTAAGGAACAACCAAATCAGCCGGGATTGTTCAGCCTGGAACAGAGGTGGCTGTAGAGTCATGAATGGCTTGGGAAGAGTGAAAAGGGGTTGGTGGCTTTTTTGGTGTTGGGTTTGGTTTGGTGGTTTTTTTTTGTTTTGCTGTCTCTTTTGACACAAGAACTAGAATATGGGAAATTAAACCAAGAAGAGGCGTGTTGAAAGCAAACATAAAAGACTGGTTCTTCTCTTTGCATYCATCTATTGTGGATATTTGCAGAGGCTCAGTGGGAGATTAGACAAAGCTCATGGAACAGAAATTTCTGGAGTTCAGRTAACAAGTATTTGGCTCAAGAAGTCTCTGAGCTGCAAGTTGCTGACAGCTGGGAGGTCATAGTTTCCTATTCCTTCTTCCCTAGGCACCCACTCTTGGCAAGTATCAAAAATAGGGTAGGGGGTTATATGGATCTTTGATCAGAGTAGTGTTACTGGTTTTCCAGTAATGTTTTACCAGTAGGTTCAGGCATTATGAGTAATAGTATTTTAATAAGACTACATTTAAAGAATACACTTGGTTGTCATCAGTAATGAATTTTAATTTTTAAAAGTTAACTTTCTRTTCTTTGGAGACTGCCCGGGTGGCACATGTTCATTTGCACACAGAAGGCAGTATGATGAATATCTGGAAGATGTATTTTATTTTCATCTGTGAGAGTGGAATGGTGGTACCATTTTTCACTCTAACAGGTTTTCTTCAAAGCAGTAACAGTCAGCTTGCTATATTTTTCATCAATTCCTTGCAGGCTACGTGGCTCCTTCGCATTTCTTTTAAATAACAAGATCTTATTGATAAAAGTAATGTTGATCATCTTACTTTTTGTCTGACATAATCTGCATATCCTAGGAAGTGATCTGAGTCCTCCTTAATGATGAACTTGTGCTGAAGGCTCACCACTTTTGCTTAATTATCTCCATAACCCACTGACTGAAAGATGTATGTTTCATGTGTTATAATAGACCTTGGGGTTTTCTAGCACGGTGTTTAATTCAGATGGTGCCTTTTCTATTTGTAAGATTAAAGGAGAGCTCAGGAATTTGCAAAGTGTTGCATTATATTTATATTTAAAAAAACAAACAAACCCCAAACAGATTGGCATTGTAGTATAGAAGCTTACACTCATTTTTCACAGATCAAATGAGAATAAGTAAATTTGCATTAACTATAATGCCTGAACTAGCAGCACTGCTACTTTAAATTCAGAAGAAGAGAGACAAAGCAGATATTCGTATCTAAGCATTAAGGTAAGAACATTTCCAGGTGGAAAGTGGAAATTAATGGAGCTATGACAATTCACAGCAGCTCATCTATTTGTGTTTATAGTTTGTTTTCCTGCATCACTCAGTTAAAGGAATTAAGGTTTTATTCTGTTTCTCTTCTTCAGATGGATAGCACTTCTGCTTAAATTTTGTGAACATGATTTCATAGAATCTGTTACTATTAGCCTGAAAATAGCTTTTTATTTTAATTTGTGAAATTGTTATATTTTAGGCCTAGTTCTCCTCCTCCTGTATGTGTAAGCAATACTGTTTGTTTCTTTAGGAAGTAAAATAAAAATAAATGTAATAACTCCTGAATGAATTGAGGCCATGAAAATGTGTATGATGAGGAACTGCTATGGAGATCCTCATCACTTGATAGGTGGGTCTGGGAATATAAACTGTATGGCTTGACTGGTCTGTGGTGTACCGGTCTATGACAGAATATCCCTTAAAGATGTAATATATCCAAGAGACTTCCCTGATTGATTGAATTGAGAGACAAGAGTAGAGAAAGAGTCTGCTGAGAATATTAAAAATTATCATTTTTGTAATTTTTCATATTAAAAAGTACTTGCTATATAGCAATTCTGGGGGAACCATTACTGGTTAAAGACTATTGGCCGGAGGTGGTAAATCAACTAACCTTTTTTTCCCTGGAAGTAATCCCAAGAGTGTGAATTTATACAGGTTTTTGCTTTTATGCTTGCATTTACCAGTAACCCCATGGTGAGGTTCTTTTTCCTAATAATAGAAATGCTTTTTATCAGTTATTTAGCTACTAGCGGAAAACACCCTGTAGTAGTAAATCTGAGTTTGCTTGTAAAAGTCAAGGAAGCAGCTGTTCTCTCTTTTTTAAATAAATGAATGAAGAAACTAATGTATTTATGATCAAAAAGTTCCCTTGTCCATTTTCTTATATTAGGTTTGTACTTGTTTTGTTACTAACAGAACAGAGAAAAATGAGATTACACAAGGAGAAGAACCTGTTATCCTGTTATTCTATTAGCTTTTTTAAAAACAGAGCAGTGTTAAACATTTGGGTAAGAACTTGACTAATTTAAAGATGACCTTAGAATGGASACAAGTAACAAGCTGTAAAGAGTTAACTAGGTTTTCTTAGTATTAAGGTCCTTCCAATACCAAGGTGAAGTTTGAAAAGATAGGGGAGAGATGYGGAAAGCTTGTATGCATCGTGTTAGCTACCTCCTCTTTGATTTCCTTTACTGAGGCTAATAAGACTTGCTACTTAAATTACAGCATGCCAAYTTGCATTAGTATAAAGTGTTGAAAATGAAAAATATCCCATTGCAGAGCAGGTGAAAATTTTATTTTTACAACTGGTTTTCTCACAAACTTTGTTAGAAGTTTTCTTCACTTTTTGTGTGAAACGTGAGAGGTTTTAAAATAAAGAAAGTGGATGTTTTTACCTTTCCCGTTATAATATCTCAGAGTATAGAAATTACTTTCAGGAAAAAATGTATTGCTGCAAAGATCAGGCATAGTTTCTTGGKTTTTGGKKTTTTTTTTGAAGGAAGCCTGGAATGTGCAAGAATTCTGAAAAATGAGAACAAATTCCCTTGTGTTAYATAAGAACACAAAATATTTCCAATTCTTGAGATTACTTCCTAGTGTGAGTAAAGGCTAGTGGAGTAATTAATAATATAGCCTTTTTTCGATCAAAATGAAGTAATTTTAAGACTTACTTGAATCTTTTATGCTGTTAACTTTGCAAATAATTATTAAATGCGCTATAAGCTAAATTGCTAAGTATGTGTTTTAAAAAATCAGCATTCATTTAACGAAACTTYTCATGTAAGTAAGTTGTGAAGCATGTATCGCTTTCGGTGATCAAGGTGGAATGTAYGTGAGTCTCACCTATTTCAGGTRGATAAATAGAGAGCAAATGTGAGGSTTGGCTGGTACTTGTATTTAGTAATATTTAGAACTAAAGAAAAGATGCTTGTTTTCTTATTGTTTCTTCAGGAAAATTCCATCTGAAAACATGTATTTCAGTCTGAATTAATAATTTCAGAGCTGCTGTTTGGGTGAAAAACAGTTTTTTGAGGTGAATACCCAAAATGTTTGGTAGTGAGATATTTGAATTATGCATGTARTGTTAAACAGAACTCACCATGCCCAGCTAGGCATCTGGGTTTTTGAAACGAAGACCCTTTAGAGGCTGTTTTAAAAATTACGTGTTCTTTACAAATTAAAAAATGAGRTTAATGTCACCTCTCTGTGTTTATCCCTTAGGGCGCAGTTGTATAATTCTGCTTTTACTTTTACGAAACTGTCTATCRTAAGACACCTCATAAAATTGCGCGCCGGGCACCCGAGCCTGGGCGTTACGCCATGAGAATGGCCGGGCTTCTCTTCGCTTCCGGAGGCTGCGACGAGAGAGTCTCCCTGGCCGGGAGATGACGTTGGATGAACTGCAAAAACCAGTACTGTGTTTCAGTGTGCGGCTGGTGGTCCTGCTCCCTGAGGACACAGACACATGTCACTGGTAAGAAATGTGCTCATGGCCAGAGGATATTTTTAATTTTTATAGTCTGACATGATTTCTCCAGGTACCAGACTGCCATGGGATTGRAGAATCCGAAGTTGCTAGTGTAGTTAATTCAGATGACGCAGCATGTTGAGGTTTTGCTCCTTGCACGTATGAGAAATAATGGATTGGGAAATGATTATGAARAAGTTAATACTTTAAAACCAGAAGAGCAGTAATAGAGTATTTTGTGATAGCACTAATCCGTAAAACTTCCTTGATCTCACAGTACAGCATTTATTATTTTAAATCTTATGAAACACAATTTTTACATTTCAAGACTTTTAACATCAAAAATTAATTACAATAATGCAGATTTAAAAATTTAAAACAATGAATTTTAACCCTCCTTTGTTGTAAAGACTCTTTAGAACTTTCAATCTACATGGCAGTTCCTGTAGAATTTATGTCTATCCGGACTGTTGAATAGCACATATGGATTGTTTTTTCTTGTGACTTTATATATAAAGGCTCCTTAGAACTAGACCATTGGTTCTGTTGGCTTCACTGACCACAGGAAAAAATAACTTGTCTAAAAGATGTAGCAGCACAGACTTTTATGCTCTCCTCTTAGCCTGTAAGGCTAAAATTACTGTATCTTGTGAGCTTGAACTAGAATGTGCATATACGAAATAAACTGCAACAGCAGTGGGAGAAGTGGTGTTTTATTCTCAGCAGAAACAGAGATCAAAAAGACTGCATTAAATAGAGGAGGAACAAAAATGTGTTACAGGATAACTTCCATGGGCAACATGTTTTTCTTACTTTTTTTTTTTTTTTTTTTACACAAAGGGCTCTGTGATTTTTATGAGCACAGATGGCTTAAAAAGTGTGCCACCCAATAAACGGAGACTGCTGGGAAGAAGGAATCCTTGTCCAGTTGATAGTGTAATTAAAGGTTATTCAGTGAAATAAGGTATCTTTGAAGTGACTATCTTGTTAACTTCTCACTTAGCACATCAAAGTAAGGAAAGGATGCCTTTATTTCTTGAAAATGCAAATTACGGCTCTTGATTGTGTGAAGCCCTGCTTCAAAACCTTGCGGATGTCCCAGCTGATTTTGATGGTGAATGTTTTGTCATTGGTAATACAGGAATAGCTTTCAGTYTTTAATGGAAGTGTTGTACTTTGGTGATCTCACTGCAGCAAATTGCATATGGAAATTGGTTTCTCACTGAATCTTCCTTTTATGGTGCTTATGTTATCACCCTGAAAAGTACTAAACAAAAACTTMAGTATTTTTCTACTTTATCATAATGCCAAGATCACAGAACGAATGTTGCAGACAGTTTAATGTTCAAAAATGTCTGGTTTTCTTTAGTTTTTCTGTAAGATATTATTAAATTGTCCCAGTGATGCTTAAAATAATTGTATGATAAATTGCAGTATCTTAGTTAAATTATATTTATAGACYTTTTTGGCGTTTTAGTTAGTTTTCCTGATCTCTGTGTCACATCAGGTACATGTTGATCTTGTTTTCTTGCTCCGATCTGTTTTTAGTACTATGGCATTGAAGTCTGCTGTTTAGCATGGCTTGGTGAAAGGCAAATAATAGTACGTGTTTTGCTACTTCTCTTTATTGCCATGACTAGATTATCGCACCATACATGTATACAATATTCCTTTTGATGRGGTTTGTAACATCCCCTTATGGGGTTTTCTGAAAATGCAAGGGAAGGCTTGACTTCTTGGAAAGCAACGTTATCTGTCTCCAAATGATGGGTGGCTTGATGGGGCGAGCAGAGCAAGCTGGAGTGGTGCCCGAATGCTGTAAAGGATGGCCTCGTTTGTTAGCCCAGCAGCCCATTCCTGCAGCAACTGCGCAGTAAGCCTTTTCTTGGTCGGAAATGGATGAGCCTCCACAATTCTACTCTTTGCTATAAAATGGCGTGTGTAATATATCCCAGTGAATCTTTACATCTGAAGAAAAGGAGGAATTACGGGAACCTCTGATCCTTTTGCTTTAGAACCCTCTTGCCTGGAGGGGGGGCATCGTAACTGGAAGCAGCTTTCCTGACRCTGCAGATGTCAGTGCAGATGTTCAAGACGTGGCTGTTGCAGGAGAAGCATTATCTATACAGTCTGGAAAGAGGCAGAGGGAGAAGGGATATACATTTCCTAAAACTGCAGAAAGCAGAAGCACTGAAGAAACTGGGAAAAACAAACAAACCTCCCTCCAACATGTAGTAACGAGGCGCTAATTAGTTATGTTACCTGAGAAGCAAAGGATCATCAATGGAGAACTCTTSAGGTTCAACAGTCTCTTTTATCCATCCATAGTGGAGGAACGCCAACATAGCGGCGGATCAGCTGTGCAGAAAGCTCTTTTAGCCAAGGACATTTTCATTGAACCAGACAATATTTACATGGGTAGTAAGATCACTTGGCTTTCAAGAAAACATCAAAACCTATCCCACTTCTCAACAGAGACTGATAAATGAGCTCTCTAGTCAGTGCTGCAATCRCAAATATTGTCTATATGTCTTCATACGGTACAATAGTGCTACAGTATATAGCTCTGAGCYCCGCTATTCCACACAGCTCCTCTCGATGTACAGCTGTAAGGGCCACTGATGCATTGCACTTGTATACTGGGACCTACACAGCACCAAATGGCTCAAGTTCTTTATCTCAGAGTGATTAGTCATATTCTGAAGGGATAATTTAATTGTTTAATTACCCATAGCTGGATGCTAAAATAGTTTGGCTGAACTGGTGTAGTTCTTGGTATGATCTGCTCTGAAGTGCACAAATGCGGAGGTAGCAGTTGATTTATGGGCTTCTTCCATCTCCTGCCAGCATTGACAGCTCTGGCTTTCGAAGAAGAGTTGAATTGATTTGCCAAAGTTCCAAACTGTTAAAGGAAAGAATTGAAGAGCTTAAAAAAAGAACTTCCCTCCACCCCTATTTTTCTTTACTAATGAGTGAACGCTCTGCTTTTGGTTTTAAGTATTATGATGAGCAATCCTAACACTGGTGCCAACAGACGACATATATATAATGCTAACAAAGATGAATTGCAGCTTGAATGCAAGATCTACTTTTTTTCCCCATATTTCAGGACATATTTCTGACCTATCTGCTTTGCTTAGTGAAGATGATCACTGATGTAGTGCCTTACAAAAATGCATTACCTTTCTCTTGAGCTCAGTCTTAATACTACTTCATCCAGATACCGTGATGGAAATTCAGCTAACTGGCAGAATTTATTTATTTTATGCTAAGAACATGAACTGATAATAGWGTGGAACCTCTGCAGCAAGTTTTAAAGCGCATATGAAATTACAAAATAAAATTTATGCTTAGGCCCCAGAATGATGGCTTCAGTCTCTTAGGCTTTGTGGTGTTTATTGCACTATTCATTTTGGATCCTGAAATGGAAAGTCTAAAAACCAGTGAAGTAAGAAATCTAGAACTTTTTATTTACTATCCCATTTTTAGATTTCTTCCTTGTTATCCTAAACACCCTTCTAGCTAYCTTTTTTTAGTTTTCAGGAAGGCATGCTTAATGAATCCTTTAAACAGTTAAAATAGTGGCAAAATAAACTGTTTTAATATTATAATTTTCTATTCCACGTAGTTACTGTAGAGCTAGGGGTCATGAGAAGACTATGCAGAAGTAGTAGTCAATAAAAAGCACTCACTGGCTCCCATCAGTCAGTGTTTCAGTGCTGGCTTAGGCAGGTAGAACCAGTTACCCAAGTGATCAGTGGCAGTTTCCAGGTAACTTATATGATGAGTATATGCTAACTCTCACTTTCATGTAGTCATGTAACCCAGTGTTCAGGGACACTTAAACATACAAACTAATTCTTTGCCTGGCTTGATGCATTTTCATCATCCCTCCGGATGMGCAAATTTATTCATCTGTGAATTTGCAATTGAAGCTCTTGAAAATAATCCATGAGGGAAYGGCATGGGACAGGGGAGCTAGAGAAAAACCTGATATGAGTGAGGGGTAAAACAACAACAAAACTTGGAGACGCATCTGTCAAGACCGAAATTCTGTCCTGGCGTAAATAAGCCCACGCGTCGGTACAGGCTGGAGGCCAGCTTAGTCGCAGCCCTGCTGGAAAAGACATAGTTGAATATGAGCCGGCCACATGCGGTCATCACAGAGAAGGAAAACAGCATACTGGGCGATACTGGGAGGACTGTGGCCAGCAGATACAAGGGAAGCGGTTGTCCTCCCTCACTTGGTGCTGGTGAGGCCACATTTGAAAAACTATATCCAGTTTTATGCCTCTCATGTCCAAATGGGTTTTGAGAAACCAGAGAGGGTCTAGCAGGTGGCTACCAAAATGAGCAGGGTCATGGGACACGCAGCCTGGAAAGAGAGGTTGAGGGAGCTGCTCTTATTTAGTTGTCCACAAAAAGGAGATTGAAGAGGGACTTCAGGTGACCTACAGCTACTCTTAAGGGGGTTACAGAGATAATGGAGCCAAAATCTTTTTGATAGTGGCAAATGATAAAATGGGACTGTGGCCACAAGATGTAGCTTAGGAGGTGCAGATTGGAYGTTAGAAGACACTGTGTCGCCAGGACGATAGTGCAGCCCAGAAACAGGTACCCAGAGAGGTGATGTAAAATCCATTCTTGGAGGTTTCCAAGAGCTGGGTAGAGAAAGCCACAGCTGATTTCATCTAGTGTTGGTGATAGTCCTGTCCCAAGCAGGAGCCTGGACTAGAGACCTCTGTTCCCACCTTTCTGTGATTCTAAGAAAAAAAACCCGGAGCAATCAATTTTATTACTTAGCAACTGATTACATTTAACAAAGTGTATATAGAAGACAAATCTTGGTAAGAATCAGCAGAAAAAGAAGGCAAAGAACATRTTTCTTCAGTGTATATAGCTCACAAAGGAAGCTTTGCAAATTGCTAATAACTGTATCGGCATATGACTCCTTCATTTGCATTTGTACTTCGATTAATTTTGTAATTTAAYTTGTGCAGTTCTGAATATCCAGTGTATCTCTGCGAAGGGAAAAATCTTTCTTAAGGGACAGAGCTATTTGGGCTTCCAGTAAGTTTCTCCAAATACAAGTGCTATCAGTAGTTYTAGTTCCATTATTATTTCTCTGTACGTGTGTTTGAAGTAGCACCATCATCATTCTAATTTCTCCGTGTCTGCACCATTTGATTTGTGATGTAGTAGTCAAAGCCAAGAGTGCCACTAGCAAGCAGCTAGTATTTTCTGGTGTAATTTCTTGAGCTTTCATACAACATACTCAGCAGCTTTTGAATAATCTTGGGGAAGGAAAAGGAGCATTGAAGATATTTTAGTTTTACTATCGCTTTCATTCTAGGGTTGAAAGATAAGTAGCTGCTAGATAAGAACCACAGTGATGTTAAATAGTTTTTTCCCATGTGCTCATATAGCTGTGCATTGTTGTAAACCATCCCAGGTTGGTGCTGCCTTGTCGTCAGCCAAAATGCAACTGGCTGCCTGATTCACTTGGAACTTGTGCATCCGCAGGAGGTTTGGACTTCCTTTGATAGCCTGATTCTTCTGAGGCAGTAGAGAAATAAGTGAAAGGCAAAGCTTCACTCATTACTGGTAACTTGTCACTTGACAAGCAAGTTGCTGCTGCGTTGGAACAATCTAAACTCAGGTTCAACTTGGTAGGACGCTTTACCTAGCTGTAAGTTTGGTAAGAAAACATCAAGACAAAACATCACTAGCTTATTTCTTTAGTATAAAGATGAGTAGGGTGCAGGTTCTTACACCAAAACATGCTATAGATACAAGCTCATGCTATATGTATAGCACGAGCTCTATTCACTTGTGCTATATGTGCTAAACATACTTACATTTTATTTCTGTTTTTTCATATACGTGGTTGCCTGTAAGAGGAAAGCAGGACGAAGTGTCCCCTTGTGTTGCGAAGAAGTGCTGCTGTGCTGCTCCGCTCGCCAGCCCGGCCGCGCTCCTTCGCTCGCCCCGACTTGTTCCAGGGCAGAGGCTCCCCCGGTGCCGGAGGCCGCCTGTCGGGGGGTCGAACYGGATCAACTGCTGTTTAATTAGTAAATTCCATTTTATGTCATTCTGTCTTGTTGCCTGGATTATACACTGAGTCCTTCACTCAGTTCAGCCTCCTCAATCACAGACCTCTTAGGAGAAAAAAAATCTTTCCTTGGTATTTGCTAACTTCTCTGCTGCCTGATAAATGACTGCCCCTTGGTGGCTTAACCGCTCTTTTAAACAGCGAATGTCTCAAATGCAAATAGGTTCTGTGTTGCTCTGTCCTTTCCGCCTTCTTTTTACCAGTCTGGAGCTTGCTTACTCTTAGTAAATTGCATGACATAATGAGACATGCCATTTCTTATTTTAAAAAAGATAAGCTGTAGTGCAGATGGGGATACTCTTAACTGCGGGAAAACAAAGCCAGTGGATCCAGTCGTACTGCCAGCTCGGTTTTCAGTGCCTGTGTCAATATTAGCAAGTCCTGTGGGCCAGTCGGAATGAATCTGATGCTGTTGGTGTCAGTAAATTAAGTAGTGGCTGTTGTACCAGGATGCTTTCTTTTTTCTTGTTTGCAATAAGACAAATAACAGGAAAAYTCTGCGCTTGCTTGTTTGTTTTAATTTGCCTCTGCAATGTACTCTCCCCTTGTGTTCTCTGTGGGTGTGTGTTCCCTTCAGACAGACGGGAAATCCTATTTGAGGATTCTGTTTGGGCTAGCATTTCTGTTAATGCATATCAGTAATTTAATTTCAACTTTTTAAATGCTTTCAGTATAATCACAGTTTCCAGTGTTGTCAGAATTAAAATAAGTTTCAGAAGTCAAGGGACAAAAGCTGTTTTTTCTCTGAAGCTGAAGATCCTRAAATGTGACTTTGAAACTAATGATTACATGTTGGTTTCAAATTGCCAGCTGTGTTACTTGCTACTCTGCAAGATTTTTGCAAGGACAGATGGGTATGGCTAACARTAAGATTAAAGGAGTTAAAGGGATCTTCTGTTCTAAGTTCAGAAAATGGATGTAGAAAATAACAGCCTTTAAAAGACGGAAACTCAAATGTTAGTTGAAATTAACAAACCTCGGAGAAATGCTGTCTTCCGAAAGTAATGAGAAGGGTTCTTTTAACACTTAATCAAAAAAGGTTGTTGACCTGTAAAAGAAACCATGGCAGCTGCAGCCGTTTGGAGATTTTAAAAGGATATCGGTGATGGGCAGCACATAACAGGCTTCCTCTAGTCTTGGCTGTAGAATTTTTTCACTGAGGGTTTTAGATCGCTTTTTGTATCATTAAGAATATATGTAGTTTACATTTGTATTGGGCCCCTAAAAATGTCAGGACAGAAACAYAGCGTTTTCTGAAACTTACTGAAATAGCCAAAATGCTCTACATAGTTAGAAAAGAAGACGGAAAAAAAAAAAAAGATSTGTGTAAAAGGTGTCTACACCCACAAGTGTTCCTTGGCGTGAATGCTGGGACCCAAAGGAGTCCATAGAARTTGAGAACCATTATGGGATGCAAGAAGGGACTGGGATTTTAAGCAGTAATATTTTTCTTCTCAAGTAAAGCGGTGGACAAAATAGAAGGCTTAACTGGCTTGTATGATGAAATCAAATGCTTCGGGTGGGTTACTAACTCTGATTGGTGCCATTGTAGCCTGTACACTGGGGAAAGATCTAGACTAGGTAATGCATATGATCTCTTTTGGGAGAGAGGGAATTGTAATAATACCCCTCCGTAAAAAGGAAAACATCATGGAGAAGCAGAATGTGTTTTCTTAAAAAAAAAAAAGGGGGGGTGTGGATGTTCAAGACTGATATTGCAGGGGAAAGAAAAAGAGAGAGGTGTCACAGAATATACAAGGATCACAGGTGTGTGCTGAGTATGCATATATAAATTTTAGGATGAGCACCACGTAAAGCTCTGCTCACCTGAATGACCACATTAAAGAYGATGTCTGTTAAAGGCTTTGATCAAAGCTAAATTTTTCCATTCTTTTCTAGAGTGTTTCTTTCAGTTGCAGGTTTTGAACAAGGTCCATTTGCTGCAATGTGTAGCAATTTGTATGCCTCAGAGCATCTGATGAAGCATTCCTTCAGCAGCRTGAAAGCAGGAAAAAAAAAAACCTTTCAAAGCTGCAGAGTGGCATTGGTATTTATAATTCAGTCAAGGAGATCCAACTTTTGCTTGCATGAAAGCCAAGGACTTATATCAAGAWTGCAGTTGCTCCGCCTAGAATAATTTTGTTACTACTTGCAACTAGCAATTCAGGAGAAATATGACAACAGTATTACTATTACTGTATTACTACTATACTAGCAATAGTTGTAACTATTGCTTATAGTRTATAAGCAAATTATTAGTTGACTTGATTGAGGACTGATTTTGGCAGGTCCTGTAGTTGTTGTTTATACCCTTCATCTGTATCGGAAAGGAAGAAAGCAGATGTCTGTCATCTCCAAAAGCTTACCCTAGTTTTTACGTTCGATTTTATGCTCATTTGTAAACTGAGCTAGCAGGCTGGTGAATTGGTGGCAGCTAAGTGACAGTCAAATTATTGCCCTTTCCATCTCCTTCAATTTATATTCCTTTGTTTTAAAAGTAGTGCAGCAGAATTTGGTCTTGAGAATTAAAATTATATACATACAGGAACAGGACGATAGATACGAAATTGCAAACTTGAAGTGTTAATTTATCTTGTGATCTGCACAAAGTCAATGATACTGGGGCCAAAGATGGGGTTCCTGACACGGTAATTAACATGTCATCATTAGGATGGATTTCCAACACTATCTTTACTTTTTAAATGAGAAAGGCCAGTGAAGGGAAAGGTGAAGGTAGGTTATTAATATTAATTATTAGGTAGGTTATTACATATTAATTTCAGTATATGTTGCAGTATAGATCGTACAAAGGTTTTATATTCAACAATAAATTCTTGTAGTTATTATTATTTAAAACCTAAAGGAACAAAACTTAGATTTTTTTTTTTTTTTGCCGTGCAAATACATAGCAAATTGCAGTTCTTCCTGAAAGTGTATTGCAGTTTGTCTAACTAAAATTTGTCCGCCATTATCACTAAGAAATCTAGAACGTTCTCTCAACAAAAAAAAGCCTGATTCTCTCCTTGTGTTTTGAAACGCAATAAAAAGTTGATTGTTATCTGTGAGAGTTTTTGTGTTTGACATCCTTTGGAAACTGGGCATCTTGGCTCTCTTAGGTAAGAGCGAGAGCTGAGAGGAATATTAATTCAGAATATTTCTATATTGTCTCACTATTTATTTATGTTTTCTGCAGGAGTGCAAGCTATGATTGTTTGGGCATATACTGTATTTTTTTACGCCAGAGAAGGGTAACGTTATTTCACCACTTTGGCTTTACCCATTTACTCGGATCGCATTAGTTTTAATTTGCATTTGCATGTTTACTTGCTTCCTCCAATCTGCTACTGTGTAAATGTTGGCTGGAATGAGGTTTTACGGTGAGTAGATCATGTTCAGATTTGGAAGCCCTCACAGTTTCCACAGAAAAACATATTTTTCTTTACACCTATATAAAAGCCCGAGGAACTTCCCTCAACGATCTCCCCAGGTTGAGGTTGACCTTGTGCTGTTCCTCTCTGTTTTCTAGTGGTATCATCTCTGTGTGAGACAAGGCAAGCAGCAGCTTATCCAGACAAAAAGGGCCTTGCTCGGTCTCAGCCTGTAGCCAGCAGTAGTAAAGTCTTTACCGTAGTGTTTTTCATATAGAAAAGGCAGAGTGGCATCCAGGTGTATGATGGGGACTTCTGGCCTCGGCTGTGTTATGACGGTCCAGATAAAAAAAAAAAAAAACAACAACCAAACCAAACCCCATGAAAATCTCTATTTTTAGTATTCATAAACTAATGGTTTTTCAGGATGAGAACTTCTCTACAAAACAGGGATGTGTTTGTGCTGCTCTGGTCAAAAACCTAGAGAAACTTCAGGACTGTTTTATGTGAATTTTTATTTGCAGTTGTCGTGATCGGCTGAGGAACTTGAAGCCCATCTTACATAAAATTGACCTTACAGACTTTGTGTGATGAGTACGTTGAAATTCTAATGCATAGCCAGCAATATCCTGACGTTACAGCAGGTGTTTCTTTTCTTTTTAATTACACGGCTTCCAGTGTTGTTAATATTATATTATTGACAGATGAATGGTGTCAGCTATGGTGAAGTTAATCAGGCCAGCGTTAAAAAATACCAATAAATTATGCTGATTTTAAAGGATTCCTTTTGCATTAATCATTTAGACRTAAAGAACTCTTGGAGAAAGGGGAGATTGGATCTGGATTTTTTTAGGTAGGCACGATTGGCTTCTCGGTGATTCTATTCATCTAAATCCTGAATGAAAGAAATGCTCCGCACTGTGTGATAGAGACCTAATAAGAACTCTGGAGTCAGGTTTATCAAGAGATTTATTAACTGTGTAAGCACAAAGCGTATTCAAATTGTTGCAGATTTAGGAAAAGCCATGTTTACAGTGGCAGATTCAGAGGCTTAGCACAAATATTAGCCTAAGTATTATTAAGCTAATAGTATGACATTCATACTTACATTTTGCTTGAAAGGTGGATGGATTTTAAGGAAAAAAAACAACGAAGCTCTTTGCTCCTGCTACTCTTGGCCCTCTACTATTAGTTTCCTTAGTAATTATTTACAAAATACTGGTTTGTTTAGATAAATGTAGTATTTTCTTTTTAAAGCTGATGATTAATACTAGGTTTGAAGTAGTGGCAGCAGGGAGAGGATTTCAAAGTTGTGACTTTGCAAATCAAACTGTTGAAGGTATTTCAGGATGGCTGCTTTGGAAATGTCACCCCTCAGTACCAGTCACCTTTAAAAATGTGCTTTTCGGAAAGTAARGATTGCTGAAAGCACCGAAGAGATAACGAAGAAGGTAATTATTTTATGAGGACGTGATGATAATTTTATGAAAAGCACAGATTTATTTCAGCTCTTCAGAGAAGACCAATAAAACGTTGGGAACAAACTCAGGCCTGTGATATTCTCTGTATGAATGAGCAGTAACCGCTGCCTCCAAGTTAGTGAAAATTGTTACCTCTTACATGCTGATTAAATAGCATGTATATGTCTCTGCATTGTGATTAGTTAGAAGCAGTAAATGGTAGGGTTTTTCCRGGTCCTCTAATATCAGTATCTGTTTACTGGTGATACTGTTATTAGTAGCAAYATTGAGATACTGCAACACTCTAATTAAATCCAAACAGTTCAGGTGTAAAATTTAAAATTGATTCAGCAGTCTCCTGGTGAGAAGATTATACTCTCTTGTTATTCTGTGGTATGCAACATACCATAATTCTGTGGCCAAATGGTTGTGTGTTAGGATGAACTATTTTATGACAGTTTGGCTCTAAGCAAAACTATAACTCTTCCTATATTGTGGGAAGGAGATTACATTCAGAAGTCCTTTCTGAATTGACACACAACCTCTATAAATGCTTGAGCCTCCAAGCCATATTCATCCCCATGTATGGCTGTTGTTGCATCATGATGAATGTAATGTTGATTTCTTTGGGCGTTTTTATCTCTAATTTCTACTATAGAAAGAATTTCTTTAAATAATCTTTTTTTTTTTTTTTTCTCACCAGCTTATTAGTAGTCAGAATATGAAAATCTTAATAAACCTCCTTCAAAGGTTTTGCTTTGAGACTCTCTCTTGTGCCCTGTGGATGTACAAGGAAGAATCGTCTGTTAAATTGTGTACTTGCAAAGTCAATTTGAAATAACAAGATTTCAACAATAAGTTTACACTCTAAGGGAGGAGGTACAAACACTGTAGGATTTAATACATATATAGATATATATTTCAGGGCAACGTGGCTGAGACCCAGATCTCACTGAACAGTTACAATTACCAGTTTCCAGGTGGAGAAACGGGAGCTCGCGGGATCTGATCAGCCGTCGCGCTGTAGAAGCTGCGTGAGCTGCTGTTAGATGCCCCAGCGCTAACTCTGCAACCCTTCATGGAATAACCTCCGGTGTCACAGGGAAGATGGGCCATTTTTAAGCAACCAGCTCCCATCTCTCCTTCCCATCCTGCTGCTCCTCGTTCTCACCCTTTGCCACTTGGAACTCTGTGACTGCAGCTGTACTGCAATGGAAGGTAAGAGCATTGTGCCTTACAGCGGGGCGGTCGGTCTAGTCCCAAGTCACTTTAAGAATGTTTAGAATGCAGAGACTTAATGGCTTTTCACCCATGAAGTGGTTTTCCAGGTTTTATTGGTGCAGGACTGTGGAAACCTCTCCTGCTAATTGCGTACCTCTCACCAGAACAGCCATATGGGCAGCAATGCCCACCGCAGYTGGGCACATTCCACAATGGCTGTGTTTTGCTGGATCTCTCCTTGCCTTGGCACCACTTCTAGAAGACATATTTGTCCTTTTTAATTCTTGGTGCACTCAGCAAAATAAATGTGCATTTGTCAGATTTCTGCGTGCAGTGCTCATTGGAAGGTGCTTGACTGAGAACACCAGAAATGGCGTAGAACAGGGCAGGACGGGCACGGACCATGAACACCTCTTACCCCACTCTTCCAGTTTGCTTGGAATTTGGTTCTGGAGATCCCATTTTGAAGATGGTATTGCACTTTGCTGAAACTGCCAATATTACTGTTCTTGTACAAGATTGGCTTTTATRTGACTGAACACACAACACAAGTATCAACTTGTTTCATTATAGAGTAGCGGGTTCAGTRGCTGCTGGTTTGTGTTTACCTGCAGGCACCGATTTGTCCCAGGTGTATCATGCTGCTGGCAGGGAGTAGATGTAGAATCGATCCGATCACCCAGAGGTCGATCAGGATCTGATCATTCTGAYCATCGAGAGGGCTCAGGATCTTACTTCAGCTTTTCCTCTCTCTTGTGATACTTGTGTGTGATGGTGCTTGTACATAGTATAATGRAAATGCTTGCATTTTTCGTTCTATTTGAGAATGTTTAAAAAAAAAACCCAACACATTTTGTTGTCCACTTAAACTGCTGTTACTAACTAGCTGATAATTGCATCTAACAAGATACTTAGGAGACACAGGGGAGAAAAACAAGACTCCAATTTTAACCTGATTGACTGCAACRCTTAAACATTCACTTTCCTTGTCTTTGTATTAGACTAGAATTTAAAGATAGATAGTCTCTGCTGTAGCATTTAGTTGCCTTTTGGTAATTTTCGCCTTTTCCTTGAAATGTATTGAACTGCAACATATAACCTAGCATTTCTTTTGGTAATCAAACATTCTGAATCTCGTTGAGCCCTGTCCTTTTTTATTTATTTATTTTATGTTACTGAGATTCCCTCTGAAATCTTTTCCATAGGACACAACTTAGAACATCTATATTCTTCCATGTACATCTTTTCACTCCTGCCTCATGGAAACGTAGGACCTTGGAACAGGATTCAAATGCTTTTTTCTCTTGTGCTTTGTCATATACAATGCCAGAACCTTACTAGTATTTCAGGGGGTTTARTAACCATGTTAGAAAATAGAGAAATTTGAGGTAGAAATTACASTATATGCCTTTGCTCATATTTCTCAATATGTTCAAGATTTCTCCTTTCAGTACTGGCATTTTGAAGTGCATTGTTTTAGTTTTCGCGGACCCAGATAAAGAGCCTGTAGCTATCAGAAAATCATCATTTTTTTTTTCATTCTATTAAATATAAGCTTGTATGTAGCTTATCTTGAATACAAGCTTGTATTTGGCTTTTTTTTTTTTATAAATCTTGCATTACTTTTCCACATTTATTCCCAAGCTTGGTATCTTCTATACCTTATTCTTCTCCATTAAGACTGTCCTCCTTCACCTTTATTGAAGAACGTTTGCTGATGTTTGTCAACATTTAGGGGTCTTCAGTACTCAGGTTTGCACAAATTAAAAACACCGCTGTCCTGGCCTCCCTTCATCTCATTCATACCCTCCCAATTTGTTGTCTAAAGAAAACACTGCTGACAGAATTGCCCTTTTCTCCCACTCTTGGGGCTATGTCACGCATTCTTCGGTGATTTCAGGCTTTCATCTGTTTCCTTCAGCACTTTAGCCTTGTGCTCTTTTGTTTTCTCCAAGCTCTGCTCTGTTTTCATTGCATCCGTCGGTATCTGTGACCACCTTTCTTTTCCTCTGTAAAAACYTCAGTACAGCATAATATTTGTTTCTGGTTTTGAACCTGATAGGATTATCTGTGTGAGCAGGAAGATTTGTGCTAGTAAATATTTGTAAGAACAAAATCATCACCTGTATGGATCAGGTTCTGAAGGGATTAGGTTTTAATTCAAAGTTTTAAAAAATCAGAACTACCCAGTCCCTAACCAGCAGCAGTTGGAGTGGGATTCTGATCCTAGTGAAGTCAGTGGGAGGTGTTGCTGTGGTTGACAGCAGGGGCAGAATTTCACACCCTGCATTTCTTTTTAGTGATTTGAGAAGACTCACAGATTTCCGTCCAAAGATTTTTATTTAGATTTAGCCAAGGCTCAGCTGCACTATCGTAAGGGTGAAGGTTAAAAGCAATGGAATGTCTTTTTAAATTGAAGCACCARTGTGCAAGTTTTAATGAAAACCTGTTACTTCCTTCTTTGCCAAGAATTTTGCATTATACACGACAGGTACGTTTCCATACTCCATCCATTCTTCTTTTCCTGGAATTTGTACTTTATAATTATATCTTGCAAGTTATCTCCTTTATGACAGAGTATGATGACCTTTTAATAATTTTTTTATTTGCAATTTTAACATACTTCAGAAAGCCTGARGAATTCAGCTGAGCTTTAATATTAATAAAACAGAGTTTAGCATTTGTAATCCATAATTTTATTTCAAGAAGTTGGTGTAAGAAATGTTAACATTTGTAGACATGAAATTGCTGAATATGTGGTTTTCTTTTCAGCCATATGAAAGTGCAGTTTTTTTACATTGGTTGCACAACCCAGTACCTTGTTATTGTAGATCGGAAAAAAAAATAGCATGTCATTTATGTGTCAGTATTATGAAAGACAGAAAATACCCTAGCATAAAGGGAAGTGAATTTCACTATAAATAAGGCAGTAGTTTTCTCTTACTGAATTGACACAGTTTCTTTAAAATATGGCATGCTGACTGTTTTTTCAATAGTTTCATTGGCTTTTGTAAACTACGTTAATTCATTCTGTCTTAAAATACCCTTCTCTTCTATAGATTCTCTTTATCGACCATACAGAAAGGAAATACTAATTAAAATAGTTTTGTTGTCTACATCAGGAAAAATTATTTTCTGTTACAACCAATTTAATTGTGACTTTTTTATTTGAAACAAGATTCCGACCCATCTCTTTGAMCTGTATAATGTGTTGTGCCTTTGTTAAATTCGCTATTGAAATGTGGGTGCTTGTAGGGGAAACCAGAATATCAGAACTGAGATTCCCTGAAAATGAATCTCCAGGGGGAATTCTGCTTTCTGATTTATGCTTTGTTWTGTTGCATGTATACAGGACTGATCCTGGTTATGGGGAAAAAAAATGTGTGTGTGTCTCTGTGTGCAAACATCAATGAATGGATAGATAGACACACCCCCTTGAGTAGTTTTGCATCTTGTGCATCACTTGACAGCATGAGACCTTCCCTCTGTGAAGGCTGGGAGACCAATGAAAGTCTACTCTAAGTGAAATGGGAGCAGGAGGAGGGACATAATTTGTTCACTTCCTTCTGCTTTAAGACAAACCATCCATCAAGCAACCGTGAACCAAGATGAAATCCATGGTTTAGAGTAACAGGCTGGTTTCTAAGTGACATAGAAATGCCATTTGAACACAGGGAATAAGCTGTAGTTACTTTGCGTGAGTCAGGGCTCAGTTTTGGGGCCCGTCTTGTTTAACATCTTTATCAATGATCTGGACGAGGAGATCGAGTGCTCCCTCAGTAACTTTGCAGATGACACCAAGTTGGGCGGCAGYGTTGATCTGCCTGAGGGTAGGAAGGCTCTGCAGAGGGATCTGGACAGGCTGGATCGATGGGCCAAGGCCAACTGCATGAGGTTCAACAAGACCAAGTGCCGGGTCCTGCACTTGGGTCACAACAAGGACTCCCTTACGAGACAATTCAGAGCATTTTCTCACACTAACTTAGAGCAACATATAGGACAGGACATGTACACTGCAGCTCTCCATTTTCATCTGGCATTCTGCATGCCTTCATGTTAGTCAGTGTATTGTTAATCATAGAATCATTAAGGTTGGAAAAGACCTCCAAGATCAAGTCCAACCGTCAACCCAACACCACCATGCCCACTAAACCATGTCCCGAAGTGCCACATCTACACATTTTTTGAACACCTCCAGGGATGGTGACTCYACCACTTCCCTGGGCAGCCTGTTCCAATGCCTGACTACCCTTCCGGTGAAGAAATTTTTCCTAATATCCAATCTAAACCTCCCCTGGCACAACGTGAGGCCATTTCCTCTTGTCCTATCGCTTGTTACTTGGGAGAAGAGACCAACAYCCGCCTCTCTACAGCCTCCTTTCAGGTAGTTGTAGAGAGCGATAAGGTCTCCCCTCAGCCTCCTCTTCTYCAGGCTAAACAMCCCCAGCTCCCTCAGCCGCTCCTCATMAGACCTGTGCTCCAGACCCTTCACCAGCCTCGTCRCCCTTCTCTGGACACGCTCCAGCACCTCAATGTCCTTCTTGTAGTGAGGGGCCCAAAACTGAACACAGGATTCGAGGTGCGGCCTCACCAGTGCCGAGTACAGGGGCACGATGACCTCCCTGCTCCTGCTCAAGCCCTCAAGCCTTGCTTTGCGTACAGGGCGGTTTCTGCCCCTGCAAGCCATGGGGGTACGCACAAAGCTGCCTGCAAAGTGYGTTGTAAGGAGTTAACAAGACCGTGGGCTAGGAGCGGCAGGGTGAGTTTGTGTGTACAATGGGGCTTCTGTGCCATGTCTATGGGAACCATAAGAGCATTTTTGTAAGAATTGCCTGGCACTTGAAGATTCAGAATGRAAGGTGTGTGATCCCTGTAAAATGTGGGTTGTGATTGTCACTGGAATACAGGGTTGCACTTCTGTGGAGCTGTGCTGCCCCTTAGGGATCCTTACGGGAAATTCTACCTCTTGGAGCAGCAGGGRAAAAGTAGGGGCTGCTGCAAATAGGTGCCATTTAAAACAATATGCCATAAGTTCATTGGAGACTTGACCAGTTAGCAGGAGACTCCCACGTGAAGTGCTGCTGGAACCTCTGCCATTGATCTGTTCCAGGAAAACATCCTTTTGTAAACCTCACACTGGTGTGTAGACTGGCAAAATTTCATCTGCAGTTTTGCACTTGAAAAGTGAATTGGGTGAATCGGTTGAAATAGCACTGTTTCTGACTGTCATTTGTGCGCAAGAAATGGAAATGAGGAGCTTTGAAATTTCAGAGAGTCAAAAAAGAACACAAAGTGCATTTGAAAATACTTGCTTTACTRTTTAATTTTAACTGTTTATTAGAAATCAGGATTGAGTGCACCCTCAGCAAGTTCTCTGATGACACCGAGCTGYGTGGTGTGGTCGACATGCTGGAGGGAAGGGATGCCATCCAGAGGGACCTCAACAGGSTTGAGGTGGGCCCAAGTGAACCTCATGAAGTTCAACAAGGCCAAGTGCAAGGTCCTGCAGATGGGTCGGGGCAATCCCAAGCACAAATACAGGCTGGGTGGAGAATGGATTGAGAGCAGCCCTGAGGAGAAGGACTTGGGTTGATGAGAAGCTCAATGTGACCCRGCAATGTGCGCTTGCAGCCCAGAAAGCCAACCGTATCCTGGGCTGCATCAAAAGAARCGTGACCARCAGGTCRAGGGAGGTGATTCTCCCCCTTTACTCCGCTCTCGTGAGATCCCACCTGGAGTACTGYGTCCAGCTCTGGGGCCCCCAGCATAAGAAGGACATGGACCTGTTGGAGCGAGTCCAGAGGAGGGCCACAAAGATGATCAGAGGGCTGGAGCACCTCTCCTAYGGAGRCAGGCTGAGAGGGTTGGGGTTGTTCAGCCTGGAGAAGAGAAGGCTCCAGGGAGACCTTCTAGCAGCYTTCCAGTACCTGAAGGGGGCCTACAAGAAAGCTGGAGAGGGACTTTTTACAAGGGCTTGTGGTRATAGGACGAGGGGTAATGGCTTTAAATTGAAAGAGGGTAGATTTAGACTAGATACAAGRAAGGAATTCTTCACTCTGAGGGTGGTGRGGCACTGGCACAGGTTGCCCAGAGAAGCTGTGGATGCCCCAGCCCTGGCAGTGTTCAAGGCCAGGTTGGATGGGGCTTTGAGCTACCTGGATTAGTGGAAGGTGTCCCTGCCCATGGCAGGGGGGTTGGAACTAGATGATCTTTAACATCTCTTCCAACCCAAACCATTCTGTGATGATTCTATGAAATTATTCTCATTGTGGGTGGATATGTCAACAGAAAAAAAAAAAAATACGTAACACTATTATCACAACATATATAATTCATTTTGAAAGGTGATATATTGACTGAGTAGTGGGTTTATCCTAAGGTTTGGAAGAACAGAACTATATTCTGTTTAAATGTAACATGAAATCATGTACTGTTACGCTTCTATAGTAGTGAGTACCATCTGGGCGGCTTGATTTGCTGTCAGTGATATTCTCTGCCTATTATGCTGTAGATGAACCACCCCAAACCTTATTTCTCTTGTCTTCCTGATCGTATTTCTGTACCTGTTACCATTTGTTCTTCTCTACTGAACCTTGYGTCCACACCCATTTCTACTCCAGTACTGCAAGACACCGTCTAATGCTTTCGCTACTCTAACGATTCTTTTAAGGACAGAACAAACTGTTGCAGCAAGCCTGTTAGACCTTTCAGATAGCTTGAGATGTGATTTGTTTTCATGTTTTCAATCCATCCTATGCAGTACTGCGCTTACAGTAGAATAAATTGTCCATTGTCTCGCCCTACTTAAATATTTTTATAAGATTTAAAAATTTACAGGTGCAAGTACGTAAGAGAGAAACTGTAGGGAAATTCCATTAACATTTTCTGAAATGTAATTTGTTTCCTATTAACCTAGGGGAAGAAATTAATGAAAATTTACTGTGTTAAGCTCAGAAATAAGTTTTCTGGAAATGAAGCATTTGAGGTTTTTTATATATTTATTGAATATTTAGGACACCAGCCCACAGCTCTAGGCACTGTGGAATAGTTAGAAAACACAAATTTCTGTACGTTAAATGTCTCCTGTCCGACTTGCAATTGATTTTTTTTTAAAAGTTTACAAATTAAGAAGAAATTGATAATACTGTCTATCTGTTCTCTCCTGCCATAGGCAGTTGCAAGAAGCCTGGCACTAGAAACCCCTAAGCACTGGCCAGAAGAAACCRATTCTAATTTGTGTGAAATACGAGGATGCTCTCTATTCATACCTCTCTAGTGTACCAGATTCAGTGTGACATATCAGTTTTCTTGCCCTGCAGAGTTCTGCTTCCTCTGTGCTGCATGSTTCCAAAGCTTTCTGTATCCCACAAGAGTTAGGCCATCATCTTCCTCATCTTCAGCCTGCAGGGAATACTCTCCCAGCATGTCACGTGTAGTCRAACTGTTTCTGCCAAGTAGTATGAGTGAGTTTGTGTGTCAGGACGTCTCCGTGGCACCTTTGTCAAGCACTGACATCAGTATCAGATCAGGTATCAATAAATAATGGGGAAAAAATGCCAAACAGACCTTTTAAGGGCTGGAAACAACCCGTATGTGTATATGCACCTTGCTGAAAAAAACATTCCTTGCAGAATCTAAAACTTTACATTCCTTTCTCTCTGATACAAACACTTCAATTTTAAGAGTATTCTTTTGTTTAGAATGGTGTGACTCTTAACAAGCTGCCCTATAGATTATACGCAAAACTAATCTTTTTTTTTYCCCCCTGTTGGGACATGTAAAATCGCGTATAGAGCTAGCACAAAAGGAGGACTGGTCTTTGGGGTTGCTTAGTCTGGCGCTGCTGGGTTAAACTGAACTGTGTTGCTGTGCTGTGGTAGTGGTTTGCTTGAATTCATGCAARGCTGCTAGAAAATAGATTGTTTCTTGCGTGTACATGTATATAAATAACATAATATTTTATCAGAGTAATTAGCTGTTACGGCARTGTCAGAGTACAGGAGAGAGAACTCTGTATCTCTCATTCCGAGTTTTTTTCCTCCTGTGATCATTTATCGCCYGTGTCAATTGCTGTGAAACATGATTCCATCTTTCCAATTTTATTCTCTTAGGCCTACCTTTTCCTCAATTCTTTCTTGTAAAAAAAGCTGTCACAGTTTTGTTTATTTGAAAAGGTGCCCTTTTCAYATTCCTTATCTTACAGAGACTTTCTGCCCAAGTGTCTGGTAGCGTGTCCTTTATGCACTGATTGCATATAGATTTCATTCTGTATTTGAAATGTACTTTGTCTTCTCCCTCTCCCCCTATGTATATATTGTAGCTTCTACTTCTGCATCAGAGAGTCACTGGGCAAAGGATGTTTGACAGCTCTTGTTCTCACCCTTTGGGGTATGGTACAAAAAATTGTCTAAATGTGTATCCAGCATTTCTTCCACGCTCAACCATTAGGACATGGGAAAATGTGAAAAAAGTGTGATCCATAAAGTAAAATGGCAGACGGAAATGGCAGCATTTGTTTATTCATAGAATTCCTTATGCTGAGCCTTTTCACTTCGAAGGGAATTGTCAAACAACCAACCAGCCAACCCCCCCATCATTTGATCATTTATCATTTGATAATTTGAAGGCAGACAGCAGAAGAGACCTGACTTGCAAAACTGAATTAGTATTTTTTTCAGAATCTCTTGCAACCAATCCAAGGTAAAAATGTCAGGTATTTTACTACTGATTTCTTTGTTTGCACATCTGAGAAGTTAAAAAAAAACCAACCAAACAAGTGTTTGGAAGTTGGTTTGTGTTATATATTTCCGCCTCGCTTTTTCTGTGGAAGCATGATCTAGAATCCTTCGGGGAGGGGGAAAAAAAAAAAGTATGTCAATAGAAAAAAGTTACTGAACTATAAGTGTTAAAACAGGAATTCAAAGAACGGAATGAGTTCAAATCTGAATAGCGCTGCTGTATCTCTAATTAGTTCCTTTCTAGCTCTCCTCTGTCCCTAGCTAGTAACTGCAGTAGGTGGGCAACTTGTGTGCTTATCCGCTCCCTTACTGCTTTGGAAAGGTGTGGGAATAGTTTTCAGTTTAGTAAGTCAATTCTGCCATCTGGTGATTGCTSGTGTGTATGTGGGCTTACTGCTTTGATGGAATTTGGCCCTTTGAAAGGGAATTTCCTACTGTCTCTTTACTAGTCCTCCTTTTTTCCAGAGATAGGACCTTCGTTGTATATTACACTGCACGTAACTATTTGATTTTGGACAGAGAGTCAGTGGAGCCACCTCTCTGTGCTTCTACAGCAGTCTCAACACCTGCAGAGACAGCGAGGTGCCTCASGAAGAGCCTTGCCAGTCCATTACAACTGATTCTTTGCTCCTGGCATATATTTATGATGTTTGTAAACTGCAGCAYAGGGGCTCACAGCCTCGTAGCCTTGTAATAGCTCAAACTTGCTACCYCCGCCTTTTCCTTTCCCTCTCCAGTTCCTCTTTCTTTCTACACATGCATTATTTCTTTCCCCTGTTGCCYGCCCGAATGCCACTCCGGGTGCCTTCGTGCTCCCAGCGTCCCTCCTGCTGTGCTGCTGCTGTTGTCTCYTCTTTCCCTCAGCCGGCTTCGTTGGACTGGACTCGCATGGGAACTACGCTATGCCTTCCTTCTAATTGGCAGGAATATTTGGTACACCGTAGGATTCCTGATGAATGCACAGCATCAAAATYGGTATTAATTTTTCCTTTACAAGAGTGGGTAAGGATCTCTTAAGCCAACCAAGCTTTTACTGCTGCTTCTGCAACAGTAGTCCTTGTCCTTCTTGTGTAATCCTGTCCTCACCACAGTAGGTATCTGCATGCCACGTAGAAGCTCTAAAAGTCAGAGCTGAGCGCAGAGCGATGGCACAGCGCTGGCTGATTTCTCCAGTGCCCCTGGATGTGCTCGGTGTACTCAGCTGTGCCCATTTGTTTTGTTTGCTTTTCGGGAAAGTTGCAAGGAGGAGGAAGCTCAGGCAAGTTGAAATAGCATTCGTCTAACCTCAGGACAAGTTTTTCATCTATCAGGCAGAGAAACAGTTGTTTAATTAAGTGTTAAGGATGGTGGAACAAAATGGCAAAAAAGATCATGTTTTTCCCACGTGGGGCGTATCACATCAGGTGTCTGTGTTTAGAAAAGGCCTCCAGTCCCAAATTTACCTACACGTGTCATGGGCCACAGCCAGCTCCAGGGCTCTGCCATGGCAGATAGTAGGTAAAGGAAGGGATTTGCGCTCGCAGYCCCGAAGGCCAACCGTATCCTGGGCTGCATCMMMAGCAGCRTGGSCAGCAGGTCGAGGGAGGGGRTTCTGCCCCCCTACTCTGCCCTGGTGAGACCCCCCCTGCAGTGCTGCGTCCAGCTCTGGGGTCCTCAGCACAGGGAAGACATGGACCTGTTGGAGCGGGTCCAGAGGAGGGCCACRAAAATGRTCAGGGRGATGGAACACCTCTCYTAKGAAGACAGGCTGAGAGAGTTGGGGTTRTTCARTCTGGAGAAGAGAAGGCTCCGGGGAGACCTTCTAGCAGCCTTTCAGTACTTAAAGGGGRCTTATAAGAAAGATGGCGGCAGACTTTTTAGCAGGGCCTTATGCGACAGGACAAGCGGTAACGGTTTTAAACTAAAAGAGGGTAGATTTAGACTAGATATAAGGAAGAATTTTTTTACGACGAGGTTGGTGAAACACTGGCACAGGCTGCCCAGAGAGGTGGTGGATGCCCCATCCCAGGAAACATTCAAGGYCAGGCTGGACRGGGCTCTGAGCAMCCTGATSTAGTTGAAGATGTCCCTGCCCACGGCAGGGGGGTTGGACTAGATGACCTTTAAAGGTCCCTTCCAACCCAAACTGTTCTGTGATTCTATGATTTCAGGCAAGGTGCTCGAACAATCCTGTACCTGTAYACTCAAAGCCACAGGTGTTTTAATAGCTATTTTAGAGAAATGTTTCTTGAGGGGAAGAGTTTTACAACTTGTCATCTTCCTAATGTAAATAAGTTTTGGACRAATATTTGGCTAAATCATGTTGAAAGGACAGCTGGCCAAATCAATAGAAACAATTTCACCTTTCTTCACTCAATGGGGTGTTTATGGCATTGCCTTTCTTAGTAAACTGAATTTTTCCATTTTTTCTGTAAAAGATGACTGTACAGCTGACTGGATGGCMCTGGAGCTCTTCAGCAGTTATTGGYGTCCAACGACTTTAGTAACAGTTATCTGGGGGTGCTAGGGTGATCAACATTTATTTCTTGGGATAAACATAATAGTTTTCGAAAAGAACTCTTCAACCCTGTTTGCTATAATCTACAGTAGTGATTAACAGTGTTCTTCCTCAAARCCCTTTTGATTTAAAAATAAATAWATAAAAATATGSTTCCTTAATGACCAGTGCACTGCTGATCTTCAGTGGATGGTAGTTGGTAAGGGTGCAGGTATAAAARAAAAGACGTTTCCATTATGTCTTTTGAGTCAAATGTAGGCATAAAATTTTGTAAGAGCTAAAAATGTTAGCAAAATTAAAAAAAAAAAAAGTACTTTCTTAAGAGTTAAAAGTTTAATGTAAAAGGAAGCTGTTTCAAGAATATGTGGGGGGGACGGGACGACAAACTTGCCCACATGTTGTCTGAAACCTGTAGGACGTGCCAGTGAAGTTTGGTGGGTTGATCATACTCTGATCCAATGGGGAAAGTTGTGCTGTTTGTCATGAGCTAACTTTTCAAAATGTCTCTTGAAATTAAATTTTTTATTTGCTGCTAATGCATACAGAAAGAGGAAGATGGTTTTTCTTGCAAACAAAAGTAAGAAAATTACATTTAAAATTGTAATGTCCCTAAGGGAAAAGATATCTGTGCTGTATTGTTTAGCGGGATATGTCTTGGCATGGTATCCAGTTTTCAGTAGTATAATAATTCTCYTGAGGTTCTCGGGACCTCTAAACAAGGTCAATACATAGTTTGGGGAAAAAACRGAAGGATGGTCTTATATTGCTGTCTCTGTTTATGAGTCTTAGTGAAAAATACATGCATGAAGTATGTGTGTGCATTGTAGATACCAAGAGAGGTTTGAATTCTCAGGTGGTGTGGCACTGAAAAATGCCGGGCAAATTCCCTGTCACAGGCAGTGTGAAAAACCTTTGTATGTGTGGGGAGGAACACGCGCCASAAGAAGCGGAGAAATGGGGTTCAGTAAGTCGATGTTTTTACAAATATATACTGGTATCTGTAAAAGCAGAGCAAGAAGGCTGTCGTCTGGGAGAGCAGTGAGTAGCTAACTACGGCGACAGACACTAACACCATCACAACCTCCTGCATTTTATTCCCTTCTGATTTTGGAGAGGCTTGCTTCACGGGTGGGTGTGCATTTAACGTGAAGGTCTTAGCTTGGCTCTTAGAACAATTTTTTAAGTTTGAATAGGAGGAAAGGAAGGGAGCAGATCGTACCTGCAGCTACACAAATGAGAGCTTTACGTTAAGCGGAGTGACCTGTCTGTGTTTAAGCACGGGATCGGTGGAACGTGGCAGTGCATGTGTCACTGGTGCTGTGTCTGTGCCACTCGTGCTCTTCCTGGTGTGGTTTTGCCTTAACCTTCTACCTGAATCTTGCCTTGTGCAGCCGTGGTGTTATCTGGGAGAAGCCCAACGCTGCAGCAGTGGCTTTGGAAGAATTTCAGAAAGCCTTTTAGGAGGATGGTTGTATGGCATTCCTGCAGGACA
Source organism: Oceanodroma leucorhoa (assembly GCA_030449065.1). Lineage (NCBI taxonomy): Eukaryota > Metazoa > Chordata > Aves > Procellariiformes > Oceanodroma > Oceanodroma leucorhoa. Next base: position 1,913,790 of record JASVER010000119.1, read on the forward strand.
CTATCACAGGGCCCTCATAAAAAAACCGTTAAAGACATGTCTTAAACGTTTCTCGCTTGCCTTGAAAAAGGAATATTTGGCTCTCAGTGACAAGATACAGTAACAAGAAATGGGAGCTGTAGCAGTAGTTAAGCAGAGAGGACCACAGCTGACAGCAGCCGGTGCACCGGCAGGCAGCGAAGATGCCCGCCTTGCCGCTGAGGCGGGCAGAGTTCTGCGYGCAGGGTGCTGCGTGCCTCTGCGCGCAACGCGGGCTGCTGGGGCCTGCCCCAGCTACGGCTGCTGGAATTTGTGTACTTCCAGTGGCTTTCTGCGTTTCTTTTGCGTACTTCCAGTTTTCTTTTGCTTGTGGTTAGCTAATTAATAATTTGCATTAGTTATGGTGAGGGAGTTTATGGAGAAGTGAGTTAATACTTCGTTGATATTAAAGAACAACATGACTGATGTGCTAATTACACGGATACTTGTTYTCAGTATTCTACTTTATTATATACAAATATGGAGACCAGCTGCAATAGCAAGCTCTGGTAATATATATATACACAATAACAAGGGTAAGWTGTATTATTTTTCAGGTTCGTAAAATGTATTTTTTTCACTGTGTACAACTCGGACAACTGGAGTATCTTCTCAGTGGGTGTGAGGGAGCTGGGAATAGGGGCTCCTAAGTGCGTAGTGTTGTGTTGATATCGACTGCAAGTGATACGAGTATACAGGGCAGTAGTTAAGTTTAAGGATGTGATTAATCCTTCTGACACMAAAATAAATCGCTCTAGTTTGTTGCTCAGCTCTGCTTTGTGGAGCTAATTGTGTGCATAAAGTTAGGCACGTAACTTGAGTGTTTGGCTTCATTACAATCGGAACTTAAAGCGCAATACAGGATCATATTTTAAAATATCATAATGACACTCCATTTCTGTATCCCCCTCAGTTACCTTGTTCTTCCAAGTTTGCTCTTATTTGGAACACTTGAATTTGTACAAAGAGCCCAAATTCCTCTATTCAGCTTGTTATATGTGCAGGAGTAGGTCTTAAATACAGCATTATAAAGCTCCGCTATTATATACGCGCATAACATCTGATTTATTTATTATTTTCAGGAGAGATTTTAGGTGTGGTTTAACAGACTGACATATTTTGGTACAGCTACCTTCTGCATTTTCTGACCCGTAAAGCCTTAATGGCCTGAGTACATTTATTTGTACAGGTTTGCAGGGGTGAAATAAACCAGACCAGATATATTTCGGAAGCTTTAAAAACAGTTTAAAGTAGATGTTTCTATAAATCCCTATTTTATTACTGTACGTGCAGTTATCTCATGGAATAGGACATAGGGTATTGTTTCCTTTTGCACTGCTGCTCGGTACACACAGCTGATCAGTGGCATTTACAGAGGGAGAATCAAGCACATTAAGCAACTGTTTGCACAGTGCTATATGCTGAAATACTAAGTCAGTCCAAATTCCCATGAACTTTAATGCTATTTTTTTTTTCTTCTAAGCAATTCTCTGTACAAGTCCCATTAAATGAACAAAGGATTTCTATTGATTATGTTAGTTTTAGCATCCGGCTGCCGGGATTCAAGCATGAACACTGCAAAACTCTATCCATGTTACGTGCAAAGGAAAAGAATCTTTTGGTATGTAAAGAAATCTCTTGATGTTAAAGAGATTCCTGTGGCTGTAGCCCCAAACACCGCTTTGAAAGCGTACCTCTTGGTGACCACTTACAGGCTGTAACCAGGCTGATGGATTAAAAGGAATTTGTTGGAACAGACCTGGAAAAGACCCCATTTCAGGGCAGGTGCTGCATATTACAGGTATGGCTCTGTGGTACACAGCACTACTATAATCGCTTCTTTTTTTTCAGGCCACATAAGGAATTTTGCAAAACTGGGCCCTGGACTTGCTCCGGATGTTCCTTTGGATGTTTTTGGTGTGGACTGGGGAAAAAGGAGTACATCATCTCCATTGCGGGCATGATGAACTTCCACTACACATAACAAACGGCTCTGCTCTGCATAATATGGTGCTGAAAGGCCACGTGGGAGAGAGCAGCGTGCCTGTCACCTTTACTTGATCAGCTGAACTTGAGTACTGGTGTGGCTCACTTACTGACTGAGACTCTACTTCCAGCTCTCTGTAGCCATTGTGAGAGATTTTTGTCTGTACAGTTGCCATTTTAAGAGAGAATTTAAGCTATTCATGCTCAGATTGCTTCCTTTTTTACTCCACATGGTAGGGGAACTGATGAGGCTCCTTTTAGATGAGTATACCTTTATATAGAGTGGCTCTCCTAAAATCYGTGGTTAGATTTTTTGATATTTCTGTCTAGTGGATATTATTATTTGTTTGGGGTGTGKTTTTTTTTTTTAAGTTAGATGGTTTTTAATTAGAGAATGAAACAATATTCATGTTAAAATTGAAGTTAATATGATGTGAAGTATTCTGATGTGAAGTAGTAAYTGGAGTAATTAATGGTAATAAAAATAGTCCATGTAATTTCTGATTTAATGGTGATTTAAACTCTTAAGTTTCTACATTTGTAGCATTAGAGCAGAATCTTTTGTGCTGTTTTTACTTTAAGCAATCTACTTTAGAGTACTTATCTAGGAAGTGTTATTTAGTGCTTTTAGGATTACACTAAACTAATCTAAGATGTGCGTCATTAGTTTTCCTACTATGTGGAATAAAAAAATTGCCAGCATTGGTCTTTAAACTGCATTTTGCACTTCTACAATTACCATATTGATGATTTTTTTTCTATGACAAATAGACTATAGAGTTCTGTTGTGCTCTCTACTTCCTAGCGGTTCTTAAATTTACAATAATACTGAGCTTGCAATAGGCATGATGGGGGGGCTCAGTCTGCAGTATATATTGATCAAATGTAAATGGTATTATACAGATGTTAAAATTAGAATGTGTGATAGAGCTAATACATAATATACTTGATCGGCTATTTTTGCAAAGCTGATCAAGAATTGGCTTTTAGGTTGCTGGTTTTTAGCTAGTACAAAGGGATTATTTACCAATGTCTTGGTAAAAATATGCAGCAATGCAGATATGCTTACGCTCAAAAGGAAACTATTCTTTGAGGTTGTGCTTCATATCTTTGCTTCATCRAAAGCAAATCTTGCAACTATACACATGAGATTTTCTGAATTACTTGTGCAAGATATGGTGCCCTAGTTCATCCATCTTTTAAAGACATCATTAGTTTTTTACAGAATAGATGGCATAATAATAACATTTCCTGTAACTCTAGTCCCTCTCATGTCAAAAATAAGCAGAAACCTCTCTCTTTATTCATAGTCCTCTGGCACCTTAATGATACACGAACATTTACATGTGTAAAAAAACGACTTAAGAAAAATTGCTGTTGGTTTTTTTGGTAGCATTTGGTCAGATTCTCAGAGGTCCTTAGCTCGTTGCAGGCTAGGRTTGGTTTGCAAACCAAAGTTTAGGAATCTGGGTTTTTTTTCTCTTTCATAAACAGGTATGTGATGCGCATGCTGCGGGACGCAAAATGGTGGCAGTAAAATGAAACCGAGATGTTTTTAGCTCTTTTAAGACTCAGACACGGGATACCGTACACTTAGAAAACCGTACGTCTCTCTGTAAATGGAATCTATGTTTCTTTCCACTGAGTGATGGCAGAGTCTCACAGCACTATGACAGGCAACTTTCTCCCTCTTTTGCCTGCTCCAGAAGCAGGACCATATAGTGTACTTTAAAAGTACATATTCATTACTTCTCATTTATGAGCACTGAAGAAAGCAGCAGTCGTCTTTTGAGACTGATCTTTATCCTTCGTTATAGCCCAGTTTGAAGTGAATCAAAACTCATTTGGAAGCAGGATAAATGCTGACCCTTGAGGTTAGTATTGCTATAAACTTGCGGTTGTTGAAAATAAGCCATCGTTTTAGTTGTGTGTATGTTTTTACCGTTCCAGCACCGTTTAGGTAAGCACTGTCTTTGCAGGAGTCATGCTTTTGGATGTTTACCACAGACAACAACAGCTAACAAAATGATTACATGGAGGGAAAGAAAGTCTTCTTGATACTGTATGATACTGTGTTCAAGGAGGTTAATGGCAGCAAGCTAGTTAATRGGCTAATTCCATGGCACAGCAGAAGATTTAGGTTGTTGGGACCATCATAAGATTTAGCACCACTTCTGAACATATAGGTGGGGTCTGTAAATGGTGGCAGATGGTGAGAATGCTAAGAAAGGTGAAAAACTGAAATCTGGAATCCCATCATTCTCATTTGGATGTGACTTGGGAAAAGGCATTTTATTCCGAATATGCTTTGAATTGAAAATTTGTATCTTGCACGACTCTGAGTCTTCGGAGGTTTGTTCTGTAGATATCAGTAAGTCTTGAAAAGCATCACATTTTTAACAGCATGAAGACAACTTTCAGATAATTCCTGCAACTTGACGGTAAGGCTCCCATATGTACCAGAGACTCATGCTTACCAGCAATAATTTTTAATACATRTATGTTTACATTATTTCAAACCCTYTATACTTTACAAAGACTAGAAACACTTTACTGAAGAATTTACAGGRTCTGGTACGTTATAGCTTTGGGGTCTAGGAGGATGTAGAGAAATATGTGGCAATCTGGAGATTTGACCATGAAGATTATTATTCTGTGTGTGGTCAATGTTCATTACATGAAATATTTTCAGKTTTTTTTCAAAATGTAAATGTTGCTATATGTAAATGTTCATTGCTATAATATTAAGATGATAGTATAAATTGAATTTGTCCGAGAGAAGGGTGGGAAAGCAGAATGAAGAAGTCTCATATTTCTTCTATCCCAACTTCTTTCATGCTGGAAGTTGAACAGAATCCTGAGACCCATTTCTAGTTTTCGTAAAGAAATGTGGATCTGGGTCTCTCTAAGGTTGTTTTCCAGTATTGAAGAGCTTTGCTTTCTGCTTTGCTCCCCGTAACGCCAACAGACAACAAATTGCAGGGTGGGGGGGAAGGGGAGAGAATTTGCCAAATATGCGAAATATCGCATAGCAAATAGTCTAGGAATTACATGGCCTTAAAGGGCTTAGCTTTGCCCAGTAGGGTAATATTTTTCTGCAAGTGATTGTACATAATTCCATAGCAGAGCCAGGAACTGCGAACAAAAAATATGACTTGATTCTCCTAAAACAGCATTACTTTGTTCAATTCACACAAAACATTTCAGGAATTTTTAACCTCAGTTAATACTGTCCGTAAAGATTAATCCGTAGAATTTTTAAGGAATGATATGGTAGAATTTATCAGTCAGTATGTCTATAATTCTATAAGTCAATCTTTTCCATGGGTATTCTCTCTCTGATACAGTAAACACAATATAATATGCAGCTGGAGAGTGAAGCTGGCCTGATTCTAAAGTCAAATTCTGCAAAAATAAAAAGGGGATAATTAACTACTGCAACAATTCACCAGAGCAAATGGTGGCCTTTCTTGCATTTAAGGTTTTAAAATATGTATTGTGTGCCTTTCTAAAGGATAAGTTTTAGTACAAACCAATGTAGTGGATTGGGCGCAGGAACCTCTTGGTTGAACTCCACAGCCTGCGTTTGAGTTTGAGAATTTGCTTAGGAAATCAGTTCCGTTCAGCGTTTTCATTAGCAGTGAGGGTGACGGAATACAGAATAGCTTGTAAAATATGCAGATGATAACAAGCTGTGAGGAGTTGCAAATACTTTTCTGTATCAGATCAGAATTCAAAATAAACTTGGCAAATTGGAGAGATGGTCTGAAGTCAGCAAGAAGAAATTCAATAAAGTGAAGTGCCATATGATATATTTAGGAAAAAGAATTCAGAAACACAAATACAAGATAGGGAATACCTGTCAAGAGAGAAAATGGGTAAYAAAGTCTACAATGTATTGCTGTTGCAAACTAGGGAAATGTAATTCTGGAATGTGTGAAGAGAGATGTGGTGTCTGTAATGTAGGGTAATTATTTCAAATCAGGGTTAGTGAGGTTTCAGTTGACATATTGTATCCATATTTGGTCATGACTTCTAAAAAAGTTTAGAAAACTGAATCAGTTAGAGGATTGAGTTTGCCTAATATAAGACAATGTTAGTAATAACCATCTGATATATGAAGATTTTAAGACAAAAGGTAGAGAGAAATTTTTCTCCATATTCCTGAGAGAAGAATTAGGGGAAATCTATGGAATTTGCATGCAGAGAGATGAGGGTTGTGTTTTTGAAACATTTTTGAACTACAAACCCCCAAGAAAAGCCACCTAGATGTGTTGTAGAACCTCCTTTTTGAGAAAAAGCTATACAAATATATATCGGTGAGTCTACACAATTCTTCCTTAGCACAAGACTAGCTGATGCCTTTCAGCGTATGTTTCTGTAATTCTATGCGGGAGATGAGAGTAGAGCAAATAGTTTGAAAAACTTCTCTTGAAACATCATGGAAAAGTTGAACGGCCTCCTTCAGTGGGGAAAATTGCACAGCYGTTGGGGCAGACAAGATAGTCAGCAGAGCGTTGCAGGCCACCCGGGGTCTGCAGCCTACAACTTTTAGGGCTCATGGGACTAGAGGATCACCGTGATCCTTTCTGAACCTAAAATCCATTTCTCTCTCATACATATATGTCCAGCTATGAAGATCATCAGAGGAAGAACATGATTTATAGGAATCAACTTTGCCTCTTGGTCCTAACTGTGAAGAAACTATTTATTTATGTAACTTTCTTCCCACAAGAGTTTCCATTAATTCTGTTGATGGAAGAATTCTTCAGCGTTAGGGTACTGAAATAGAGCGCAGAGCYATAATACCCTTCCCTGCCTTCAAAAGTGAGAAACAAACACAAGAAGGAAACTGACCTTGAAAAGTTATTGCTTTGGTTTCTTATTAATTTAGAAATGTGGGTTGACAGTTTGATGCTCTAATTGCAAATCATATTTTTAAATATTTTCTTTCATCAACCGTGATAATTTAACAGAATTTACCAACTAGCAAGTTTCAAGTAGTTTTTGTTCCAAACTCTTATATACCACAACACTGCTCTTAATCATCTGTGAAAAAGCTGCCATGCAACAGAAGACTGGGAATTGCTGGCAATAATGATGAAAACTAATTCAAACCAGGCCACAGGTAGAAGCTTTTGTGAAAGCAATCTGCATCTTTTCAAGTTGGTCAAGCTAAAATTGCCTTTTCGAGAAGCAGTTTGTCTTTCATTACAAAGGAGGACAAGCTATTATCTCCGTACCCAACAAGTACCTAATGCACAGATCAAAAAATAGGCAACAATTATATATTGGATAGGGAAGGTTTTATGCAAGTTTGCCTACATTGCCTTTCCCTTTGCTTCTCTGCCTGTGAAGTGGTTCAMAATCACGGGTGCAGTGTAAAAATATATGGGCCGTTCCTTTGCCAAGGTTTGCATGGGGTCTAACCCTGGTTATCTGTTGCCTCTTCTCTGCTGCTCTAGAGTTGTCCTGTGAGCTGTGATCTCCTTCAGAATAGGCTTCAAAACTGTACTGATCTAAGCCAATCCTGGTTCAATACTATTTTGAATGCTGTAATTTAATACTCATGGGACTGCCTTTCCCTAAAAGAAAATAATCTAGCATATTTCATAGAGGAAGTGATAATAAAAGATTAGTTACATGGTGATGGGCAGTATGAATCATGGTATAAATCATTTCAGGCGAGGAAGTACAGCTTTCACGCCAGTGGGAACATACTAGGAAGGGACGTCAATGTTTTAACATTTTAATTGCATCTACTTGTTTGTTGCTACTTTCATTCTTTCTTTTTGGCTTAATTACTTCTCCTTAATGTATGCTGGGTACCTAGTAAGTTGACTAAGCTTGAAAAATTGATTCAGATACGTATGAAATAAGAGTTTGTGAGCTACTGGAATCACAGGGAATGACTCCTGAGTTAGCTGGTTTTTTTTAAAAGCACCCTCAGCCTTACAAAAAATACTCCAAACTATTTGATCTGTCTATTGTTCTATTCACAGCTTTGTCATCATCTAAACTGTATGAAAATTTAAATAAGAAAAGACAAACAAACAAACAAAACCAAACCAAAAAAACCCATAGATTCTGCAGACTGAAAATAAACCGTGGCTTTCTCTGTGGAGTAAGGTGGGGATCTGTTAGTTGCCTGCTGCTTTGGTTTAAGGCAGGTTAGAAATGCACTGTTTCTGTAACGCGTAACAGTTGACATTGTAGACAATGTGTGATTTTTTTTTTTTTTTGCCAGCAGTAATTATCAACAACCTTGTAAGCAAAAGGAAGGAATGAATAAGTAAAGATCCTCTAAGAAGTGATTTAAGTTCGTGCCGGTTGTTATTTACAAGCATTCTAGATAAAAGGCTTAACATTAGGTTGCAGAGGTTCACAGTACATGAGACTATAATGACAYAAACAATTTGCCTGTTATTATATAGGTTCTAGAAAAATCCTCTTTCTCTGATCTGATTAAGGAGTCTATCTGAAAAGGATTTTGTATGTTTTTAATTTAATATGCTGTGAAATCATCAGGACTCCTGGCAGTGCGTAATTCAAGAAAGTGCATGTATCTTCAAAGGACTGAGACCTAAATAAAACACATGCAGATCAACAGGATAGTTTTGAATTTTTTCTAAGATTTGATGCAGGGCCAAACTTTGGTGTTAAGAAAATTATTTTTAGACTGGCCCAGCATGTGCATAATCAGATCTAATGCAGTAAAATCTAGGTGGGTTACAACACTCAGCTAATACAAATTACGGCGTCCTGATAATTGCACACAGAGTGGATAAACAGAAAGTGATCAAAGACAGAGCATCACAAAATGGACTTTATTATTTGTCACTATAACTGTGTCTACATCTGTGAGTTATAATCATGTGTTTAGTACAGTTATTTGTGGAGGCATTGTATGTGGTATGGAGTGTTCACTCTTAGAAGTTGTTTTTTGTTGAGAGGAGAGCTGGTTTGGCAAGTTTAGAAAGTGTGAATTTATTCCGCTTCTTCACAAGAATAAATATGTTTGCTACTGCTGTACAGCTAAGATTGAAGATTTTGTGTGCATGGTGAATAGAATAAATAAATTAGCTAGCACTGCTAGCTAATGAAGTCTTATGAAGTCTTTTGGCCTTTTAGAGATATGGGTTTAAGTTTCTGGAARACTATTTTCTAATTATTTTCTAAGGTGCACAAAGATCTGCTGGTCAGTCTAGAAGGTTAACTTCAGGTATGTTGAGATCCTAGCAAGTTTTCTCCCTCCCAAATCCTGAGTCATAGGAGCTTGGGAAGCAGCCAGGAATTTCAYTAGACAGGATAGAGATTTTTAAACATTGCTGTGAGTGAGATCTATCACTGACTTCCAGACGGGCTTTTACATAAATGAAACAAAAGATATGAGCTCTGTGCTATGAGTATGTTCCCCTACTTTTGGTCTTTTTGTGGTTTTTTTCTGCTTTATCCTTTCTTTGTTTGTTTTAGCTCTTATTATTTAGCTCTTATGCTCTTTTGAAAGCATTTTTTCCTCTTCCATTTTGTCATGAAAAGATAAATTTTAAGACCTCAAACGGGAATGCAAAGCTTTTCAGTTATGCTACCTTTGCATAATAAAACCCTGAATTAAATGTCAGGGTTATAATTATTGCTGAAGTATGCTGGCAGGTGAGACTGGATAAGTCAAGCCAAGATAAAACGGTGGTRGAAATAACTATATTAGAGAGATGTTGTTCAAAGAAGGCATATTAGGATAAGTTGTAGTGGGCAAAATGATTGATTAGGCTTTTGTGATGTGTTTGGTTTTAATTTATTGGTGGGTTAATCTTGGCTGAGGGCCAAACACCCACCCAGCTGCTCACTCACTCCCCCTCCTCAGCAGGGCAGGAGGAGAAAATAGGCTGAGAAAGCGYACGGCTCGAGGTGAAGACCAATTACTGTTGCGGGCAAAACAGACTCAACTGGGGGAAAATTACTTTCATTTATTGTCAGGTAAAATAGATTCGGGTAGTGAAAAAGACAAACATGAAAGCAGCGCCTTTCCTTCCCCCCTCCCTCTCCAGCTCCCCTTCACTCCTTCGCTGCAGACCCCTCGACCCTTCCATGAGTTTCTCTGCTGTTCCTTCCTCCTCACACTTTTCCCCTGCTGCGGTGTGGGCTCTCTGCACAGCTGCAGTCCTTCAGGAGAAGTCTGAATTCTCCTCAGGAGAAGCCCCCGCCAGCGTGGGCTCTCCATGGGCCACAATTCCTGTCAGGAAAATCTGCTCCAGYGTGGGCTCTCTGCGGGCAGTAACCTGCTCCAGCACCATGGAGCTCCTCCTGCTGCTTCTCTGACCTTGGTGTTTCTCACTGTTTTTGTTCCCTCCTCCTCTCTCTCTCCAGCATTTTGTACCCTTTCTTTCATATGTTTCCCAGAGGCGCTGCCGGTGTCTCTGACGGGCTCCGCCATATCCCACGGTGGGTCCATTGCGGAGCCAGTGTGAACCGGCTGGAACCGGCTGTGCTGGGTGCGGGACAGCCCCCGCCTCTCCTGACAGAAACCCAGGCTGCRGCCACCCCTGCTGCCGGCACCTCCCCCTTCACACCCGGTACAAAATGCTTCTGTTTGCTTTTGTTTTATTCTCATTCTCACCCCCACGGCACCGCCACTACGTAGATAAGGAGGAAAATAAGAGATGTGCCAAAAGGTGTTGCAAACAAAGGGATTAACCGCATGTTTTCCTGTCACTCCCTTTCTGCTCATTAAGAGAAAGTGAAGGGATCTTCATGACTGCCAGCTATCGCCTTTCGGTCCATCGTGAGGTAATAATTGGCCTTTCTATTGATCTGAATTTTTTTGTGTGGTCTTCTACCTCTTTACCTGTCATAATTTTAGAGATTGACCTTGATTATAATTAGCTCCTTGGAGTGCGGTTGCAGAGGTGAGGAAGCAGTGCCCATCCTCCACACGTAGCAGCCGCACCTGGGACCTCACCGGATGGCGGCGGCTCTATTGCCTCAAAAGCTCTTGCGAACACAGGAGGTCGAAAATTGTGGTTAAGTCRTGCAATCTGCCCATCTATTGCTACAGAAATTGTTCCTAATGGTTTGTTAAGTTGTCTTGGGTCTCGGTGCAACTGGCTAGAGACCAGCAAAATTGGGACCGGAGTAGTATTTCAGCTTTTGCAAATTCTTTAGATTTTTAAGGGTACAGTCCAGCAATATAATTAAGTATATGCCTGTGAACAATATCACTGATTTCAGTAGGGCTGTTGATGTCCTCATATTTAGGCACATACTTGTTGTTCTTGTTTGAGGCCGTAATCAGTAGTCATCCTCTAGAATTCACTGCGTGTTATGTCCTTGTATTCAAAACCCGGTCTGTTMTTCCATTCCAACACACCTAGAGAGCCTGACGGTAGAGGAAGAAATACGTGCCATTTCCCAACAGTTTCTGTTATAAAACTGAGTTTTTCAGCCATTTATAACTTCACCCAAATGTAACTGCTCAGACCAAAATTTCCTGTGCTAGGTATTGTGAGTAAGGCTGAATTTTTGTCTAAGAAAACATTAGCTAAAATGTTTCTGTGACCAAGAAAAATGTGGGATTTTTTTTTTTTTTTTTTTTTTTTTTAAATGTTGGAGGAACTCTGCTGCTCTCATATTTTGGAGCAAGAAATGCAGCAGAAGAGCTTTCTGGTCTGAAAGCAGCTACTGGCATTCAACAACAATCCTCTTTGCCAGTATCTGGGTATGCAAATAAATTTGATCAAATAATGAAGTTCTAAAAATTACATCTCGCAAATGATATTCAGTACAATGCTCTATTAGAATTTGGCAACTAAATGCTGACTATATTGAGAACATACTTTTCTGTATAACTCCTATATGTGAAACCATAGGAAACTGGATTTTGTCCTTATTTCTGCTACGGAGCAATTGGGTGAGGCTGGATAAATCACTTAGAGTACTAAGCTGGTCATGAATTTTGCATTCTTCATTCACAGAGTGCCTGATTTTGAGACTATTTAGGTTAGGTTTTTATTTCTGGACTCCTATTCCTGCAATCTCCTGAGATCTGTAGGAAGCTAGTAAAAAAGGCTGAATATGTGATGATTTTGTGAGATATTTTAGCCACTAAAATTATTTTTAAATTATAGGGTGTTTTGTATGCCTTACTGTCCTGCRTCTGTGCAGTTGGGTTTAACTGCTGTTGTGCCTTAGCAGAGGTTTGAGGTGATGCTTTTATTGTTTTATAATTGCCCTTCACATATAAGTACTGTCTGTTTTGGGCATCAAATGAACCGGGGCTCAGTAGGAACATTGCTACCTTAGGACTTGAAGGAACCTCAAGACACYAACCAGTCCGTTCTCCTAACTGTGATGGAAGTAATCTGCGTGAGTAATACGTGATAGGTGTGCTGAGAGCTTTAAGAACAGCTAATGATGGCAGATGGCTATCGGTTCCAGTGTTTCAGAAACCTTATTGGCAGTRAGTTTTCCTTCGCATTTAACTGAAATCTCCCCTGCCTCAGTGCAACGTCGTTAGTGTTTGTATTAAAACAAACACACAGTTAAGGTTACGCAGACAGCTTTGGATTTAACACTTTTTAACCTGAAGGTTGATTCTGTATGTGTGAAATGATCAAATGCAGTACATGCTGAGACTGAAAGTATTTTGCATCTGAAGATACCATATTTTTATTTATGGTTCAGTCAAAATAAATTAAAATAATCGATGATTGTTTTGAAAGCAAATTACTGGGAGCACTATATATCTACSATGGCAAGTGCTGAAGAGATGAGAATGTCTTATAATGCCAGAATGAGCTGTGTAAACATGGGTATTTATATACTCAACAGCAGCAAATCTCTGGGAGTTTTTTTTGTTTTTTCTCTTGGCCGAGTCTCCTCTGATCCCACTTCTATCCCAGAGGAGGAGGAGGAGAAAACTAATGTTCCTATCACACATGTTCCATTATTGATTTCCATTCCAATCTACCCAAAGTCTTCTGTGCTGGAAATAATTAGACCCTGTGAACAGAGATGAAGCAAAAATCTATACAATGCTGGATTGCCAGAAATGAAGACAAGGGTGCCTAATTAATGTTGCATATAGAACGCCTTTTGGATGAATGGGCTTCCATTTCTCAGAAGCAGCTCAACAGTGGTTATGTCACAAATTTGCTGTTAATTAAATAGTTTTCGCTGTGTGCCTATAAAAATGGCATGGAGAAAAAAAGCATTGGACAGCAGAAGCATTTTACAAGAACTCTGCAATTAAAAGAAAAACCTGTGAAAAATAAAATTGCGGGCTTCGTACTGACGGCAAGATATTTTCTTCCATATGAAATTCACTTTATGGATTGTCTGAAAGCTCTTTAGGAACATCTAGCCACTGAAGAAGTTTGGACATTTCAAAAGTTGGACTGAAAGTGTGGTGGGAGGGTTAAGRACAGGAAAAATGTTCCTGGGAGCTGAGGCAGGATGACAGTACAGCTYGCGTCCGTAGGCAGCTGCAGCCAAGCCAGCGGTTAAAGACTGTTCAAAAAGCGAGTCAGGATCTGGAGGAAGCCAGCAGATTAACTTTTCTTTGAGTGAAAGGTGGACTGAAGGCGATTTAAGTTAGACTGCRTAACACATCTTGGGAACTGAGAAGGCAGATATTTAGGAAGAATGTATAATTGATGGAAACTTCACAGCAGGCATGCACTTGACTAATAGCAGAAATATCTGGAGGGAAAAACTGGAGGGTATCTGAAATAGATTAAGAGAAAAATGTAAGCTGTATCCATATGACACTGTTTGCTTGTTTGTTTTCTCCAAATAACACAACAATGAAGTTGTTCCCAAAAGAGAAAAATGCAGTCTTTTAACTGCACCATAGACAGGCCTGAATCGGTGATTAAGCTCCCTGCAGYAGCACGTGCTGTCAGTGGTTTTGCAGCGGGCATCTTCTTCTCCCTCTCTCGTCTTCCTGAATCCACTTCTGTTTTTTTCCCTTGCCATTCCCTTGCTACATCCAGAGGAGCTTAGGACCTTGTTGCTAGCAAGTAAGAAACACTYCTGCGCTGGTCTCGCTTCTGTGCTGCGCACGGCCAGGCACAKGCCGGTGAGGAAGGTCCTCTGTTTTAGAGGCTGAGAGAAGAGTAYGTGTAGCAGTCCTGATGGAGTTATCTTTATAGTTATCAGCCCGCTCATTTTTCTRTGAAGCTGGTCTGCTTTTTAGCAGTCCTCAGAATAACAATTCTGTGTGCCTATGCATCCTGCAGAAAACAGCGATGGCATTTTTGGTGTGTCAGAGGTCTCCGATAGTAGAGGGATTCTGGGAGAGCTGTTCTCACCCTGTAATTTGCAGGCCACTGGGCGTGCCTTCTTTCAGCCTTTAAGTCTCTCCTTTTATCTCTTTTCCCTCCTTGCTCTTCTAGATATCTGTTGTGGCCAATCTAAGAGATACGATTGCTCTCTGTGCGTCTCTGGAGAATTGAAATAGCATCATTCCCTCCTTCTCTTTTCCCCCTGTAAATGCAAAGGAAGTTTCTCTTCTTTAGGCAAAGACAGAAAACTTTTTTTTTTTCTCTAAGAAACTAGAGAATGAGTAAAACCCAGGCTCTTTGGTCAAGCAGATGAGTTCAACTGTTGAATCTGTAGGAATCTTCCTAGACTGTGCCTTAAACTGCAAGAATAGATGTGTTTTCTGATGAAAATCTAGTTGACATAAATATGGTTTTAACATGGATTTGGTAGAGGGTATTATTTTTCCCAATATAGTAGAAGCTGTGGTTCTGGTTTAGGAATTTTACGAAATRATTTGAGTGCAGGAAAAAGGTACTATTAAAAAAGAGTTTTTTATAACAGTGTGCCTTCTAAGACCTCTCTTTTCTTCCCATTTGGCTGCTTAGCATTGTCTCTCTCTACTCTGATTCTGTTTTAATAAGCRTTTTTCTCTGCAAACTGTCGGCGCTGATGCACAACTGAAATAGGTGCACACACAGGTTGTGATTCCTCTCATCATTGCATTTTGATTCTGAACTCCAGATYTAATCTATTTAAATAATCTACTCCTGGGACTTAAGTCAACTCCTAGATAGGTTTTGATGTTCAACAAATATTAAAGCATTACAATAATTTAAATCAAATAACCAAATCCATATGAAATACACTGCTKGTTATCTTTCCAACAGATGTATTTTCTTCCCTGGATCCATTTTAAGTTACGCTGCAGTTGCCAAATCAAAAATAAACCGAGTTTTCGGTATAGGGGTGTGATAAGTGTAAGATTTCCATTATGTCCCAATGTGCTACATAATAAAAAATGAAATCATGTAACACATTTTGAGTGTGGAATTGAAATGGATTTTCTGACCTAGTCCCAGTGAATAGGTGCTAAAGTGACGGCAAAGACTGTAGCTTCTGGACTGCAATTGTCATTTGTGTTCTTTCTCAGTGGTAGGAGACTTTAGACCGGTGGGCACAATTTAAAAAAAAAAAAAAAAAAAAAAGGCAGAGAGTCCTTTTGTCCTTTTTCCCTTTGGCCATTAGGAGCAGGCTGACAAGCCAATACTTTTGAAGTTATTTTGGGTGTGGGGAAAAAGTGATTCACATTGGTTCTGCTTGTTCGTGTTATCCTGTTCATGTTTGTAAGAACATAATCTAACTAAGTATTTTAAAACATATTTGAGTGTTTTAATCAACTGGAAYGTCAAGAGAGTGTGAAAACAATTCACATAAGTCAGTCATGTTTTGTTATTTTCTTCAGTAGCAGCAGAAACTCATCTACATAGCATWTATTTTAAATTCTTATGAGCAGAGAAAGCATCACTGCTTGTTCAGTCCCTCCAGAATCAGAGTCCTCTGTAGCTGTTGCCCTGAACTAAATGAATCTCATGACTGTGTAGTTCACGTAAAATGGAATTGATRCAGAATATAATCTGCCTTTCTTTTCTATTGTAGCTTGGCTTTACATCCCCGAAAAGACATTGTAGTTACTGGCAGTGATGACCGCCTCTGGAAAATGTGGGCTTTACCTGGTGGGAACACCATCATGACAGGTGAAGGTCACACTGATTGGCTTTCGGGCTGCTGCTTCCATCCAAGGTTAGTGCAAACAGTCCCCTGAACTAGCACTAATCCCTTCTGGGGAGTACTTGTTTGCTCTTTCTTTGTGCACTGGCCTGCTTTGATGACTTTCTATTCTCAGTGTAACCCTGCACTCTCTGCTGAATTTCCAAACATGTAGATAAATGTTCCTCTGGCTTTCAGTGTGTTGACTTAAGATTGATTGCTTTTAGTATTTTGTACATCTTAAACTTTGTCCAGGTGCCAGTGCAAGTAACAAGAAGTAATAAGCTTTTTAGGTCTCACTGTATTCATTTTCTCCATGTTCATGCACTATAACAAACACAGTTTCATTATTAATAATACAGAAAAGTTGATTTCTTSTATTAGGCATTATTTGTCATATGACTAAGATTATTCGAGTTTACCTAGAGAATAAGAATATGAGCTTTCCTCCTTTCTCTTTATACAGATTTGAAGCTGAATTAATAAATGAAAGTGAACATTGAAAATAAGAAATAAATATTTAGGTTACAAGGTTCATGGAAATAGGCCAAACATGAAGTAGATTTCTTGGTCATTCTGTTGAAAAATAGAATGCCATTTTACTCTCTCTCCCTCAAAAAAAAAAAAAAGATTTCCGTTTGTTAAAACTGAGCCTCTATATGTTAAAGTGATTTTGCATCAGATTTGTGAGGCTGCAGTTGTAATAGAGTTCTTTACTGTTAATATAATAAAGGTCTGCCAGGCTATTCACCTGAGGTTCACTTATAAACAGAGCATTATTAAACCTCCAACCTTGTATTTTCATTGTATTTATTTTATGAAGCAATATTAGCTCTTTCCTTCATGAGAAGGAAAACTATCCTATTTAATTTCATGGTTCCTCCTGATTTCTGATATTGTAATGAGTTAGCAAATGCACACACAATCCTCTAAACACAAGAAAATCCCCTCCCTGTTTTCAAAACCTCAGGAACATGGAGTCATGCTTTCTGGGATGAATTAAATGTGCACTTACTCTTTTCTTGCATCTCTTTCTCCTATGAAACAGGCTTTTTCTTAAGATGCTTGTGTTTCACAATGTTTGTTTTTTCATGTGTTTATCCTTAGAAATAATTTTATATATTTAAAAGAAGAGAATAATATTTGACTTAAATAATTACATATAATACAGAAGGAGCGAAATGGAGGGCTCAGCTTCTTATTTTAAGATGGTAGGAAAATTTTTCTATTACTGAGTGACAGGTTGCATAGAGTTTGTGAGCATGCTGGACATCCTAAGTCTAACTTGCAGATAAACAGAATGCTGCCTTGCCTCTTACCTGCTATGAATATAAAACTCATCACAGGGAAAGAAAGGGAAATACAATTAGAAGAGCATGTTATCATTTATAAAGCTGCTGGGCATGCTAATCAGATTTCGATAATGCATTGTTACCATGACACCCGCTGACTCAGAGACTCAAAACTATTTTCTTATTAGTCTTTGACCAGAATACAGTCCTTTCAATAGGCTTTCCTATTTCTCATTCAATTATTGAAATTAAAATGAGTTGAGGTACATCATTATTCTCTTGCAGTATAAATTGACTCCTGCTGAATGCTCTGGAGTGATTCAAAAGCAGTGCTGTTAAAATATTGTCTTCCGTTACTGGATAAAATATATATAATGTGACAGAATACATTTAATCATGCTTTTTTTTTCTTTTTTTTTTTTTTTTTTAAGTAGGGGACTTCTGCATATCAGGTGTTCTGGAAGTAAAAACAATTAAATAAAAATGGAAAGTTCTCATAGAATTTTTCTGGAATCAAATGTAGACAGCCTCTAGTTTTGTTCCTGTTTTAAAGATTTAAAATTATGTTCATCCAAAASTTGAAAAGAAAAATATTTGTGTACCACTGGGCTATTAATTTGTGATCCAGAAATCCGGGTAGAACTCCCACACTCCTACATGCTTTCCTTTTTGTCCTCTGTTACATCATTTCTCCTCTGTGTTTCTTCTCTCCAAGTGTAAAATCAGGTTTAGAACAATCTCCGCCTCTGRTCTGAGAAATATCCTATGTGTAGCCACAGGACGCGCGTGCATGCACAATCACACGCACAAATCCACTTTCAAATCATCTTTGGACAGCATCAGAATAATCCACACACTGAYATTGAGTGTACTAATAATTTGAGGAGAAACAAATCTAGAGCTATGGTGTGAATTTAAGTGGTGCTTCTGCACRTACAAATGACTTAAAATCCCAGAAATTCATTTTTACATGTTCACAGTGTACTATTACTTGAACAAGGGTCTTTCTCGTGGTTGTCTTTATGCCACCACTGTGTAAATAGGGGTAAAGTTGCAAGTCTTGTTGGTAGCTGTGAAGATCTATAATCTCCAAGCTAAAGGTGCTGTTGGGTTTGTCGGCTTCTCCAAGAGCAATGAGAGRATGTGGGTTGGTAGTAGGAACTTACCTGTATACAATAACAGAGTAAAGGTATGTTTTAGGCCCTGGACCTTGCCCGCTGATTAATACATAATAGTGATGAGGATTGTCATTTGAATCTTTCCCAGTCCTGATGTACAACAATATCCTTAGGTATCATAATGCCATTGAGTTTTAGGGGCAAAGGCTACTGAGTTTCTGTAGAGTTGTTGGATGGAGGGGATGGAGGAGTCTCATTTTCCCCCTCACTGACAATGTGCTTCATTCCACAATTATTTTCGCTTAAAAACACATCTCCTTCACATCCGAGCAAAGYAGAGCGAGGTGAGAGTGTGTGGTTTGCTGAAGCTCCAGAGTCTGGTGGTGTATAATTTTTTTACATTGCTCCCAGTGTTCTTTGGTCTGTACAAAGGGTCTTAGTGCCCCATGTGTTCTCCCCACATGGMAGTGGCTCCCAGGACAGTAGATGAAGGGGAGCAGACTAGCTCTGTGCCTGTGAGGAGGGCAGAACATCTCTGTTGTGATGCTCTCTGCAGATCTGAGAGTAGAATTTTGCCTTAAGCTTTTTAAATAAAAGTAAAACTTCAAACAGGTCCTGTCATCTACAGAGTGCAGCAGCTGGAAGGAGGGAGGAGAACAGTGCTTCCTTTTTGAAGCTCAGGTGACAACTGGTCAAACTTCAAAACCAAACACTCTTTTACTCCGGTCTGGCTGAATAGTACTTTGCAGATGAATTAGCTGTTGCAAGTTCTGGTCACTGTTGAAAAATTAAGGAATATTTTCCAACTTAACTTTTATATGTGTGAAGGAGTGAGGGAGTCAGAATGACTCCTTCCACAGTCATSCACACAAGATTCGTGTTAAAAATCTGGACAGCTGGAGAAGASCTGTGTAGTGTACCTGTGGATACCAGGTGGCCCGAATGTTTGGAATAGCAGACAAAAATCTGTATCTTCTGCCAGTTTTCAGAATAAGCAGAGGATGTTAATGCTGCACCTTTAAGAACCATAMTCTAATTAAACTAAGATATTTCATGGCATGTACTAGATTTATTTATCTTTATTACTRATCTTCCTGGGTGGCTAAAGAATCAAGCTTTGCAGCATAGCAGAGGTGTTTGTTAATGTCCGATAAAATCCTGGTGAACAGTAAAATATTGTATTCTTGCTCCGCATGTGTGCTAGTATAATACGTAATGTCCTTAATATATTCATAAATATTAATCAAGTCAACTCCTCTAAAATGTTTGTAGCCCTTTTCATGCAAACATTGTTTGAGTCTGTGGAATACAATGAATTTCTGAATTGAAAAGAAGTACAAACTGTAGGTTCTTAAAGCTATTTAAAACTTGCACTGAAAATTGTCAAGTTGTCAACTCCTTTGTAATGTCCTGTTCACCTGAGACAGAAGCGGAATTACTTGTATTCTTTCTGTTGCTATTTCAACTCTCACAGCTACTGAGGAAAGAAATCAAAACTGTTATCAATTTGTTTATTATACCAAAAAATACCACAGCAGTTATCTTGAACTGTGTGGATTTTCTTTAAGTTCTGTTGCTATAGGAAAACTGGAGGTGGGTATTGTCTCCTCAGTAATTAGGAAAAAAAAATAATAGGATAAGTACATTCATGCATCAAGCATCTTGAAAATAAAGGTAGTTAATATTTGATATCCTAGAAAAAGGTGCCAGTGAGAGGGTGCAAGATAAAGATGAGGTGTTGGGCTAAAAGAACAATCCATGTTCTGAAGGAAAAGCAGCTCTAGATTTTCTCTCTCGAAGCTGAAAGAGGTGATGAAAATCATGGATGGATGAGAGAGACAGCCTTGTAGAGAGAGGCTGCTGAAGGAATTAGCAAAATATATTGAGGCTAGATGAGAGGACTCAGAGCGGTTGAACWGGTTGGGGAGGGAATAGCAACTCCAGGTGGGCTCAAATTCACACAAGAAGCTTTTAGGGGAATTCTGTAGCACATCAGAGCATGTGGAGGGGCAGTGATTTTGATGCTCCCTGAGTGACTGGGGGGTTATGGGTAGTCAGCAATGAAACATTCATGAACGCTTGGTCTGCAGAAAGCTCTAAGCACCTGTCTCTAAAACCAAAATCTCTTCCAGCTGTGTAAAGCTGAGCAGCACAAAATCAGTGCTGAGCTTATATTGGCCAACACATAAGCAGCCAAAAGCTGTGAAGTCTGCTCTTGACTTTAGCTATGCCCTGTCTTTAGTGGAAATTTAAGGCTCAAGATGAGGAACACAGGATAAAATTTGGAAAATCCAGTTGGATGCTCAGGACTCTTCCCGGTTTAAAATCTGCCGTGCTGTGGGTGACTGAGCACTGTGGTGGCCTCTCGAGTCTAAGTCCAAAATGTTGCTGATAATCCTGAGTGAGAGAAAGGGGCCAGGATAGTGATACTTTCTCAAAGTTTTAAAGAGCAGTGACCGATAAATATGAAATTGTGGAAGTAAGACTCTGTCAGAGTGGAAGTGATTTCCTCATTGTACAAAAACTTTTAAGGTTAAAGTAAATTCCAGAGCAGAATTGAAGTCAGAATGAACTGAGAAACTGAAATGAGTTCTTGCTCAGGTAAGTCCCTGATTTTGTTTTTTACATGATTTTAAATTTTTTATCATGTTATCATTAAGGCTTGTGAAGAAACTATCCAGAGATGAATTTCAATGTGAAAAAAAGGATAGACTGCAAAGCCCAGCAGAACAGTAATCGAGGAATGGAGGGAGGGTGTGGAGAAACCTCTGAGGAGYGACGGGAGAGAGGGGCAAAATTCAGGAGGGAAGGCGTTCACAGAAAGGAGAGGCAAGCCAGATTTCAAGCCAGCCATGATCAGTTGTTCAGAGGTAACAGGCAGAATCTGACACTGCTCATTGCTCACTGTGTCTCAGAGGACTTGTGCTTGGAGAAGGAGGGAAACGTTGAGGAACAAAAATCAGACTTGACAGCTTGGCAGGTACATGTACAATTTCAAAATTTCACAGTGGACATGGGACTCAAACAGTAGTTTGAGAGCCCATCGTGCTTCGATKATCAAGGTGAATTACAAGCAGGGAGCATGCTTCTTTTTTCGTCCCCCACCTCTACAGCTCTTGGCCCCCTACAGACTGAACTGGTGAGGAGGGTCCCATTACTGGTAGATGCCGATGCGTTGATCCACACCAATCTTCTTGCCAATTATAATATTCTCATAGATCAGCGTGTGGTTAGAAACATCTACAAGGTATGAAGAGAGTCAGACAGACAATCTGACACGGAAAATAAATGGCTGCTTTCTTTTTGGTTACATATTGCAAATAATATTTTTTGAATAACAAAAACTGTACATGGCCCATGAAGCCTCAGCAACTGAAAAGTATTTGATAACATATTGAGTGACGAGGTTCTTTAGTCACAATAACAGGATAATTTTGAAAATTCTACTGACATCAAATATATTCCTCCTCATACTTTAATAATTCCTAATGCCAGTCTTAGATTTATTTTTATTTCTATGAGAAGAAACAAGAATTATCTATTACGCCATTTTGTTTAATGTACTGASTTTCAAGTATTCATGCCATAGTTATTTGGTGAAACTAGGGAGACTTCCGGATCAAACAGTTACTGCTTAAGTTACGATGCCAGGATCTACAAAATGTTGCTACAAGCTAATGTTTGTTAGTTTTAGTTAAATACAGCAGCATTTGTCTATATGTAAGCTGTAATTTAACATGAAATTGTGTGATTTGACTAGGTTACTAGAGGCTCTTTCTAAATAGAGACCTTCACATACACTTTTGGGGCTCTTCAAAAAATCTGCCAACAGGAAGAAAGGTTTGGAGTCAGTGATTTTAAAGTGTGGGTGTTTGTTACCACCCATCCCTTAGAGCCACCGCCCAGGCTGGGTCAACAGTCAGGCGAAGGTAACGCCTTACCTTAACACACATACACGTTAACCCACTCAGGACCAAAGGAAGTTCTTTGAGATGTCGAGGAAGGAACAGGCCGAGAATTCAGCTCCATCAGGAACCCTTTCAAATTCCATTATGGAAAAGTTTCAGCTGTGATGTGCTCAGGTACCCTCCTGTTTATTGTGCTCCAGATTGTTTTTCTGGTGGCGTTAGAGTTATGTGTGTTTTCATGCAATTACTGCCCAATCCTAAACTTGTCTGTACAGGCGCTGGGCCTCCCTGATAATTCACTGTGTAGGCACTGTATTGCTGTGCAATACATTTCCAGTTTGTCAACTTCCAGACGAGTTGGGGGTGCTGAGCACATGCTGCCCGAGTGGCCTGCAGATGTGCAACAAGTGCAACACATCCCAGAGATGTGTTCTGCCCATTCAGGGAACTGCTGGATTCGTTACGGACAACAGAGGTTTCTGTATACAAAAATCTTGGAAAAAAGCTGAGATGGTTTCATGATCAATCGCTCTTTACATTATGGAGTACCATTAATTGCATCTTTCAGCCTGAGATTGAGGAGCTGAAACAAGGCAAAACCAGCCTTTGTAGGTAACAATATGCATGGCCCGTGGCCTGTAGATACACATGGGGGAGAAAGGGACCTCACTGCCCCAGGAGGTGTCACGGGGCTCATTGGTAAGAGAAGCTCTGTGTTCAAATGAAGAGTAAGACTGGTCAGGCAAGCTGCTGAGAGCCAGGGAGGAAGAGGAAGAAAAATGTCAGCATTCACCCTTTTTGTCTGGCGACTGTGCCAACCAGACTTATGGTCCTCTCAGTGAAAGGATCTTGGAGATTGCTGTTAATAAATGGTCCATAAACAGTGAGCTTCAGAAGACTTTTTCTGCTAGTTTTTGAGTCATAAATGCTGAGTTCCACATTATACATTAAACAAGGCTGAGACTTAAAAGCCACTGACCCTGCTTTAAGCATTAACATAAGAAAGAGTTGTAAGACTCATGTTAATCACAAAGGTCTCTGTTGGCTATTGGTGTCATAGAATTATTCTGATTTGTGCCTTGAAATAGAGACTTTAAAATGTAATTCAGGGTTCACTGCAGAAACAGATGGCTTTTATTTATCCTATTATTGCTATTGATAGCTATTAAAGAAATGCAAGATAGCCTGCTACATTTTACTTAGGACTTTTGAAAAGCATATGTATTGAAAAGGCATAATGATTTAATTTCTTAGAGAATCTTGGATTCTCGTAGAGTTCAACAAAGCCTTTAGTTACCAGATTACGTATTAAATTTGACAGTGGTTAGAAGCTTCTTTTGAGTGACATGATTAATTTTCAGTCATCTAACTGGCTTTATGTAAAACATCATATTTAGCAGACTAGACATTTGTTAAGATGTTTTATCAAACTGAGCTAATACAGGAAGTCGAAAGAAAAAGAGTTGCATTCATTTATTCTGCAAAGAAAAAACTATTTCAGAAGTC
This sequence comes from Oceanodroma leucorhoa, assembly GCA_030449065.1. NCBI lineage: Eukaryota > Metazoa > Chordata > Aves > Procellariiformes > Oceanodroma > Oceanodroma leucorhoa. Next base: position 1,937,646 of record JASVER010000119.1, read on the forward strand.
TTTCAGTCAGTTCCCAAGCATACAGTATTAACTGTGCACTTGGTGTTTTCAAGTATAGCAAAATTTTAATTTTGAAAGTGGCTTTGTTTATTTCAAAATCTTTGGCAAGCTTCGTACTTTTTATACAAGGAAACAGTCTTCACATAACATCATTCTCTCAGGCCTACAAAGCCTACTAGTTTTATTTCACAAACATGTTTGAGTGGGTGGGCATTAGATTTCCTTTGGGACTCTCAATCTCATTATTTTTATCAATAAAAAGCCTCTGCTGGACAAAGGAATAAATCACATATAAATGAAATATGAGAGATTACATGAGAAGCTCAGCTTTTGCTTAGTCTAATCCAATATCTTTGGCCAAACGTCTCAATGTCAAAGGCTTTATAAGTATTCTACAGGATCAGCCTGGCAAAGAGAAATCAATAGCCAGGTAATGGATTTGATTAAAATTTTTCCCCTTCCACCCACTCCCACAAGCCAAATGTTTCTACCCATACTAATCTGTTCTGGCACGTGTAACTGTTGGTTATTCTCTGTCGGTTTTTGGGATGTGTATATAGATAATAACGTTTTATATCATTTCAGAAGGCTGTGTTAACTGTTGGTGAGTATCTATTTTAAGAAAAAGCAATGTTTGTATCTCATTTTATTTTTCTTTAAAGAGATCAGTTCTGCAATGTGCTTTTAGAAAATAGAGGATGATAATAATTGTAACTTTGCTACACGTTTGGATCCTGTTTTGTTGTGCAGAACTTGCCTTTTTTCTTCTACTCCTGCCATGCTGAGAAGCGTTTTCTTACACGGGCCAGGGTACCCAGCAGACGTCCAAACTTTTGGAGATTTTCTTTGTTGCCAAATCATGAGGTGTCTCCTTTACCCCAGTCCTTCTGATCTTCTGTCTTTGAGATGTTGTATCGGCAGACCACGGGCCATCTGGAATGTTTGACTTTAGAAACATTAATAATTAGACCATTAGTGTTCTACAGGGATGTTACCTCTACTTTAAAGAAGTAGTTTTCCACATCAATAGGAAGAGTTACTATTGCATGCATTTTGAAGTTGAGTCACAGCTGCTTTAATTGTAGAAATTTGTTTGGACTTTCCATCACTTTTTCTATTTTTAAATATATCCTTCAGTTACCAGAACTGTCCTTGAAAGCTATTCTAAACTAGAAATACTTTGCAGGAAAAAATGCAACTTCTTTCTTTTATATCAGGAGCCTTAAGAGTGTATCATTATATTGAYTTTAAAAAGCAAACAGTCTGCAGTTCCATAGTGTGGTTACTTGAATAGGCTTCACTTTTCATCCAGAAYGACCATGCTTTAGTGAAAAACTACCTTTGGCTTCTATTTCTTGGTTGGTGGAAATATTGACCACTCAAAGTTAGAGTGATTCACTAATAATATCTCCATTACAATAATTCAGCAAACAGCAGGGGAGAGAAATGCTGATAACAGTTGAAGAGAGGAAAGGGAAGAAACTGGTTGACAGAAGAAGCAGTCCTCCTATTGAGCAATTCAAATGTGTATTTGAAATAATTACGGGAAGAAAATATAGTGTAATAAAATGCTGCCCTTTGATGAAACCGCTCTGTAGTTAGTTTCACAGGTGGCTTTGCACACTTACTGAATTTTAAAACCAGTGATTGAAAACCTACTGAAGTTTTTGTGTAAAACTAATAAATCGTAGGAAACCTTTCCAATATTTAAGATAAACCATGTCATATTATTTTGAACACCAAAGATTTTAAATCACAGCCATTTTGTTGATTGTCTTGTTAAGTATTTTCCGCTGGTTAGCACGAATGGCTCAGATTTTTAAAAAGCTCTTGTACAGTGGGAGCTGGTTAATTGTGTCTGGAGTCTGGTTGTGTTGTTTTAAGTGCTTTGCTGTAGCCTTTAAGGCATTATTTTAACTGAAACAAAATCGGGTCTCTTGCATTGTAGAAATTTATGACAGGATGCTTACACCAGCTGTGTTTTTCTCTTTTTTGTTTCTTGTGTATTGCTAAGGAGTTGCAGTTGTAAACATTGTGAGAACTGTAGTTGGTTTCTTCATTTGTTTGCATGTTTTCTGTCTCCTGTATGTTCGTCCTCTTTTGTGTGGATACATAGTGAGAAACTTCATTTGTCTTTGTCTTGGTGGAGGGAGAAAGGAATGTGGCTTCTGAAATGTAAATCCTGTTTCACAGGGCGTTTGTATGAGCATATGCCTGCTTCCAAGCAAGCTACCAAATTACATGTTTTTCCCCAGAGTTAAGACTATCTGAATGGTAGTTTGCTTTCAGTGAAAGCAAAGACTATGCTCGGAAAGACAGTTAAAGTGCATRTAAGAGGGCAAAGAAAAGAGTTCGAGGCAATCTGCTTCAAAGGGATGTTACTCAGGCTTCTGAAACATCTGGAGAGATACCCAGAGAAACGTGAGTGAGGTCCACCCCTGAGCAGCGCTCTGTGCTCGCTGGAGGATGCTCGGTCCCCCCCACTCCCTCAGCCAGATGGAATGCCAGAAGCAGCACATCCCCCCAGCTTGCTCCCCTCGGAGCTGGTGCTGCTCCGGCCGTCGCTCAGCTGCTGGTGCTGAGGGAAGCCCCACAGCTGGTTTTACTCCTAAGGAGGAGACAAGGGGCCAGRGGGAGGGACCCGGCCCACAGGTCGCTGGCCAGAACTGTCAGCAGCTTGAAAAGCAGAGACTGTGATAATGTGAAACCCTCATTTCTGTAACTTTCTACTGAAACAAGTTGTTAATTCGTACAGCTATAYGTTTGAGGAAGGATTGCATTTCCCTCACAAAGCAATACCCCTTGATTTTACTCATTAATTTAAATTATGTAATATATTTTATTGGACTATATTTCCATACTTTTCTATGTAGCAAATATATAATTACCAAGCTTTTTTTTCTTCTTAGATCTTAAGAGTCTGACCAGTCTTACACACATGCACACRCACACATTCTCTCAARTAAAATTGAATCCTTGGCCAGAATTTTTCAAAGAATTTTCCCTGAGAAAGTTAGAGAGGGTGCCAAAGGATTGGTATGTCAACACTCTAGTCTTGGTTTTGAAACAGTTTTAATATGATAAYAGCAGAGTGCATTTTGGTCAAACCAAACGATTTAATTCAAACAGCATTTCTTAGGATGTTCTTACAGGGCTTCTGTGGTTTCTTTTGTCTAATCTATACCTTGTTCATTTGCTATCTTTCTTTTTTTTTTTCCCCAGATGAACTAATGCCATTTTTACTGATTAATTTGTTGCCCTTCCATCACAAATACAAAACATCYCTTTAAAACCTCTTTTAAAAAGACCTCAATCCTCATACCCACAGTATGAAGTATTTGACCTTGGATACATTTGAACTCCTAATGGGAATAAAAAGATAGCTAGTCTTTGTATAGTATTATTTAAATTATTATTTTGCTATCTTAGCTTTATAATGTCACTTAAATTTTATGCTTGTCTATAAGGTAAATAGTTTTCAAATGTACTGAATGCTTTGCTTACATAGAAATAGTCTCATTATTCTTAAATGATTGTCTTGTGTTCTACATTCTCTCATTAGCTGAATTTTAGACCTAAAAACAGCCATATTTAATATTGGGAGTATTAAACCAATCTATTCATATTGGTTGAAAAGGCATTGTGRTTATCGGTTTCACAAAACAGGTGTCAAGTTTAATCATTCTCTTTATGGCAAAAGTTTATTCAGTTATTCAAATTCAGTGATATTTTGATGTGACTGTTTTGACTCTTAGAAATTAAGAGGAAACTTTCTGATCCGCTGTGTGGGTAATTAGATCTGATGTTTACTGGAAAGAAAGAAAATAATTTCTATATGATAACCACTTTGATAGAGAAAGGGAGGAGGAATATGCAGTTGAAATCTCTTTATGGAGTACCAATAAAATGGTATACTTCTAAACCTATTAGTTCCGCTTCAGTGAAGCCATGAATATGTTCTGTGAAAGTTTTGCAGAAATTTGCCTGCTCTGCAAGGAGTTTTTGGGTTTCTTTTCCTACCCTGATATCACCCTGATTTTCAGTTTCTGCTGCTCCTGGTACAGCTGCTGCCTGGGAGTCACCAGAGGCAATTCAGTTTTGCGGATCTTCAATTCATTTATTGAGGTTGTGAGAAAAAGATGGTGGTCACTGTGGTGCATTCAGATTTGGAGTAGTTTAGGTTTTCTTCTAGCTTCATCAGCRTCCCTGTTTGAGGATGGGGAGTTGGAATTACAGAGCGCTAGCTGCCTCCTCGCTTGGGTTGGTCTCAGTTTCACTGGTCTGATCCCGTGTTTCTGCTGAACGCGTCACTCTCATTCTATTCAGAGTTGTTAGACACGTCAAAACATCTCTCTTAATAGAATCTCTTGTGTTATGTTTCTTTGTGTGCAATTATAATCTTGATGCCTTTAACATTCTTGCTTCATTATTGTTTTCTTCTGTGCAATAAAGGCAATTGTTTTTTCCCTGAAGTCTGCTGCAAGGGTTCTAGTGGAGTAGCTAAGGAGATATCCATGTTTGTTATATCGTTAAAATGTGCGTTTGCTAAAGTGTAGCTGTTTAAAATTACAAACGTTAGTGTTAGAGTTGACTAGAGAATGGCAATTCAATTGAGGCAATGTCTAAAATATTYGAATTGGAAATAAACCCCAAATATTTAGAATGTTTACAAAAATTGAATTGCACTGAAATGTCTCTTTTCAAGGTAGGAGGCTTAGGTTTTATATAAATATCGCTTTGATATTTTAAAAAAAGATTTTAGAAGGTGAGGGGACTTGTTTATCAGTATCACTGACTKACTTGGTTACATTCCTGGCTGGAAGTATTTAGGCAGAGGTTCAAATCCCTGTGTTGCCTGATGCTGCAGGTTTTTGCTATGCCTGTGCCAGTGCTATGGCTAGCTGCTGAGGAAGGGGAGGATCCTGAGCCTTTCCTCCTCGGTCTGTATCCTGCCACTCGCTTCCATTCCCTGGACTTGGACAGCTCTGGTGCACAGTGAGCCCATTTTGGAGTTGACTAACTGTGAATGAGCATCGGGACTTGTTTGACCGTTGAAGGACATGGCTGTGGAACCATGTTCTTAGCTTGTTGTAACCGTATTCTTTGCATTTGAGTACTATGTGTATAAAATGAATGGGGAACAGAAGGAAAGAAGGCCACAGTATATGTGTCCACACTTTAAATCAGCTTTGAGAGTTGTTGGGTTTGAAGTTTTGGGTTTTTGTTTTTCCCCTTTCTTGAGCAATCAGGTGTTAGATTGCATGGCCTCATGAATGGAAATTCAGTTTTCATACAAAGCCTTTGTATGAAAGGATGGAAGATTATATTACTTTTGGTATGCTGCTTTCTSTTGTACCAGCCCAGGATTCTGTTCATGTTCAGCATTTCCATTCCTCCGCCACTCTCAGACTTCAAATTGTTTTCGATCACTATCTCCACTAACTAATTCCCTGCCTTTGGTTATGTTCATATGCCCAGGGCATGGCTCAGTAAGGTCATCAGTTGCCCAAAATACAAACACTTGGCTAGTGCACTGTCCTGTGTTTTCTTGGGCTTCACTGTCGAGATCGTTACACAGCGTGAGTTAAATATTCTTCCAGGTGCCTGGGAAATGTTCAAATCCCAGTGCAGAAGTTTCCACAGGCTGTGAAATCTGTATGCACTCGTTGAACTCTCTATGCATATGAATATGCAGCTTGAAAATGACGCTTTGTACAAACATGCAAATGGGATTAATGGCTGTGGTTCATTACTGGCTATTGATTGASATTAGACATCACTGGTCAACCATTTGGGGATGATAATGGATTTGAAATGACTGATCCACAAGTTTGCGTTTCAGAAGAACTGTGACACAGGATTATCATCGTTAATATAGGTYATAAATCAGCTCTGTACATGGAATGCATGTATCTGAACTCCTTCCAAACTACATTTTTCCCTACTTCAACAGCCCTTCATTAAAATTGGAGGTTTTGGAGTCATTCCAATGGAGGAAAAATGACCCATGCTGGATGGGATGGGTGATGAGATTAAGTATCACACAGTAATAGCACGCTGCTTAATGTATGTCATGGATATTGATTGGTACTACGCATGATTTTGTGTGGGCTGAATACACTAATTTATTTTTTAAATGTAATAGTGTATAGGAAGACTTTAACTTACAGTGGCATTGTTTAAGGGAAAGGATTGGAATGGTACAGAATAGATACCATTACTGGAAAGTATGGTACTTTTGCAATGTTTACTCATCTTTAATTTCAGGTAAAATAATTATTTCTCATTAAGTTAATGGAGGAAAATTTACTTGGCAATATCTTAAAGCAAGATGGCACAACTGGACCAAGAAACACTGTTTGCCTTCAGCATAAGCAGCCTTCATAATTGTTGGAGATATCGCTGGCTAGGCTTCTACGAGCTCCCTGCTTGAAGTAGGGTGCCCAAATGCTCCTACCCCTTGGTAAATAGGTGTAGAATTTTGGTGAGGGATGCTGGACATGCACTGGCAGAAAACTTTTAGAAAAGACATCTTTTTCTTATTAAAAAAAAAAAAAAATTGTTAAAAAGGTAATTTATTCATTGGTCTTTAAATCTTGCATAGAGCCGTGCATTGTCTAGTACCTGCGGTCCTGCAGACATGCATTTTCCTACATTTAATCTCCAGGTATTGTAATAGTTTATATTTTGTCTTTTCATTTTTATTCCTTACCTGGTGCACTTCCAAAGCCGCCTAAAAGGCAATTTCACATGTACTAAAAACTGCCTTCTACCAGGTGCCTAAATTATTTTAAAATCTCATTTAACCACTTTTAATTACGTGACATTGAAAGACAGCTAACTCATTTTTTTTACACGTTAAAAAGACTAGCCTGCAGTGAATGGCAACACACATTTTAGCAAGCTGATGGATTTGAATGTAGCAGGCCTGACAGTGGCCTGTATAGATTGTAACCTGAATTGGAGCAATCTGCTACCTTGTGGACATAACAAAAAAATCATCRTAATGATCCTGAATGCAGAACTATAAGCTGTGTTTAGAGCAGGCCAAAACCTTGAAATAAAGGAATAATTGTGCACTGGGACAGCGACAAGCTGGTAAGAGCAGTGGGAAAGGTGCCAGGTGAAACAGGATTTCTCTATGTGTGTATGGTTAGATATGCCAGCTTCTGTCATCAGTAGTCAGTTCAGGAAGGGAAAATGCTTTAAAATATGGAGGACKTGTTAGGTTGAAACTTGTTTATAAATGACGTGACTTCGTTGTCTGAAAATTCATATATACCATACTGGGACTCTTTTTGGTAGTAGGAGCATGTTATATTTAAATTATTGCCAATGTGAAACTGTCACTTTTGAAGTGTAATGTAGCCTCAAGGAAGTTTTAATAAAGAAGGTGAACTTCATTAAAACAAAAGATTACTACTTTTATGATGCCTAGTCCCAGGGTCTGTCTTATCTAGAAGCAGTGACAAATGGTGCTATACCCAAAGACCGCTTTATTTTTTTCCCTTGATGTCACACCCAGCTGTCAGCCAGGTAGAATGGCAGGGGGAAACAGTTATCCTGTCTTGGGTCAATATATAAGCATGAAATATGATAAAAAGATCTAGCAATTAGGTAATGTGGAATGAAAAATTACCTTGAGTTTTGCACTTGGCATACTATGCACTGAGAGTTTTCTGAAGATTTCCAGCCAATAGCCTTGTGTCACAGGCTTTTGCAGGATGGTTGCATTTTTCTTCTCAGACAAAAAGCCATGTACCTATGTACCATCCACCATCTGCTGGTTACTGCTGTGCTTCCTGGCTTTGAAACTTCTTCATTGGTTTATAGAATGTCAGTTTATGATTGATTTTGCATTTTTGAAACTTAATTTTCTTTTCCTCCGCTTTGATGATAAATGAGGAAAAGAAAAGGTATTTTCATATTTCTACTGCTGAGTATTCTGGCATTCACCTTCTGTATAAATGACATTTTATGTCTATTAATAAAACAGGAGTAAAATTGGGCCTAAGATTATTCTGAAGGTTGRAACACATTACAATTACTACATAAGATGTGTCTTAGACACATAGTCCATGAGGGTAATGAAAGCAACACTCAAAACAAACCATAGATATCAAAAAACCTAGGGGTTTTAATAAGAAATGTCACTGTAAATAATTAATGTGACTCAGACTTCCAGTAACAAAAAAAGTAAACTATATCRCAAGTCTGTTTCAAGGTTACAAAACCTATTAGAAACAAAATCTTTGCTACGGAGTGTTTTCTTCAAATACAGACTAAGAATATAAGGATGGCTGCACGTGCCAGATTCTTCTGGACCATCATCCTGTCCCCAGCAGTGAGTTCCAGGGGATGCCTAGGAATGGCAAAGAATAGGAAAGGCATTTGTGAGGTTATATCCTAGTACCCTCCTGGACTCTACTTCTTATTTCAAAGGTTCTTGAGCCAGATGCAGTTTCCATGTAATCCTTGATGTATTCCTCTTCCAGAACTTTGTCCCATCTTCCTTTGTACCCACGAAGCGTTGGATCCACATCCTCCTTTATCAAGGAACTGTGCAAGTCTCCTGCCTGGTGTGGAAAAAATCAGCTGATGCCTTTTCAGTATTTTTTATGGGAACTTTTAAAATAATATGTTGACCCCAACCTTTTTTAAATTCAGCCTGATTTTCACCTTCTGTGGTGAGAAGAAAATGAGGGGCTATGACAAAAACACACCACGGCAAAGTAGGACAATAAAGAAGAGTTACGATGACTGCACAGCTGAACTGATGTTTGGTATTTCCATCCCTTACGTTGTTTTTMGTATCAAATGGAAAAGAGAGCGTTTAAATATAGCTCTCATAACCAAAGGTGGGACCCCATTGGTAGGTATATACTCTCCTAAGTGTAACTGTCTGGATCACTGTTTTTAACCTTGTTTCCAAGGAAAATGAAGTTTACGAAGATGTACTCCCCTCCATCCCTATGCTGCTTCTGCGCATGTTCTTTACACCCTCTCCCAYGCTCTCTAGTAACTTAACCTTCAGGCTAATTCTGACAAAACTTGGAAGACAGAACTCTAACGGATCAATCGATTCCTGATATATTTATTTAATCAACAGCTAAGATGATGGGGTGAAGAGACAAAAGATACTTCCATAGGCATTCAGGCTTCATTAGTTCTGGTTTTCATGGAATAACTCAGTTTTTCTAGATACTTCCTTTCTTTATCTTTCCTCTTTTGGCCTAGCATAAAATATCAGCAAAATTAAAGTAATCTTTAACAGTATTTGCAGTGCTTCCCTTGGTCTTCGCTGTGCTTAGGGTCTACCCATGCTGATATTGCAAATAGTATAGTAGTTTTCAGAATTTTGCTTTAGAACAATTGCATGAATAGAGGTAAATAAAAGAGACATCATTTTTCCAATTAAASAATTGGAATATTGATTTTAAAGTGTTTTTCAATTGCCATGGTAAAAGACTGTTAATCCTGTAATGTTTTAGACCGTATGTTTAAAATTTGTTGTTGAGTTGCTGATGCTTATGTTGTATGATTGAGTTCCAGTCAGATGCTACCTGTTGCTGCAGGTCTTTTAGGACACAAAACTTTAACACAAGTTGTGTTTGTTTTAGTGTGTTGCTTTGAGGACCATTATTTGACAGCACTGTGTGTAAGGCTTTGGTTTAGACTCTAATTGTCTCAGGAAAGGAGCCGTATCTTAGTTTGTCTGCAGAACACTGGGCATGTCCACAGTGCTACGTAAATAATACATACAAATGCTAGTAGCACAGATGTTGCTGCGTTCACTTAATGCCGTGTAGCATACAGTAACAAAATTGTTGTCTGATTCACAGTACTGTCCCTGGCAACTGCTAAGAATAATATTCCTGCGATTAACTCTTAAGATGAGGTATGTTGGACAGAGAAGTCTACCTTACTATTATTTACCAAATAAACTGTAGAGGAAGATGTTCTCTCTCTCCACCAGTACTCAGAATAAAGCTGACCAAGACTGCTCAGTGGTTATGAAGAGGTACTGCTCCAGTCAGTGATATGAGAGGTTGAAAGAGGGATGTCCCAGGCTGCTAGATCTAATGATACAAATGGCTTTATCATTTTTCTTGGCTGATGCAAAATGACAATCCTTGTAAATTTTGAAGGATGGGATCTGTGGTCCTGCTTGGCAGCTGATGTTGTGAAGCAGAATAGCTTGCTGGCTCTACGTTCCACAGCATCTTCAGAGGTAACCTGAGTAATCCCCCTGGGGTAGCTCGAGGTTCAGATCTAAGTCCATCATCCAGAAATATTTGAACGAGGTGTAATATTTGAAGCTGCTTTGACTGTTGTTATTATGTTTAATATATTTACAGAGCAATGCTATCAGTGTAGCTATTGCCTTCATTTGACCGGTATTCCAGAAAGGTAATCAGTCACCTGAAACGTTGTAGAATAACTCTGTGCCAAAGGCTCATGTTGTTGCTGAATATGACTCTTAATTATTGATATGTCTACAACTCAGTAAGTATTAATGGAGAGGCATCTTGGAGTGAGAACAGTGAAGCTGGAAGGAGGAGGAATGTATAATGAAAGGAAATGTGTGTGTGTAGAATATGAGGGAGGAAAGACTTGTTAAGGCTTGAGAAGTTAATGCTCCATCTGCTTTTGTAGAATGCGGAATTAACATTTCCAGATTTTTTTTCCACTCTAATTGTTTCTGGAAGGGCAGGTTTATAGCATGTATTAGGAATACCTGAAATCAGCTGAAATGTAGAACTGTATGCGTCTTTAGTATTAAGAAAAAAGATCTATAGACAATAGAGACAATGCAGGGGTTACAGGTGTTATAGAGTCTCCATTTGAACTTTTGAAAGTTTTTTTCACACAAATACTTTGTTCTAAACTATACAGGCATATTTCATCCCTTACAGTGCTTTGGTCTGCTAGAAAGTCTAAACAGAAAACCCGCAAAACAGACCACACAAGACCATACAAATCCTACAGTTCGGGTCCATAGAGCACCGTACACAAATGTACTGCTACTTTCTTCAAAAAAACCCACCAAATTTCTAAAAGTTGGCAAAGTCATTTGCATATATGTGGATGTGTTTCAAGTGACAGAAAATCATAGGATTTACGTTGTTCTTGCCTCCTAATGTGTTGTCTGGTTCTGTGATTTGTTTGGTAAGAAAGAATTGAGTGTTTTATTGTCCTCTGAATTAAAGATATACACGCTGCACAGGGTTACTTGGAGTTTTCTCTGTTAGCGCTCAATCTTAAATTCAAATGGAGTTTATGTATATAGCTGCTGGTAATTAAGGCTAAGCATCTAATGTCATATTTCCATATGTTTTTAATATAAAAATCAGTATGCATTTTGTTTGAAAATCAGTCATACGGTAGAGGACTGTGTGAGTATCATAGACTGTTAAACTGACAGCGTAAATCATTAAAAACATCTACTTTTCCTGATATTTTTTTTTCCTCAGATGATCTTATATCATACGTGTAGTGCAGTAAAAGAAATGTTGCAGCTGTGGGTAACAAAACATTACCTCAGAATTTGGAGTGTTTATCTCCCAGGACCAAAAAATGCTGCAAAGCAGAAAAAGTATGTCATTATTGATCAGCTATTAAGTAGATAGGATTTTTTTCTAAGAGCAGCATTTTGATTTAGATGCCTGACTCGGCTTGACACAGCACTTTTTTTTTTTCATTATGTGTGTGTCTGGTTTGAATACTAGTGTGCGGCGAAGATACTATGACCACAAAGTGCAGGCCCAGTGCTAAAACAGCTCTGAGAGCCATCATTCCTATAAGCAGGAGTTTGTGCTTCCCAGAAGTGCTGGCGTTAATTTCATACATGCATAATTGCAGATCTCAACTGATGCAACTTCCCTTTCTTTAATGAAGTGATGCTTTTTTTATGCCCAGGGAATATTAGGGAGCTTGTATTGCAGGGGACTGGGGCATGGGGTCCCTCTGTTGCTGAGTATTTTTGCCCTTACTTCCACTGTCAGTCGGTCCCTCAAAACTTTTTCTTGCACAAGCTACGCTTTTGTTTTCAATCTCCACTTTTTTCTCCTTTGATCTGTAAGGAGTGCTAAACCTCATTTGTAACTCTTTCCCCTGCCACAGGTTGCCAGATTGAATCCATTTGAACTACCTTCCTGCTCATATCTGTTTTCTGAAAGATTTTCATCACTGCCTGGATGGTGTATTCTTAAAATTCAGCCCAAGGAACCGGTTCTTCATGTAGCATTTTGGGGATTATATATTAAAAAATGCATAAGCAATAAATCTCTTCGTGTGATTCACAACAGTGGCAGTGCATACTACTCTCTGAATCAATTATAGATTTCATCAGTCCCACTTTATACCTGCTTCTGAATTTGTTTTAAAATAGCTCTTATTTCATAAATATATAAGGGATATGATAATTTGTCATTTCGCTAATTTTATCTGTCTCCAGAAGTGAGATCTAGCTTGAGTTATTAAAAGTACAAGTGTTTCATTAACAAAAGCGCATTTATTCCTAGCAGCTTGACAAAATTAGGGTCTCCTCTGAACCCTTACTCAGGCTTCAAGCCTTTATGCTTTGGTATATGTGAAAAAAAGCTTCGGAATTATTCCTGTGCAATGTTAAAATTTTTGAGATATTAATCTCTCAAAGCTTTGTCTTAGGCATGGGGGTGTAACTGCTTTAATGAGGATTATAATGATATTTTCGCAAAAAATAGCAATCTAAACCATAAGTGTTAAAAATAGTCAAAAGTTTAGGTAGGTGATATTTCATAATGGCAAGTTCCCCCTTAAGATCTATCAGGTAAATTATGCACATATTTCAAGCTGTCTTAGTAGGTACTTTTATGGAACAATCTGTGGACATCTATTGGAAAAGGAAGAAAGGAAGAATATTAAAAAAAGTTTGACACCGCCCCTCCCAAACCTTTGGGTTTTTTTTCTTCTTCTTTTTACACTGCAACAGTGAACTAAATATGTCTGAGTATATTCTTAGGATGAAGTTTTACAGTAGTGCTTAGGATCAACCCCTGAGATATTTTCAGTTCCCACAGTTTTATATCCAGAGATTTGGAAGAAGGATTCCTACCGCCTGTGATAGCACATTTTCCATTATTCAAATAAAAGCAGAGTTGGTTGGATCCTAAAGGGAAGATCTTCTTGTTGATGTTGGTGAGATAACAGCAGAAATTGGTCTGAAAACCCAAGGTTAAAAATTTTTGACCTGTATTTTTGTGTATTATCCCCAAACATTTTTCCTGGGTCTTTTTAGTAAACACAATAGAAAACCTCCATTGTTCCTAGTACAATTTGGGAAGGCTGCATTAGTTTTTTTCCAATATTTTAAGAGTTTGGGATGAAGGGGCTGTAGATCAGTTGATCTAACTTGTATACTGGGAAGGCTGGTAGAAATGATATTAAGACGCAAAATGACAGGATACGTGGATACATTTGTTCTAGTGAAGCATTGGGAGGTGTCAGCATGGCTTTGGAAATGAAGCCTCAGAAATCTGTTAGAGTTCTCTGAAGGGCTTGCTGAGGATTTATCAAGGGAGATTTGTAAATTCGGTATACCTGGATTTTCAGTAAATTCTTCTTAAGGTCATTTGACAAAAACTCTCAAAGAAGCAAAACTGTCCTGAATAAAAAGGAAATTTATCTTGTGAGTTTAAAAACTGGTGAAAGGATAGGAATAAAATGTCACTTTCGGAATGGAGAAATTATTACTTGAGTCCCACAGGGATCTGTGCTGGGACCTAAGTTATTAAGATGATCTTGGAAATTGGGGAAGAGAATGAGGTGGATGAGTTTGCTAATTAGTCAGGGCAGTAAAAATGAAGGTTGTATGTGAAGAAATACAAGACAAGAATTCCGGTCGCAACAGTTGACTTGACAGTGAAGTGGCAGATGAAGGTCAATACAGATGAATGCAAAATAATGCACATAAGAAAAAATGGTCCTAATTGTACATAGATAAGAATGGGTCTAAACTAGTTATTAGAACTCAGGAAAGAAATCTTGGAGCCACTGTGGTCAGTTTTCTGAAAATTTCTGTGTGGTAGTGCCAAAAATGCTAATCAAATTAGAAGAATACAGAACAAACCAGGAAGCACTACTGTGCCACTGTATACCTTCCTTGGGTACCTGTTTCTTCAGTTTCAGCTCAAAAGGTGCTGAGAAAGATGGTAAATGTGATCAAAGAGTTGGAATGATGTCTGTATGAGGAATGAGTCAATAGAGTAGGAGTCTTCAGCTTTCTGGGTAAAATATGATAGGGGGCTTACAATATYACAATTGGTTTAGAGATGGTAAATATGTAGTCAGTGTTTACTTTTAATCACAGTATTAGAATTAGAAGCATCAAATGAAATGAAGTAAGGTATTTAATATCCCAAAATAGTTTTTCACACAATGCATAATTAAATTTTGGAATTCATTGACGCAAGAGATTGTGGGTGCCAAAGGTTTGCATTTGTTAAAAAATTAATTAGTCATGGAAAAAACCTCCATGGATGCTTGTTAAGCACAAAGCTTCTGTCTCAAAGAAATCCTGAGCCACAGGCTAGGTCTGGGAGAGTTTAATAGGAGAATCAATCTACATACTTTTTCTTATTATTTTCTTCTTCTTAAGAATCCCCTACTGGTTGTTGTATAACATGTTACTGAACCAGATGGACTTTTAGTCTGAAGCCGTATGCCCACGCTTCAATGAAATAGAACTATACTAGTTTATATCTGAAGATTTGGCCAAAAAATCTGAGTTGAACTCTGTATTTTTGCTTTATATAACATATCAATGACCCCAAGAGATAGTGAAAGCGTTAAGGTGTTTATACTGAGTCAGAAGAGACGAAATTGTGATGCTTAAATAATAATTTATATGTAGAAAATGGAGAAATAAGAAAATATTCTTCCCTGAAGATATTTTATTCTATTTTGAAAGCAGTTCTCTGGGCTTAAGTTATTTTACTCATAAATAGACTACAAAAAGTAAGAATGTCATTTTTGGAACCCATGTTTACTTTCCAATGGAAGATAGCTACTTCATATCTGCTTTTCTTTTCTTTTGATAGCGTATTTAACACATGACCGCTTCATCTATGATGTGTCAGAAAACTGTGTAAAGTAAAAATATGAATGTTTTCAAACATAATTTTTTTGTTCATATGTATTTTAATATAAAATCAACATTTGCTACTTAACCTGTCTTTCTAAACATAGTGAAATTATTTTGCTGTGTACTTTGAAAAATCTTCACCTATATCCTTGCTAAAAACTACTCTTTATTTTTACTCCTCGTAACAGTGGCACCCAGCTGGTCACTGGGGATACCACAGTGCGGATATGAGACTTTTCAAAACGTGGATGCATTCTGATTTTAGAAGGACGTGCCCACGCTGTATGGCGCTGCTCATGGCATTCATGTGGTGATTTAGTGGCTTCTGCCTCCATGGACAACACAAGTAAAATATGGGATGTTAACAGGTATGGGGTTACTGGAGATTCTTTATTAGTTGATTGATAGCTTTACTTAATAACCGCTTTTTTAGCCCAGTGAGAGAGAGATGTCTAGCATCAATTTGTGGACTTCACTTTAAGAACATAGACAAATTAAAGGGAGTGGTGCAAAAAACAGCCTTTGATGTGATTTGCTAGATAAAGGCTTTACTAAATAGGGAGCTGGGAATGACTTAAATTAAGATAGTGCCAAAAAAAAGTATTTGCTTTTGTTTTGCATCTGTTATTCTGGGTTGGTTTTTTAAGGTCAGAGCTTTGTGGAACTTCAGTATGTAATTTAAATAAGAACTGAACAAAAATTTAAGTAAGTTTTCTATATAGTATTTCTAGCTCATGAGTATACAACACACTTTAAGGTTGGACAAGTGGAAATTTATTTTATTCATTATGTATGTTTTGGCAAGGTGACTTCTGATTAATAAATCAACGTATACCTCTTCATTTTCTTTATCATCCAGGCAAATGCATTTTTATGAAGGTGCTTCTAGAATATTAGTATATTCCTGCTTACCAATTAATTATTAGTTCCTCAACTTTCTTCAATTATATTTGAGGTGACATATTTTGATTAATTTACACCTTAAAGGAATGGAATGGGTTTATTTTTTTTTCCAAACTGTTCCTTCTAGACTCCTGAATGACTTGGGAGTAGTGTTATTGACACCACTGTACTGTACTAGGTCTGATTTTTAACAACCRAATGTCATCAGTCCACAGACAAGTCTCCAGTCTCATGTGTTTTCTCTGGTTCTTTATTATCCAGTCCTCACGGATTTTTCCATTTCCTCTCAGTCTTTTTCTTTCTTTGCATTTGAATGAGGTGAAATACTCCTTCAAGCTTGTTGGCCACTGCAGGGAAAGAAGCTTCACTGAAAAAGCGAGGAAGACTTTCTTCTTTAGTTCCTTTTGCCTAGATCTCTCCCGGTCTGCTGCAATTGCAGTGAGCCCTGCAATTGAGACCTAAAAACCGATTTTAGGAGTGTGCTTGGTGAAGCGGGAGTGTTGAGGGGTTTTGTTGTAAAAGTGAAGTACTTCTCTGATAAGCATGTATGAATTGAGATTTTTCAAAATGTTGTAATTCAGCCAGATATTTTTGAGAGCTAACTAAAACTCTGTCAGTATCAGATTTTCAGTCTTGCTTTCAAATCATGAATTGAGGAAGCATTAAATAATAATAACAACATTGTTTTCAAAATGGGATAAGCAGTGTATCCTTTCATGAATTATTCCGAATTGTTTTGGCTAAGCTGAGAGCAACCTCTTAAAACAAAAGCTTGAAACAAATACTCACTTTTTATAAAATCATAGACAAAGCAGTTAAAGTTTGGCAAAGTTCAAGACAACTGAGAAGTGAGTTTTGTAACAAAAATTGTCAGCCAGTTCTGACAACAGATGATGCTTCCACCATTACTATAAGTAGTAAGAATTAATGGTCAGTGTTTTGCTTAAATGCAAACACTGGAAATCTATTGTATTGTTTCCTCTTTTTTTAACCTGTCATAGGATTTTAATACTTTGATCATCCTTTATGGCATATTCATGACCTTTAAGAAATAATACTAAGAATAGCTTTAATTCTATGTCAGAATGGCTTTGAATTTGCATAGACAAAGTTTTGTTTAGACACTTTAAAATATCTTCTCTACCAAGGAAGCTTTTGTAGTCAGAGGGATCAAAGCAAATCTTCATCACCAACCCATGCCTCCCACTCACACTCATTACCAATTCTCGTTTCTACCTTCAGTGTATCTGATGTGCGTTTTGCATTTGAAAATAAGAGAGTAAGGAGCACAGCCATGATGTGAAAGGCTAGTTATCAGCATATAATTATTGAAACCTTAAGTCATGCAGAAATCTCAGTGGCTAAGGGAAGCAGGAGGTGGCACAAAAATGTGGCGTAGCGTGCTTAAAATAGGAGTATTCAGAGTATGAAATAAAAAAGCCTCACTTGGAGTCCTCACTGGTGGACTTTCCGTCTGTTCACAATAAAAGCCCATGTGTTCATTTATGTTACATTACCTAAGTCCAAAAGACAATTGAGTTCTGTTTAGCTAGTCTGTTCAGATGAATTTGTAAGATGTGCTGTAGAAGCATATGTGGTGTATGCACTTTGTATAACATGAGTACGGTGGAAAAATTAGATGCTCTTGAAGAGCTTCTGTAAAAAGGGATTTGATGACAACAAGACATGGCTGTTTCAAGCTTGAGATGTCCCGCCTGAAGACCTAATTCTGCAGAACAGTCAGCTGCAACTGGTCCTTATGCCCATGTTGACTAATTCAAGTGAAAAATCAACCCGTGCAGAATATATGGCACGATGTGGAAATAATCTGTCAAAGCTATTGACAGATTAATCAGGCTGGTAGTTTCCAGTCTGGATTGTTAATTTGCTGACGTTTATATACAGAAATGCTATACAAAAGAACCTGCAGTGTATTTTGGCTTGGCAGTACTAACTGGCAAGCTAATTGGCTGAATTTGGCAACACTAAACCTAGAAGTTTCCCAGAGTGTCACCTGTAAATTTGTTATTATGTGCCTGGAGTTCTCTGATATGAATGAAGCCAGCTGTGCTAGGTACCATATAAATATATAACCTCCTTCACACTCCTTTACAGTCTCGGTGTGTGCAACAAAATGGGAAGGTGGAGCAGGCTTACCACAAAGGTTTTCGATGCTCAGAAAATTTTTTTCTTCCCATCCTCACAGAATATGTGCTTATCTAGTCATCATTTTTAGACTTCTCCCTCTGCAAGTGTCTGCCAGTTGACACAAGCTCTGAACAGGGGCCAGAGCACAAGATAACATACTTGTGCTAGGATAATAATCAGGGATCACAGTTACTCTGCTTAATCTAGTGACTTATTCTTTCCACTAATAAGGAATTAACATTTTATGAGAGCTGTCTGTCTTCCTTAATATTACATATTTGGATGGATGCCTGCTTTCAGATTGAATGGTCCTGGGAAGCAGCATATTGTAAGGGGGAAAAAGAAAGCAAGATGAGTATCAAAGCTATCACTGCCACCTTTTGAAAAGAGATATGTTGTAAATAAATGCTACAAATATAAATACATACATTTCTGTAATGCATGGCAGTCATCTTTTTATTTCCAGATTTCAAAAAGCTACTTTTATATATTAGAAAAGCACTTGTTACGTCTATAAACATAGCTTTTGAAATACCTACAACAGAGTTCTTTGTGGTTGAAAACTTGGTATCAAGAAAGCGGGGAGGCTGTTTGCTATCTTTTAGCAGCAAAACCCAAGGTGCAACTTTCACAATCATCAAATCCATGATTGGAGTCCAAAGAGTACAAGGTGCAACATCACGTAAATAGGAAAAGGTTGCCAACAGTTTTAATAAATTATGTAATTTTTTGCCAATAATAAGAAAATTCAGCCTGCTAATTGTTTGGATTTTGTTTTATTAGAAGGTGAAACTACTCCTGATTTTTTTTTTCCAATGAATATTATTCACAAGCATTTTTCTTTTGTGTATGTTGGAAGTTTCTGTCATATATCTAGCCACAAAGGGCATTCCTACCAGGAGGATAATGTGAGGTAGCTTTGTAGTTAACAATGTTCTTCTCCTTGACAACTTATGTGCCCTCTGTTTAAAGGTATGATCTGAATTTAAAAAACAAAACAGAAATCAAGCAAACAAACAAAAATCCAAGCACCTTTCTTCTTCCCTCAAGACACAGACACATGCTGAGACACAACCGTGATCCAAGTCACTGAAGGATTTGAGGGAGTCTGAGTTCTGGTGTTGGAACTTCTTGATGCTTTCTGCTGGGAGAATTGGCTGCTTTTAAAGGAAATTAAAAAGAAACTGGCATAACATCGGGGGTCAGGGGGGAAGAAAGATAACTAATATACCTGCCATGGTTAGGAAACAAACAAACAAAAGCAGCAAAACACATGCATATCTGCTATCTTCAAGGTTATCTCATCTTCTTAATGATTAGAGGAAGCAACTTGAACACGAAGTGGGGAAAGAAGGGAAGAGGCTTATAATTCGTGAACAGATTTTTATTCAGCGCATAGCTCAGATTGAAAATATATAGCCAGCCATGTTAATAGCTCAGCAAACAGTTCCAAGATTGTTTTCTCAGACCATAAATTCAGGACTGTCAAARTCATTTTGGCAGGATTAATTTCAATTATCCAACTGTAAATACTGTCAGAGATTTTTACAGCCTGATCTCTGATATGCAAATCAAACTGAACATCATATATCTCATGTAAACACAGGCAGTTATTTAGTTTTGCAAACATATGCTTAGACTGTATGTTAAATGCAAACATTGTTATTTATGCTTTAAGATTGAGCAATTATTTTCACCAAAGTCAGAACATTCAGAATTTTTTTTTCTCCAGTTTATCCATTATATAGTCATTGGACCAGTTCTCCATTTTTCTCTGGTTTCTTTCAGTAGTGCAAATATGGCGCAGTTAGGCCAGAGAAATGCGGTTCTGCACTGTCCTGCAGCAGACCTCAGGGTGAATAGATGTCTGCGAATTGGAGCTATTGCTGCTTTCTCTTTGCTGGTTTTTAATCCATCACTTATTTGATTTCCTTGTCATTTAACACAGTAACTTTTKTCTGGCTCCCTGAAATTTCTCCCATAATCACAACATTATTTTAAAATTCTAAAAAATGTGATTGTTTACATCAGTCTTCAGTCATTACTAGTATCCAGTCATTACTAGTATCAGGTGCAAAYTAAAAAAGTAACTAATCTATCATGATCACTGTTAATTATCCTGTACAGACACTAATGTA
This sequence comes from Oceanodroma leucorhoa, assembly GCA_030449065.1. Classification (NCBI taxonomy): domain Eukaryota; kingdom Metazoa; phylum Chordata; class Aves; order Procellariiformes; genus Oceanodroma; species Oceanodroma leucorhoa. The sequence goes on from JASVER010000119.1 coordinate 1,957,959, forward strand.
GTATATTGTTACTAAGGTATTAATATACTCTTTTACTTATTTCCAAATATACACAAAAATAATTGTTGACACCTTTTGCTTTTCTACAAGATTGGGAATTTTCACTTCTTTTCCTAGTGTCAGATGTATATGACATAAATTAATTCCTAGTTTATTTAAGTAATTCYTTCTTTTGTTCTTAAGCCTACATTAAGATTCTTAGCTTCCGTTATAACTTCTCTCCACTTGATAGCTGCTGATTATAGTTTTATTTCTTCTCATAAGAAGCATTTTAATTTTGGGAAATTTAGGGTTAGTATACATTTTAAAGAAATTATGCAGGGAAGGATTTTGTATAATTAGAAGCGCCTAATCAACTATTGCTTTCCTTGGAATGATACCATGCAATGATGACACTGCACRTTTTTTATTATTAACACACCTTGACACTGTGCAGAGCAAGACATGATTGAGTTGATTTTAAACTGCTGTTACAGTTTTGGTTGGGGTTTTTTTCGCCTTAGTCCTAATAAAGAAGTTAGGTAATGTTGCTTAAATTGCCAAGTTGGCTAGTCAAACTAGTTGCTTTGGACCGTCAGAGCAATGTGAAAAGGCACAGAGTTTAGCCTAACTTCTCCTGGCATCTTTTACATTCATACTCTGCTTCTTTTTCTTCCTTTTCCCTTAGGCAATGGAGAGCTTTTAAATGAAATGTTTACTATCAGATTTGTAGTTATTTTTCACCACACCAAATGTATCCGTATCAGGACTCTATAAAGAAGAAACTCATAAAGATTGTCTAGTTTCAAAATGGAGCCATACTTTCACATTTGGAATCAGCATGAGGGCATGTAACCAGTCCTTGTCAGAATACCCCTTTTCAGATGACACTTATCTGACTTGCTTTTCAGTGGGACAGAAGCCACAAGCTGTTCTGGCTAGATACCATGTTTAATTGATTCCAGTAAAAGTGAAGCTAATCTATTTTCAGAAAAGACAAATGTCCTCCAGGAAATTAGAAGGCGGGTAGAAGAACTCAGAGGAACTGTGGAAGGACCATCTTTGGGTAGTTTGTAATGTCTGTCCTGACAGCACATCAGGAAATGCTTGCCATTTTGATAAAGGAGAATTCCCTTTGGAATCCTCTGAGGAGTACTAGAGAGACAACCTGCTATTAATCCCTCAAATCAAAATGAGGCCTATGCCCAAGTCTCCAAATTTATAATTATGCTAGGGTTCCATAACACATTTTTCAGGACCGAAGAAAGTCTAAAACCTAGTTGTTATAATTCCCAGAGCGCCAATTTTAAGAATCAATTTGAAGATGTGAATTATCAGGGAAAAAATGATATCCAAAGCATAGCTGTTTGGTTAAGGGGAAAATATGGCTTAATCTTCATAATACTGAAAAAGATGAATCTTGAAGTACAAAACTTAAGTGTAGTTTGAACTCCATATTTTAAACTTATTTAAATCACGTTACAGAGTTAGTAGAAGACAACAGGCATTAATAATGAAAAAWGTTTAATATGGTCGCATATTTGCAAGTCCAAAATACCAGACGAGTCTTACCTAATTCCCATGGAATGCCTAAACTGGGCAAGCGATACAATTATTTACATTTAGTGAAACTAAGCAAAGAGGTGAGGTGCTTTACGCAAGGCCATACACTGAGTTACTGCTGAAGCCATCATTAAAAATCTAACTTTCCATTCCTTGGTAACATTAAAAAAATGTCAAAATGGATTGTCTTCAAACTTTCCTACAGGGTGAGAAGAAATAAAATCAGAATTGGATTTTTAGCAGTAATATAGATTCATGAGAAACATATGTTTGTATTATTATTTCTCTGTCACTGAAAGGATGCAGTGATAAAGCAATGCTGGACTTGTTTGCAGTTGCATAGCAATGCTCAAAGCACACATATACTTAGAGAAATTAAAAGCATATGCTGTTAGCAATATTACAAAGACTCTGATGTAAACTAATCACCATTTGGGACACACTGTGACATAAATTCATCACCATTTGGGACACAGTAGAAACATGTCGCCATGGAATTACACTGTTAAACATGACAGGAGTTGTGTAGCTCCTGCTGAAATGTTTGTATTGGTGGTTGTTGGCTACAGGTCTAGATAAATGAATGTTCTCTGTGGTTTTTACTGGAACTGTCTATGGCAATTTAGCTTGTACATAAGAAGCATATTTGAATTTCTTAGTAGTTAAAATGACTATTTTTTTAAACATCAAAAATATTTTGAGTTTTTTTGTGAAGCGTTGAAAAGATAGAAAGGTAAGAGCTTTGCTTTCTGGTTTCTGCTACTGGTCTTGAAATGTACAGCACTGTTTTTGATTAAGGGAGRGGAAAAAGAAATCAAGTTACTAAATTGTTTTTAAACTAGGGTGTGGTGAATGGAGCTGCTTTYTAACATGTCTGAGTTCTTGTCTCTGCACATTTCTCTAGTAGGCTTATCTGAACTCTGCAATCAGTTACGTAGGTAAGATGTCCATYTTCTTTTATGGAAAGGTAGCAGAGAAAGTTGCACTTGATTTGCATAAAAGGATGTATCTTYTTCTTATCTCAACAGTTTCCTTGCTTCCATTATTTCAGCATCCAATGTGGCTTAGAAAAACTTTTTAGATGCGGTTGGGTTTTTTTTATGTTCCAGTTGCCCTCTGTCAGCCCAGGGATGCACAAATTTCCTTAATTATRTATAGCTGGCTGAGAGATTCCTGTTGGACAGCAGAATGCTTTATTTGTTTGAAGTGCTAGGGTAATGTGATCTTCTGTAAATTGGACACCTTTGTACTTGGTTTACCTTGTCAAAATGCCTCCTAGATTCCCTGACAGCTAGTTCAAGAGCAGGATGAATTATGAAGGTAATACTTAGGCTTCCTTCCATCAAATCCTAGCCAAACCAGCTGGCAGGTCCAAAAAACTTTGCCCACTTTGATCATGTATACTGTGGTAGGCTCAGAGTTGTTGGTTTTTTTTTTTCTCTCTTTGACAATGTGCAAGTTGAATTCCTTGTCCTATTTGCAAGTGTGCAGGTATTACAACTATGGCTTCTGCAAAATATTGTTCAGATCTTGACAGGGTGTTTCCRTTGTCCTACATTCAGTATTCAAATACAAAGGACCAGCACTGCAGACATTCAGCACATTTTCAGTCATAGTATAGTTTTTCACTACGTATGCAGGCTCATTATCCAGTCATTTTCTTTCTCTTTCATGTTACAGTCACTCATTGCTGGCAGTCTTTTCTTTACCTAACCTGTTTTCCTAGAAATGCTCTCTTACAGTATCTCAACCAAAACAAAAATGAATTGTACCAACAGAGAGTAATTCATACAGCAGTGAAAGCTGTCAGATATTATTACAGAATTCAGTGAAGACAACAGTTCATTAAAATGATGTATTTCAATCATGACAACCATATCCTGTCAGTACGAGTTAGTGCAAATATTACACGTATAGTCTGTGAGACATGTTAAAGTGGAGTACTCTTACCCAAAATCATGGTGTGCCGCAACACACGTAGTTGTAGATTGTTTCCCTGCTTGTACCTCCAGTGAATTAACAAGAACAGGAATACGTCTTACTATTCATAAGCAGCAGTACTTTGATAGGCATATCCACCTGAATGTTGAACTATTTTTAGCTGCTAATGTCTTTTACTTTGAAATTAGATGAGTTGGTCATTTGATTGCAAATTAAAAGTCTGCTGTAATGGATGCTTTTATACATACAAATTCCTGTTTGAGTTCTTGTCCTCTGGCTCCAGAGGCAGTCTTCAGAAATGTGCGTGTGATGCTTTTGGGGTTTGTTTTTGTTTGTTTGAATGTTTGTTTGTTTTTTCTTTTTTCTTCCTTTTTCTTTTCCTTTTTTTTAAGGGTTCAGACTTTACACTACAAAATCTTGTACTGCCAGATTAATTTCTGTCCCAAATGTTGGAACTCTAGTTGTCTACCACGTGTATCCTGTTAAAGCAAACTACATTCATCTTGGATTAGCTTCAGCTGGAATACGAACACAAGTTACATCTTAATACTTAAACAATAACTTCTTACGCACAAAAAGGGTCTCATGGGTCTTTTATTGACCTTGGAAGACATTGAATTGTGTTTGTACCTTCTTAAAATGTGAATGAATATAATTTTCAGCCCAACAGTGGTTTCTTTTCTCAGTGACAGTTTTCAGAAACCTTGGGGCTCATTTCTGTCCTAAATCTTAAATTTCCGTAAATGGTGGGACCACGTACATATAATACAATTTCTTTGGTACCCTTTGCAGATTGTTCTTTGAGCCRGATCTCAGAATCTTCGGAGTAGACTTTGAAAGCTATAAAGCTTATCCACATAATACAAGTGGTTAAGTCTCTGAACTGTTTACATAGCCAGTCTGACGCTTCTCATKAAAATATGCAGGGGGTTGCCTTAATGGAGGAGAAGATCAGGATGAAGAAAACAAGAATGTTGGCAACTTCCCTTCTGCACTTCCAATATTCAGAGCAGGTTTTCTGATGTGAATTGAGACACATCACGCAAAAATCTTGTTCTAGACTGGCCAATATCTTTCCCAGCTAGGAATCAGTTCACCATCTGAAAGACAGTTTTTATGCATCTATTTACTGAACTCGAGCCTACAAAGGCATGTGTATCTGTGGGAAACCTATTAAATATGTGTTGGAATTATGCAGTTGATGCAAAACCAATGAATTTCTTTATATTTTAGTATCTCTTTCAAACATATTTCTGTCACCAAAACAAAAATTCTAGATAATAGCGCCTTAATGTTGWGACTGCAGTAAAATGTCAACAAAATTTGTGACTTATTTAATACAGAGCAGACAGTCATGGACCATTGCTGTTGCATAAAGGGCATGCCAGTTAGCTGCACAGTGTGAACATAGTTGAAGTTATACTTGTATCTCTCCTCTGAAGTTCTAAGAAAAAAATAACAGTACTGTACTTGATCTTCTGCAGTTACGTTCTGCTGATTAAAAAGCCCTTTTCATAGATCTGTTTCATATCAGAGTTTGTTTCATAGTAATATAGATTTGAGCTAACTGGATTTGGAAGGTTAAGATGAAAATAAGGCCTTGAGGAYGCAGTATGCAATACTAGGTGTGAAGTTAGCAGCTAGCACTGCAGGTTGACAAAAACCTAATYCTAAGTGTGTTAACCTTTTAATTCTTACCAGGTCATGGCTTGACAATACTTTGATTACAYATTTGGCACCTACAACAATGGTATAAACTAAGCTTTGCTATGTGCAACTGAAGATTYTAGTAATGACTTGCTGGAGATATATTTACCAGCAGGATAGGATGATGTCACAACCTCTAGAAGTGCAATGCCAGTATTAAAATCTTGGCAAGTACCGATCTGTTAGTTATTAAACACACCAGTTGGGCTTTTGGGACCAGAATTCAAGATCCTGATCACTGAGCTTCTCTTCAATACGCTTTTAGACATACTCATTTGAGGAAATACTTTATGTGCCTATGTGTGTAAAGTGAACGGTTTTTGCATTTGCAAGTTTGGGAAGAAAATGAGGATAAGATCATCCCACCTTGATAGGTAGATATCCTACCTCCTCTACTCTGAAGTGTCGAGTTCTCAGAGAAGTTGCTGCATTTTCCAGTCCTGTGCTGTCGAGCATTGAAATCTTGCACACTGTTAGGAATGGATTAGATGTCCCAAACTGTTCTGATTTTCTATCAGACTGAGACCAGATTCTTTTCAAAAGGACCGAGAGGTACACTTCTCAAATTTATTTTGGTCAAATCTGTCTATATTGAAAATTGTTTGATGTTGTTTCCATTCGTGCTTAAGAGTAATTTGCTAACAAAATGTAAGTATTTTTAAGTCAATTACTAAATAAGGCAAAGGACACTCTCCCCTTGAGAAGTGGGATATATGTTTAGATCTATAAAAGGAGGAAACTAAACCAATACTCTTGTATTTTGTGCATGTGTTTCAAGCTAACCTTTTCCTCCAGCTGTTGACAGAGGGAAATACAGCCCTTTCCAGCTCTATTTTGGAGCAGGGAGGGTATAATATAAAAATGGACTTGTAAGAAGTAAGCAGCAGAGTGGTGGGAGGTAGCGTTGGGAATTTAGCCCTTCACACTCTGTATTTGAGTAGTTTTCCTGCTGAAAACACAGAGCCAGTGCCATAGTTTGCTATGATGATCTGAACAAAAATGCTAGCACCTGTAGCTGAAATCAGTAGGCCAGGCTTTTTATTCCTTACTCCAGCAGTTGCTTATTAGAGAACCTAGAATGATATTGTTTTTGCTGTGTCTAAGAGCACAGCAAATCCATTATTCATAATACCTTCCCAAGTTCACAAAGCCATTGAACAGTGCTGCATATCTCCTTAAAGCTGCCACCCACTCAAATCCATTTTATTTGGACAAATAAAGAAACTCTGCACTGAAGAAAACCAATTTGAAAACACAATGAAATTCATTTTCCTCACTTAAATATTAAAGTGCTTATATTTATTGCATTTCAGCCATGTTGTACTGTTTTCAGAAAGGATTTACTCATTTAACAGGTCTAAAGGAATTTCAGTAAATTTAAAATATGGAAGAAGAAAAGCTAACATATGACAAGAGTAATGCTGCTTTTTATGCAGTGAATCTGCACGCTGTAGATTAAACCAATCCATTAATATTCTGTGTAACTGCATACTAATTTACAATACCACAGTTCTGGCCCAGGCTCTCGTGGTTCTCTGCACTATTGCAACTGACTGTTTTTGTTTTGTTTGTTTGTTCRTTTTTAAATAAAATAGTTTTTTATTTGAAAAATGAGAGGGACTAAAGTTCCTGGTTCCTGGTTTGCAATATAGTAATAAATAAAGAGAGGCCTCTAACATTCACTTGCCGTTGCATTTTTGAATTTGAGATGGTAGGTTTTTCTTTATCTGACTTACATGAGTCTTCCTGAACGTGGGTTGGGATTAAGATATAGAGATGTCAGTCTAATCTCATAYTAAAAAAAAAAAAAAGCTGGTGAMATTAAATTACGAAGTGCTGGTACTGCTTTCTCTATCCTATATGGAATTTCATCACTATAAAGCTAGATCAGCAAATGGATTCTGAGGTAAATTAATGGTGGAGTTTTTGTTTGTTCAGTTGTTGTTTTGTTGTGGGTTTTTTTTTGGGGGGGGGGAAGTTGTTGGGTTGGTTTTTTTTTTGAGGGCTGATAGCTGAATTAAGTCAGCTTTATAAAAACTGTGTGGATGTAGTTGAGTTCTCTAGATTTATTCTGCTGATCTCCTACATAGTTCTTCTTTCAGATTTTCCTGTTTCTTGGTAGTTTTACAACAGTTGATTTTTTTGGAAGGAAGGCAAGAATTTTGTTTTAGAAACAGTGAAAATCCAGGTCATCCTTTATGCAGTTTAATGTCGACTCTTAGCAAACGGAAGCCCTGAGAGAGTCACTTCTTGTTCTTTAGTGAGACAAGTCKTCTTGTCAGCTTCTGCCTAATTCTGGTAAAGTCATGTAACAAAGTTCTCACCTAAGCAGATGTTAGAGTGTGGGTTCCCTTCATTTGATATGCACAGAGTTGGGTCTTTAAAAGTGCCTGAAGGGTTGACTGAAAATCTGTTGGAGTGGGCACATTGTCACTTTTGAAAATCCCGTTAAGGATCTAATTGATTATTTAGGCACCCAAAAGCTATATGAATCTGAGACTCTGCATTGTCAGGGAATTTTGGAAATCTCATCCTAAATGTACAAAGTTATAGAGAATATGGTATGATAGATCTCGATGGGATGCACTCACAGTAGGCTTTGGCAAGGTATTTTAGACTTTAGTGTTACGGGAGTAGCATTTTTAAAAAATGTGCTGTTATATACAGTTACAGACTTAAAATCCTATAAGAAGCAATTATTTACTACATTTGTCAGTGACTTTTCAGAAGAAATAGATCAGATCAGCCTCACAGTAACATACCAGGATTCAATAGAAAATGTGCATTCCAGTGTAGCATAGTAAGTATATCCGCTCTTCTGGTGTAAAGATATTTCAAATTTTATTTTTCACTTTCACACTTCTCATTTTCTGTATTATGTGTGACCAGTCCATAGTTGTGCATATGATGCCATATTCTTTACCTACTAACATAATCAAGTAGAAGAGTGAAATAAGTGATGAAAAGGAAGAGAATAAAAGAAATGGCAGAGAAATTCTTCAGGGTGCTTGAAAGGCACCATAAAGGAGATCTGAATATTGAATTTAGATGGCTCACCTTTTCCCCAATACTTTATTTGAATAGCAGAAACCTAAAACTGTACAATAACCTGTTTGAATAGAACAGGTCTAACATAAGCATTAATATATACACACAAAAAATTAAATCACGTGGCAGTGATCCATCTGKTATCTTTCAAAATCAACAGCAGTAAGATCTTGGATGAATTAACAGAGACATATGGGTTTAGTTGTTCAGGGTTAACCAGAAAAGGCAGAAGTTTTACCTGTAAAGTTCTTGTATTAAAAAAAAAAAAGAGGGGGGGGGGGGCAAAAATAATGAAAACATGTCAGCTTCTGTATTGACTGCAAAAACAGGACATCGGTTCAATGCTGATGTCAGCTGATATGATAATTGAGGATAACCCACTGTCACCAGGGAGCGAGACTTGCTTATTCGGCTGCAGAACTGCTGAGCAGAAAACATGCTCATACTAGTTCTGCAGTGTTTAATGTCGGCTTAAATGGTTTAGATCTATTTTATTATTACTGAGATTGCGCTTATCTGATTATCTAGTACCCATATGCCTTGAGGGAGTAGGAGATAATTGTTTAATAAAATAAGGCTATGGTTTTCAGTAAGTGATTGCTGGTGCTCCTGTCTTTAGCTGTCCAACAAAAAAAATCCCTTAAGGAAGCTTGATCTGCAGAATGTGCTGAGCAAGGGTTAGAGTCAAAAAATAATATAAGCATCACTATGTACCTTTCTGAACCTGAGTGCACCTTGCCCCTGGATTGATGTCAATAATTCTGGAATAGATGATTATGCTTTCTGTATATTGCAAGGGAGTACCAGGCATCTCAGAGGAAGAGAAGATTGTGTTCTAGTTCCTGTCCTAAGGACTGAAATGGCATTTTAGTCAATAACTGAAATACAAGAGCTGACCTTGGAGGGGGACTGCTTCAGATCTTGTCACTCTGAGTGCTTTGACCATTGGCAGAAATTTTTTTCTTCAGCTGACTGAATTTATTTTCTTCACATAGTCAGACTCGAAAAAGTTGGAAAGTTATAGCCGTGAACGGATGGTTTAATACGTGCGTGTGGACTTCCCTGAGGCAGAGGGAGGAACTAAACCTAGATTTTTAAATTGGATCGAGGAATTTAGAGCGTGCGCTCCTGCATCACGTTAGGAGTGGATACCAATACACTTTATGTGGGGTCCAAATCCCGTAGGTATGTTACAGATGTTCTGGGAATGCCTACTAAGTTGAGTTCCTTAGAGTAGTGTTAACAAATTTATTTTTTCTGACTGAGTTCATGTTACAAGTTGCTAAATATTGTCAGGATAAAAATACTTTAGAATGTTCCTAGGCATCGGTCTTTTACTGATGCTTACAAGCAAGACCAAGGTTATGTATAGGACCAAGACGGTGCTTGGAAAGTGTGCTTATTAAGATCTAGTTTTTGGATATAAATGCCTAAGTCGTGTTCCTGTCCCATGACTTTCAAAGTCATTTTTACTGACCTGATTCAGACCTTGGGAAAATATGGCCCTTTTTCAAATGCAGAATAATCCAAAGTTGAAGCAYATAAAAATGCATCTCACTTCTGAAAAATTTGGATTGTAAGTACATGCTACTGTTCAAACTAAACTAGCTGAAATGAATTATCAAAGTCGATTTGGAGCTCGATTTCAAAGGAAAGTGAGTGTTTGCAACAGCTGTTGCAATGAGCTGAAAAATGTCTGGTGCTGCCAACGATTAGGTGTTGACTAGTGAGATTTTAGAGATACCTTGACAAGGTACAGAGTTCAACCGAGCCTACATAGTAAAAGGTAATGAAGAATATATTACAGTCTGGTATGAAAAGATATGTGCTATGTTGCAAAACTTTTAATCTCGGCAGTTGCCTTCTTGGAACTGACYGCAGTGTTACAAAAGTATTCCTCACCCTCCTGAAGACAGACCTGGCAACTGCAACCCTTTTTTTGTTGTTAGGGTGGACACGGTGTGCTGCCGAGGTGTTCAGGCTTCTGTGGCCTCCCTTGCTACTGCGACTCAATCCAGAAGAGCTACGCATGAAAAAGTGGTTGTTTTAGTTCACGATGATCGCTTGTTGGTGTCTCTGAGATAGCTGTGGAAATACTGATTTCTGTTGCTATTTTTAGGCTGAGTTTGGCTAAGTGATGTGTCTTCTGGTCCTGGTTCAGCTGAACATTTAAGAAAACACTTACGTTTAAAGATGTGCTTAGTTCCAGATCGCATCTGTAGAGGATTCTACAGCGTCACTATATTGCTTTAGAAATCAGTCTGATCTTGTGATGGTGGATACTGTTCTTCTAATACAATGATGCTTATTTTGGGTGTGCACTGTGATTATATAAGTGTAATTATATTGATATAAAATCGTACCATTAACAGGGAAAGTTAGAACAAAAAGACTGTAAACCATTCTTAAGTAGCGATCTTATGCCTTGTTGTTTTATCTTTCCTTTTAAAAAAATCAAGCTTCACACCAAAAACCCTTTATCTGGAAGCAGAAAATAATACAAATAATAATACTTCTTACACAACACTTCACTTGTTCAAAGAAAGGTAAGACAGGAAGGCTAAACGTTCAGTATAATAATAAGCAGATTCATTYTTCATGTTTCAAGCCAGTAAAAAAGGAGATAGGTTATTGGCATACACTGTTAGTTTTTCACACCTTCTAGAGAAAGCCTAAGTAGAATATTATTCATTCAGTAATTTGCAATTTTCACTCATAAAAAACATATAAAGCTATTGTCAATCATATTTATTATTCTCACTGTTTATCAAAATAGATCCTGATTTTGAGTAGTATTCGAATCACTTGAACATAATGTAATTGTTTGTATTTCTTTTTTGCCTACTTTTGCTAGATAGCTCTAGCCAAACATGGTACCTGTGAAAGTCTTTTGTTCTGTAAAAGCCAACCAACCACTGTCTGTATGCGCACTATGCAGAAACATGCTCAATAACCAATGGTAGAAAATACGGGTTCTTATTATTTCTCAGGCTAGCATGAGGCAGTCAAGTCTATGTTCAACACCATAGCAACCAGTGTGTCCTTAGAACTTTGCCTTTGTGCTTTTTGCCTGAGAGTATTTCTTCTCCGTGATATGTCTTAGTAAGCTGATCAGTATCTCACTATAAGTGGAAGTTTCCACACACTCAATAAATACACAGCTGCTACTAAAATACATATAGTAGAGCTCTTCCAGAAAAATAAATACAGTGTTATAATTGGCTACTTTTCCAGTAATACATGTTCTGTTACATAAATTACACGGAATTGAGACAAATGAGCATTTTAATCCCAAAGGTAAGGCATGAAGTTTTGCAGCCTCCTTCTCCTGCATTTATAGAACACTATTTCAAGGACTGTGATTATTTGGCTGTTATCTCATTTCACTGTGGAATAGAAATCTGAGTGGAGCATTGCTTTCTGCTGGTTAATTATAAATATATTAGGGGAGTTTTGACCAAATGTCCCTCACTATTAGACCTTGCTGAATCTGAAGTTCAAGCTATTAGACTTCATTTAATGTAATACATTGCCCTCTTTTTCTGTTCTGTGTGTGCTTTTTTTGTATTTTTTGTTCTCAGGTATGTTCAATTTTCCCTTTCTGGGCATTGTTTGCCAAAGAGGCTCTTTCAAGTTATAGAAATAGGATGAAGTAATTTTTAGAACAGCAAAATACATAAGGAGACAAGGTCCCTGGAGATGAAATAAATTTCCAACACAACACAACAAAATAGCTTTCCTGTTCTGTTTGGATGGAGCTGTTGACTGAGTAGCTTGTTAACAGCACACAAATGCATAAATGGTAGCAAGGCTGTGCACCGCTAGCCGAGGTGGCACCACAGAGTAAGAGAAACCCGTATTTGTATTTGGAGTTGGAGGAAAGGTTTACAGACAAGCTTATGGGCACACTCTAAYGGACTTGCTTTCGACCCACATTCCTCCTGTAGGCAGATTTTAACACTTACATGGTGCTTGCAAGATTGAACCCCAAAATATCTGGGACTAGTCTGGGCTGGGGAGCACTCAGTGTGCTCAGACCTCATAAAATGAGATCCGAAGTTAAGGGCCAGTCACGCTCAGATGTTGCCTTTCAGTTTTCTCTTAGAGCTTTGCTAAGAGGGAGGCTTGCAATATGTGTTGACAAGTTCAGTCCGGACTGTGGGCTTACCTGAAGGTCTAGTTGCATCCTGTGTGAGCACAAAAGCCTGCCCTGTGTGTGCAAGGTGTTCCTTGTACAAGCAGGGCCAGGAGAGGATTGTGACTACAGTTGCCACTTGCAGCAGGGTGGTTGGTATCTGTTCACCTACAAAATCACTGTAGTTTTTGTTACTGATTTCAGCAGGAACTGAAGAARGGCTGGTGACGGTTTTGTTGAGTCTTTATAAACTGGTGTTAAAGGAAAGCTGCCATGCTCAGTTCAGCTCCTGAAAAGTAAGGGGAGAACAACTTCGCTAAATTTCAGAGAAGAAATCTGCACTCTGAAAAATAAACTGCTGCAGCCTTTCAAAACTTAACAAGCAAGACAAAAATATAACTATTAAAGTTGACTTATGTCCTTTTAATTAAAAGAAGCAATTTGATCCATTTCAGAACCTCTATGTTTTAAGAGTATGACTCCTAAGTTCTGATGTTTCTCAAGGAGGTCTAAGAAAAGGATGTAACAGTATTTTATTGCAGACTCGTAAACTTGCTGAGTCAGRTGAGTAATGTTTGTTTATATACCTAGAAAAGATTAATAAAACATTTATATGATGTTTGGGGTTCTTTCTTCCTTGGCTAAGCCTTCCTAGTTGCTAAGCTTTTGCTTTGCTTTTGGCAGAAGGAGGAGGAAAAGGACAGAGGAAGGGAAAGAATTGCACCCTTGAACTTAGCAGTTACGTCCATACTGCTTCAGAGATCAGTTTCCTTTTACATGCTCAATTTMCTCTGCACTAGACAAAAAGCACGAGCTGTCAGGCTCCTGTGGTGATAAACCTGGATCTAATCCTGCTCCTACTGACATCAGTGGCAAACCTTGTGTTGCTTTCAGGGGGAGCAGGACTTGCACGCCATGCTTGTTGATCCAGCCAGCCGTACCTGGCCGAGCTCAAAGCAGCCTCTGATGTGTGTGGCGACAGGAAAGTTTAATACTTAATCCTGCTTCTGCTCACTGTGGATTTAAAAAGTGTAACGATTAAAATTATCTGAAACCAAGAATATAAAGTGATTTCACATGATTTAATAACTCAGGAGTAGCTTTGCAAACTGATCCTTGCTAGAGAAACCCTGACTTACAGCTTCTTTTAAATTGGGGCACTGCTCTTTGTTTTGCAGGGCATTCAGATTGCAAAGATTAAAACGTTCCATGAGTGCTGAGTATTAAGATAAGTTACACAGAAAAATATTTAATTTATATTTTCTTTCTAAATATTTATAAACATTTGAGAAGAAATGTTTACATTTTCACAAAAACAGTGGTAGCATATACCTTACCACTTCATTTTCAGTGTCAAACACTAGTTTGAAAGAGGGCACAAATGAATGTTCACAATTTGAAGAGAGCCTCATTTTAATGAAGATAAGTAATAATTGAACAACGTGGCTCATATTGACAGCATTATRCTGGCATATATCTTTTCAGAGACAAATGTACGTTATAGAGGAAGTATCCCCACATGTCAATGTCTTATAAAATGTGTTACATTTAGTGAAATAATGGGGAAGGAAAAAAAATCATTGTCATAAATGATGGTAGGCACTTTTTACTGAAATACTGGTAGTTTTACATTCTTGACATGAATAATTGGATGTGTCATATGTGAAGCTACCTAGAAATAAAATAGAGGTCATAAAATGTAAAGACATGATAGGATGCATTTATAACAGCATAAAACAAACTGGCATTTTAATGTCTTAAGCCAGCCCATTTGCTATACTTGCCCATTGATCTTGGCTAGAAAAGTTCTATGCCTAATTTAAACACATTTTGGAGATAAAGCCATATAATGGGAAAGTGATAGGATTTGTTTTTGTTAAAAGTATTCTCCTTTTAACTGTTACAATTATATCACTATAACAGGATTGGAGGGTGGTTGTTGTGTGACCTTACAAAACTTCCTCAAAAATATTGTGTCCATCTTCATAGCAGGTGACTTTCTGGTGTAATTTACCTGCTAGCGATTGCAGGTCACGTAGAAGAATGTTATTCAATAGACACGAGAAAGGGTTTAGTTTAGTGTTCGTTCCATGGGATGATTTGAGAGAGGAGTTGTTGGGAAAGGTAGTACAGTTTGAGAGTGTTTGTGCATTTAATGTATTCCCTTGGAAGGCATGTAAAAAGGTGGTTGGTAGAGGCACTGACTCAAAAGTACATGCTTAAAATCTCTTTAATTTCAATTGGTTGTATAGGTGCTTTTAATTACYATGCTTGAAATGAGATTTAATATGGCACGGCAATAAAATAAGTAATATGACTACCCAACTAATCATTGAAATGGTATCATGCCCCACCCCCTGCAATTTTTCCAGCTGGAGCTGAACATAGAAACCACACGACTTAAAGAAAAAAAAAAAAATCAAGAAGGGAGGCAGAGCTTGTCCTGTTTTCATAGGATTGCTAGTAAGCATGTGTTGGGTGTGGTTTTTTTAAAACACTTTTAAATAGCAAAAGAGTTGGCAACGTGTTATCTCACTTGTCGCTCTGGTTTGCTGCGTCTCTTTGGAAATGAGTACTAAGCTGGTGGGGAGCACTGCAGGTTGTCCAATGCTTTGTGCCCTGTATAGCCTTTAGCAATAAATATGTACCAGGCAATTGTAAAATATTCCCATCAGGGCATGCCGGCTTGTTGTCCTTACTGAGTGTTAACTCTGTCTGTGCAGACAGAAAAGTGTACAGGGTAAGAGAAATCTATCCACTATCTGTATTTTCTTTTCAATTATTGTACAGTTGATGAAATATCTAGCTAGTGCATTATTTGGCTGCTATTGTACGTTAGCGTAGAGGCAGCAGCCTGTTAATATGCAGCGAAGTCTTATGTAAGTGGAAATGTTTCATATCTTCTGTTTTCAACGCGGTTTTACTGAAAGCCCTTTTGAATTTGAATGAACCATTCTGGAATGCGATTCTCAAACGAGAAGTCTCTAAAAATTGAGCAAGTAAAATTTTCCCATCATTGTTGAGCTAGTGATATCGATAATGGTATGATTAATTTAAATGCCAACATTCATGGTATAGGTGTGCTTCTTATAACTATAACAGTCTGTCCATGTTTGTTTGAACCTGTTAAGAAAAATCGAAACCTGGTGAGGTAGAATAAAGGCCGATTTATTGATGGACGTCATTACCTTACCTGGATTTAAGGGAAGGGAAATTGACTTTGTAGAGAAAAAGAGAATGCTGAGGATAATTAGTAATGAGTCAAGAAAATGTGTTARCTGATGTTTTGTGTTGAAAAAGTAGTAATAACACAGGTAAAAGATGAGGTTGGAATTGGTGTCTGAGATGAGGTTCAGAATGCAATCTGCAACATACTGAACTACTGAGCAGCATTTCTACCATGGCATCATTTATTCAGGACCTCTTTCTCTGTCTCTGGATGTAAGCAACAAGAGTACTGCAAATGCCTAACCCACTGTTCGTAGATGATTCCCTCTCTCTTCTGAACTAAAATGTTCAGAGATGGTGAAGCTTATATCCATGAGGTTATGTGTTCATAATGAGAAAAAAACATGAGATGATGAATGTTGCTACAGATGTATTCTAATGTAGATAAACTTGAACCATTGGATAGAAATATGAGCTCCCATGAAAAACAGGGTGATGCTCTACCCTTCATACCAACTTCTCTTTTGTGGAAAAGGAACATCTAAATAAAATGTTCCTCTTTCTGACCAAAAGATAGCTTGTATACAAGACAGTCGTGCTGAAATTATATCTCAGCTGGAAGAARAGATGAGTTTATTTTATGTAGCAGTTGGAGGTTCTTAGAAATATCAGTCAGTCAGTTACCAGAGCGGTAAATTAAATCTTGAGAGCCAGAGCTCACTCATCAGTACGCAATGATATGGAAGTGGCAAGGAGAGAGACAGACAACTGCATCAGGTGTGGGTGTTTATGTTCTTGATGGAAAAGTACAAATCATTTCCTTCCCTTCTGCTGCTGTCATGATCCATCACTTTAGTCCATTTTCACCTTGCTAAGGGATTCTGAATAGGCCTTCCTGCTTTGGCACCTAATTAATCTCTCACAAGCTTGTTCTTGCAGCCTGTCTGCCTGGGGTGGTCCATATCTTATGTGACTCAGAAACAAAATACTCTTTTTTTTCCTTTACTTCCTTTTCCTGTGTTCTTTCACCCCAAGCCCCCTCAAGCAGGTTGAAGATGTTGTTCTCCCCCTGCCTTTGAAAAGGAGATACACACATCCTGTTGTTACAGGAAAATATCCCCTTTTCTTTTCATGGAACACTGTCACACTGTGGTATGTAAAGTTGTCTACGTTTTCAAAACTAGTAAGTGCCCACAAAAATACACAGCAGGATTTTGTTTGTCAGAAGCTGTTCAGCAACTCGAAGTCCTTACAGCGTAACAGGCAAGCAGGAAATCATTGGTCACTTTTAAAAAATGGCATACCTATACACAAATGAAAGTATATGAACTGAGATGAAAAAAGCATATTCTGTGGTGTAAAACGTTACCATGAGACTGTGAAACAAAAAAATATTTTATTRAAGTTGTTTTATCATCATATATCAAGTGATCATGAATATCAGATATCTTGTGCACTGAGCTCTAACAGCCACAATACTTTATGACTAGTTTAAAATGAGTCCTTGTGATAAAATAACACATGTAGTCTATATAACAGATAATACTGAATAGTATAATGTATTATCTATAATAGAAAAACATAGATTCTGTAAAATGATACCAGTGGAATCTAATATCCCTTTGAAATATATTTCCTAGATAATATTTCTATTCAGAAACAACTTACCTCCCTTCTACTATCCCTTCTCTGGGGACAGGCTTGGTGTTCAGCTCAGCACAGCATATGCGTTTCAGTCTGGGAAATGGAAGGGTATTAATATCGGTCTGAGAAGTCACTTTGTTAGATCAGTGATCAGGGGTAGTGTCCATCAAAACCCTTTAGCTCTACTGGCCTGTATCTGATCTGCAGATGCTGATCTTCTGTGCTGTTGATACAAAACCTGCAAGAGCTCTGAGACTCTTCTGGTGACATACAGGCAGGAAGAAAAGAAAAAAAAAATCACATCTTTAATTCCACCTGCTGACAGCTTTCTTAATAAATATTGTAAGAAATTGCTCAGTTAAGAGCCACCCAGTAATCTAATTTGCAAGCCCCAATGATATATTCAGCAGCCAGCTCAGGGGAGGTGTGTTTCTACTGTCAGAATCACATAAGCAGGGAATAAAATTCTGAGCTCTCACTGAAAGCTGTAATAATTTATGAGTTGTTGGCTTTTCTTTTTTCATACTATTTTTGACTCAGCTGAGCAAAGAGGTTAGAACTGCTACTGACTTTACATTGATTAGGTTTTTCCATAGTATGCTCATGCTCATGTACCTGCATGTTTTCACAGGATATAACAATACAAACATTGCAAATTCATGAAGTGTCATGTATCTCTAAAGAAATCATAGACTGAAACCCGTATCAGCATGGACAACTCGTGTACACAGCCATAAAGAGTGGTGAATGCCGGTTCATTTCAATTTTCTCCCCTCTTGATATGCTTGTGTAGGAGTTAAGCCTTTGCCGCTCTGTTCAGTTTGAATAATCCCAGATTTGTTTGTTACCTTCTGTGTCRTCCTGGTGAGGCATCCTTGGGCTCTTCCTTCTCTTCTCCTGGACTCCGGTTTAAGGAACGTTCTTCTCTAGTGTGCACGCAGAAAACAAAACAGAAGCCAAAAAGCTTTTAAAAGATTATCGCTATATAGCCAACTTCGGGCTGTTTTGTGAGAGAACTCATTCTCTACAGCAGCGTCATAGTGGTTGTGTCTCTATTCCTTACAATGGGAAAAGCTTCCYGTCTTGTGTTTCGTCTGTATCAGGTTCTGAACTGAGAAGGATCAATAGTGTTGTCTGAGAAATTAACTCGTKAAAAGATAAGAAAACAAGACAAAAGGTAAGAAAGTAAAAGAAAAACCTCTGGGGTATTACTTCATAGCTGATCAACTATGAGAAGGCGGGATAGATGGAAGTCTTCAGCCTTGAAAGAACTTCCAGAACCGTGTCACAGAGTAATTCCATCTGAGCTGTGGTCAGTTCATGGTAAAGACCTTGATGCTTGGGGTTCACCTCTGTTTCCTCACATCTGCTTTAAGAACTTACAGCTTGTAATGGCTACTGGTGGGGCTCATCCATAGTAAGAGACCTCTTCTTCAGGAAAAAGGCCTCTTGGGTGTCCACAGTGACAAGACTTTACCCTCAGTGAAGAACTCCCAGCCATCACTTAGTTTCTATAAGTCTTTCTGCAGACCTTGAGAAGAAAGTCAAGCTGCCAGCACGCTCTGGCTTTCTTCAAGGTGCACGTTGGCAYGGTGCTGTAGATTTCTTAGACCCTTTGTAAACAAGAAGGAATAAGATATCTTTAAAAAGGAAATGGTGCTGTGCCTATCCTACCTTTTCATCCACGTTCCTTTTAAATTCTACATCAACAAGGCTTTTGAGGATGCACCCAGGAAACATAAAGTGGTGCTTTCATTGTTGCTCCTTACARTTCAGTCTTTTAAAACCTGCTTCTCCATTTCTTTTACCTTCCCACTATAGCCTTCATTACTGGGAAGCAAACACTAACTGGTTTGGGTTTTTTTTTTTCTCTGCGGTGTAGTGCTTGGGTGACGAATAGCTGTCAATGTTCATCTTTTCTAAAGAGTAGCTAGGAAAGATACATGAAATGCATTACTAATTTGCCTAAACTTGTCTCCTGTTCTTATTATCCTGAATGGCGAGTGCTGTATTTTTGTTACTTTCTTCTGCAGTGAGAGATGCAGATATACGATGTGCGGCCATAAGGATTCGGTCAATAGCATTGAGTTTCTTCTGTTCTCCAACACTGTTCTCACTAGCTCTGCTGACAAGACTTTATCTCTCTGGGATGCCAGAACGGTAAGCAGTCTTTTTCTTGGTCTTTCTTGAATGCAAGCAAAGTGATGGCATGTATGGTGTGAGAAAAATGAAAGCCAGTGTAAAATCAAAATAGAAAGTAAAGGTGATGTGGCAATAGAATATTCACTAACACAGCTATTATCTTCTGACCAAAGATATCACCATATAACATTTCCTTGACATCTGAAATGACTGAGTCCTCACAGTGCAACAAATGGACATGCGCCGAGATCACTGAATAAACAGGTAGACTTAATTAGGTGGTGGTGGTTTTAGCAACTGATGGTCT
Organism: Oceanodroma leucorhoa; assembly: GCA_030449065.1. Taxonomy (NCBI): domain Eukaryota; kingdom Metazoa; phylum Chordata; class Aves; order Procellariiformes; genus Oceanodroma; species Oceanodroma leucorhoa. Next base: position 1,977,593 of record JASVER010000119.1, read on the forward strand.
GGGTCTGGAAGACTGCATTGCTGCACACTGTGCTGTATCAGTTCAATAGATAGAACAGCTGAAGGTCAGTTTTGTCATGCTTCTTTTGTGAGTGCTGGCATGTGCTTTAAGTTACGTACAAACGAAATGGGGGAAAATGCCATAGGAGAAACACAAGTTGCATAGAAGTCTAATATATTTATTCTTCCTCTAGAAGGGATGCCCTCCTGCCCCCAGAACTCACTGCTGGTTTCTCATGGAATATGTATTATTTTCTCCATAATATATCACTGTAGGTAGTGTCAGAAACTCTGCATCTCTTCCTTTATTCTTCTCTACTTTCATTCTTTGGTRTAGGTATAAATGGATTTAGTACATTGGAGAGTGTATTTGTCCCTGCTGCTTTGCAGACTAAATGTGTAAATCCTGTTCAAGTAGAATATGAGAACAAGGCAAGAGGAATTTCTTTCTGTTGCATCAGAAAATTCAATAATTATTGCTGCTGTTGTGGTATTTCTAATAGAGCAACTCTTGAAATTCTCAAGTTGCTACTTCAGTTGGTATTATGGTCACTTTGCATTTCTCAAACAGTGTAAAGATACAAGATTCCAGCCCAGAATAGAGAAGGTTGTATTCACGGAAGGGATTTGAGAGGAGGGAGGCAAAGAGCTATTGCTGTGTATTCATAGGTATTGTCATCAGAGCTATACAAACATAGGATAAGAAAAACTGACATGAAAATGACAGTGGAATATTTGAGATGCTCATTAGGCAATTTCTATTTATGGATCATAGAAACAGACTGAATAGAAGGTCATTTAATAACAAACCTGGGCATAAAGCACAACAAGTTAAAATGAAGCCAGTCAAGACTCATTATTCTTAAATGCATTAGTTTGTAAGAATATTTGATATCCAAATATGAATAATTCAAAAAGAGAAAAAAATATTGAAATACAACGAAAGTGAAAAACTCAGTGGAAAAACAGATTTCTGCTTTGTTTTGTTCTCAATGAATCCTGCTAGGAACTTTATCTTGCAAATGTCTCAGTAATCTCCTGTTCATAGCAAATTAACAGAATTATAAAAGAGTTTGTCTTTGATAAACTTATGGAAAAAGCCTGCTCAATTTTCGTTCACCAGCACTGTTTTCCGCTTTGGGTAATTTTGCTAAGATAGGAAGGACCTTTTGCGAAAAGAAAACATTGTATATGGCATTTTGTTGTGTATTTATTCTGTTGAATTGTTTCCCTATTCAGTGGGAAATCTTGCAGCTTTCAGATATGCGCCCACATTGAAGCATCACTTCAAGTGGTGAAATCACTGTGAAGATGCTATCTCCCTCTAAATGCTGAATGATATTAAATGTTCCCTCCAGAAAGAAGATGAATGATTTTCTCCCATTAATTCGGAACAGAATATTTTCTCACCTCTGTGAGATCAATTATCTTTAAGGAGTACATTTAAGATAATTTTAATGAAACATGAAAATCATAGTCCAGTTTGTTTTCTCATAAATTAGATTCATATTATTAATCACATCTTGCTCTTCGATCATTAACTTTAGTCAGCTCTTTATTATTAAAGATAATGGATGCAGAGAACTGTAAGTCAAAGCGGTGCAAGTTGAATGGACAATGAGCTCTGGATTTGGGGTAGAATGGAACATAAATCTTTGTAATTACTAAGCTGAAGCTATAATGCAGCCTTCAGACTTTCAAAACACATGACATTACTTTTTTCTTTTTTTTTTTTTTTTTTTTCTGGATAACATAGGGTCAGATCTAGTGGTTCAGAAAAATCTACAGCGCATTGACTGTAATTTTAAAACTAAGATATATGTTGCCTATAGAGAAATGGGAACACAGAAGATGAATAGTATTTAGATGATTATAGCTCTTTCCAAACATTCTGGGAGAAAATATGGAGCTGGTGTTGGATTTGGATGGGAACCATCCTCATATCGTGCCAGACTCCCAGTAGATGAGATGTATGAGACTGAGGATGCAATTCATTGGTAGGAATTTCTTGCCAGTAAAGCTGATGGCTCTTCTGCCAAGATAAGCTGCAGAATTTATTTCTCTTTATGCCAGTTTCATAGAAGGACAAGCATATTCTGGCTTTTCACCAGAATATTTTATCGCTGACGCATCAGAGTGAGCATCTCTACTCATGAATTGCAAAGTATGTCCGATGATAAATGTGAGAGGTGCAAAAGAACACGAGACCCCAAGAGTACAAGTTCACCTGCCTGGGTTAATTATTCYCATGATAAGAGGTCTGCCACTCATCTGCATCTCCTATGTTCTGATGAGTAATTTCTCAGGGCTAGCCAGATTTGTCTGGATAACATTTGGGCCAAGCTGAATCTTTGCTCTTTCTCAGACAGATAAAATGCCAAATATTTATACACTTAAATAATTAAATAGAGGAAAAGCAGGTACTCATATTTTTCATTCTACATGTTTGAAACTTATTGATTTAGTAACTGTCTCATCTGCTTTCTGATTTTTGAAATGTCAGGTGCTATAACTGGATATTTCATTTTTTAAAAAGTTGTGCAGTGACTGTCATTTATAAGTCAGCATTCAGTAGTAATGCTCTAAGGGATGTGTCCGACAGGATTTGGGAAGACTTGTGTGTGTACTCACCTGGACAGTCCCATTCACATCAGTGATACTATTCTTGTGAATAAAGTTCAGYGCATGCACAGCTCTGTAAAAAGTTAGATTCATACAATGCTCTGTTTTTCTATTTGTTTTTGTGAAATACTAAGCATTTGAGATATTGTTTGATAATTGTTGCCCATTTTGGTCTCTACTGGTCACTGATATTCAAGTGCTTGTAGTTTAATTTTTTAATTATCCAGGATGTATTTCTGACTTTATGCCGTGTAGCCCAGTGATTTAAGATGAGCCCTGTTTTTCTGCATTCCTTTTGCAGAAGACTGCTGGCATATAACACAAACGAAAGGATCCCATTCCCACCCCACTATCAAACGAATATCCCTGACATCCAGACMGGAAGGCATCAAGCATGTCAGCTTTTTACTGTTTGGGTCAAAGGTGACTTAAATAGGAGTAAGGCAGCGCAGCAGAACAGTGACCAGATGCAAGTTCTAGCTCTGTGCATCGAATTTTAGCCTTGACAGTAATTTGTGGGCTGAACAGCACAATCAAAAGTTAGAAGCTCGGAGGTGGTGTGGTCTTTGATGAATAATGGAGGCACCAATCTCAGAGGAAAAAGGAAAAAACAGAACGAGATTGTCCAAAATCCTGTCTTAACAGCAGCAAATAGCTCCCAGTAATGATAACTCATTCWCATCGAGCCAAAACCTGGCTGTGGCCATCATACTGCTCAAAGATTGCTGTAAAGTTTCCCCCTGCCCCAAAGTGAGGGAGGGGAGTGGGAATCCAGGCAGAGCCTCCTTTCAGGCTCATGCAGGGGTATCTTTTCACGGGCGTGAAGAAACTGGGTCTCTCAGCTCCTGGGAATGGTTTATGAGTGTGGTACAGCCACACTTTATCTAGTAGGGCAGGCTGGACTTTTAGGGCCACGTTACACTCAAGAGAAAGAGAGTAGGAAGAAGTAGTCAGTGAAAAGAGTGAGAGGCAGTGGGTGTTCCTTTAGGGCAGGGTTTTTTTCTTTAAATGTGGCATTGGATAAAAAAGGGTCTTATGCACAGCCCTTTTTAAAGAGTTATTTCCTCATAAATTGAGGCTTCTGCACTCATCATGTCTGCTTATAATTTTCTGCTAATGGCTTTTGAATGTTAGCCAAGGGTTTGATAGAGTTTAAGTTTCCATGCAATTAGGTCTCTGGGCAACAGCAGGGAAACCCAAATGAATGCCCCATCTGGTAGGAGAAGTGGCAGTGGGTGCTCAGCCCGGCTGTCAGGCACCACCTTTCTTGTGGTCCACAGCAACCCTGGCACCCATGTTCTACAGAGTGGTTATAGGTGGTGGTGGTAAGATACTGCCTGGGACTTTTCTTTCTTGGCTTTTCATGATCTACCCCACAGACTTTTAGATCCTGAAATGATCTGTGAGTTCAGAGAAATAGCAGAGTAAATCCCCAAGAATTTGGGGCAGTGTAATTTGCATTTTTGCAGTCTTGCAAAAGGCATCTGATTTAAGGCATACAGATCATTTAAGGACAGTGGCTATTTGMAAGGGCTTCTCACACTGCGTGCTACCAGAGAATAAATACTTACGTACACCAGTTTTTGAGCTCTCTGCTAAGGTTGCCAGCTGTGGTGCGGCATTTTAATGATGAGGGCTTAGCTGCTTATGTGTTTCATGTGGATGTAGAATAATTACAGCGATGCTGATCTAAGCTCCAGTCTTGCAATTKTTTCGTTCACAGTACAGCCCATCTTTCCCCACCGTGTGATGTCTATGGCATGGGACAACCCTGCTGTGGTTCCTGTTGCAGCTGGATTGTGCCTGAAAACTAGTTAACTCTTACTTAATTAAATTCAGTRGAATTGTTCCAAACTAGTAATTTCCTTAGATAACCTTTTTTCTTCCTTCTAATGAAATTATCTTCTAGGTCACTTATTTTTCAATGTTGATTTTGTCAGAGTTTAGTAATTTTCAAATTAGTAATTCCCTAACTAATTCTATTTTTGTTTCTTCCAGTCAAATATAAATTCTCTTTTAGACTACTTGGTTTTCAACATGGATTTTGTCAGAACTTTTTTGTCAGTAGCTTTAAAGTAYGTGGGAACACCCAGATCTTTGCAGAGATGCTGCCTATCTGTGGTGGGGGCTTTTATGCCTKTGTTCATTTGGAGGGGGCATTCGCGAGGCAAATTCAGGAAAGATGTCAGAGTATTTAAGGATCAGGCGTATGAGACAGGCACAGATCAGCCAAAGGGAGTTATTTTGAAAGCCAGTCTGGTCGTCTTTACATTTTTTGGCCTAGTCCAGTTGATTTATCCCYGAGTAAACACCTTAGACGCAAAATTACCAGGCAGAATATCCTCCGGGTATTGGATTTGTCAGTTTTATTTGAACCCGTTTGAACTCCTGAGGAATGAATTCAAGAGCTGAGTGGATAGACAGGATGGGTCGTTTAAAAAAATCTTTGACAGGCAGTTTATGGTTCAAGTCAATCCTCTTCAAAAGTAGGTCAAAGATTGAAGTCGTCAGTATTGGAGACGAAGAGCTCTTCCACGCAAACTTTGAATCTCTTAGTGTAATTGATTTATTTTGCTGTACATGAGGGACATGGAAGGATAAGTCCAATTCTTGGCATGAAGCGTAACAAATTTTGTGTTCCTGATTCTGTTCTACATATTTGTAAATAATGGGTTCATATTTTAAAACTCCCTGACTCGATATGAAAAGGAATTTGAGTCACGGTAAAATATGAAATCAAGAACAAATAGCTACGAATACAGATAATGTTTTCTCCAAGAAGTAATATCACGAAAGACAAAAGTAAAACTTGAGGAGGTTTATGTTAAATCTGTTTGGGAYGCTTTCCTAGAGACTTAGTGCCAATTTTTTCAAAACCAAAAATATGGCTGAGGAAAAATGTCTTGATTTCTTTCTAATCTTGAAAAATAATTGGGAAAAAAGCTTGATATGGTCACTGTCATTTTTAAAAATGCCACATTCTGACTTTCCTCCAAAACAACTTCTGTGGAAAAAGGCGGATTAAAATAAAATATTTCAAATAATGAGCATATAACTCTGCAATTTGGATCAGTTGACCCAGACGCAAGCAAGAAACTATTCTCTGTTCTTGTTTTGCTGTGGGGTTGTTTTCTTCCTGAGCGGCAGGAAAACCATTCCCCTTCAAACTGTATTTGGCTGCTGTCCCCAGAATAACCCTCAGACTGGAACGATGACTCTGTCTTTCATTTGGCCTACCATTACTGACTTGTCTCTCCTTTTTCTTGCCTTCCTGACTTTGCTCCCAAATCAAACCTTTAAATCCGAAGTTTAACAAACTGTATAATCAGTTGATCTCATGGGCTTTTTCCCTGGTAAACTAGGTTTAAATTAGACTCTAAACRTTTTAGATCAGACAAGTTACCTTGTTCTGCAAAGCTCCAGGTGAATTAGTGGCTCTTAAGAGGTTATAATTATTGTTTTATTAAGCTGTTCCTGTTCATTGACATGCCTGGGCCTGTCCACTGGATGTCAGAGTCCTTTTGCYGGCGGGAAGGCAGTCCCTTTTAACACATCGTCTTCCTCCGCCTTGTCTCCACAAYGAAGAAAAGCTACATTCTTACTTCATTTCAAGGAGAAGTCTTTGAGAAGACAAGACAGTTCTGTATGTTAAAGCTTAACATCCAGCTTGACTCCTAATTCATGTGAAATGTATAAATGGCTTTATCTTGCCAGTGATGTAGTTATTTAGTTAAAGTAACAGCTTTTCRTCATGATGTTCACAGTCATTTAAACTGCTACTGGACAGGAGGGCGGCAGGGTCCTCTGCAGCCTGTTGCTTCCATTCCTGTACAGTCGTGGTTTCCCCAGGGACTCTGCCCGAGTTTCCTCCTGTAGCTAGAAGTGCCATTGCACCCTTCAGGCAAGGCTTCTTGCAGTGCAGCCTGGCCTGGTTTTAACTTGCTGTGCATCTTTGGGCGAGTCTTGGCACCTTTCCCCTGGTCAGAGCAGTCCTCTGATCCTTCCCTAGCAAGCTACAGGTGTACCTGCCTTTCAATTCCTGTTTGCTGCTAAGCCCACAAACCTGCCAGCATGCCTGATTGCCTGCCTGCCTCCCTCCCTCCTGGCAGGTCACTGCAGCCACCCTTCCCCTCTGCAATTTCACCAAAGCTCCTGTCCTGTTCAAGGCTCTCTTTCATCCATGTGCTGCGTTTCCCTCACATTCCCCAGGAAGGTCCCCCCTAGTCTGATGATGGGTGATGGGGAGGTGCTTTTGCCCATGTGGGTCTCGGTGCACTAATTTCTGTTTACTCATGCCTTACCAGCTAGGGGGTTGCTTCTGGGCAAGGTACTTTGGAATGATGTAGTCATGTGAAACACATGCCTATAATCACAAATGAGGGACACCCATATTCCAGGCAGCAGGCCATGTAATTCACAGCTCCACTGTTATGTGTCCCTGACGCTGATGTGTTGTAAACTTGCAAGGGCAACAGTGGACTGGAGGAGGGTATTAATTCACTACTGATTGAATCCGTTTTCATCAGTGGTAAAATTAGAGTAGATCAATTTTCAGTTGCCACTGGTTATCTTAGAATATTAGTAGTAATTAGAGCGCTATAAATAGATAAACTTAAAATATTTGAAGTTCTAGCCGGGGGAAAAATCTGGCTATAGATTTCAGTAAACACTTAGAGAGCGTGGCTCCTGGCGTGCCGTACAGGGAATGGGCTCTGTCGGAGTGTGCGGTGTAACGGCATTTGGCTGTGTCACTGATTATTTAGAAATGAAGTGAGAGAAGCAGGCTGTATTCCTGTCTGGGCAGCAAATAGATTGACCTGAATCTGAACTTCTTACCAGCTGCCCGTGTGTATCTATAATGTGTGTGCATGATATATTGCAGTAAGTATGAATTTAATTTTTATGTCGCCAGTGTCACTTTGAAACAAAATGGGAGTAAAGTTCTTTCAAAGGCTTTGGGAAAGGCCTGACTGCAGAGTAACATTTGCATTGACTTCTTGGTCCTAAAACTCTAATTAAATTATTGATTATGAAGCTGGCTGCTTTCTTAATAGATCCTAATGTAACAATTAAAGCAAAGTAAGTAATTAAAAATGAAAAGATCGGTCCACAAGTAAAATCTTCAAAAGGTCATTTTCAACTTAAATCGCTTTCTTGAAAGAGGCAAGAATAAAACAAATGGGTCATTAGTAAAAAAGCAATTTAGTGTGTGTATGTGTGTAATAATGTTCCTACCAGATTACCACTGGCCACACAATACCGTAATTAATTAAAAATAATAGCTAAATTTACTTAGTTGATATTATATTAACACCTCTCTTCCCAGACCAAGCCTCCATTGTGTGAAGGGTGGTAGAAGGTACATAGCCATAGCATGCTTCTCCTCTGGACAGCTGATAACCAAGGCAGAAGCCAGAAGCTTCAGCCAAAGAGAGCACAAAATTTCAGTGAAACCATTATGTTATTATTTAACATCATAAACAATGCTTTGTACTACACAGACCATTTATTAGCAACTTTTTTATAGGCATGAGAAGTAAGGGGGAATTTTTAGAGGTCAGTCAAGTTTGCCCATGGCTATTTATAGGTGTGAAAGGTAGAAGGGAGGAAAGCACAAAGGTGTTTGCCAGAAAATTTTCAAAAGACCACTTAACACTGTCACCTTTGACAGAGCAGAAGTGAGAGGTGACACTGGAGGATTTAAGAACTGATAGGAAGTTTGGAATCTACAAGCAAACAATAGTCACTCATAAGCAAGGTACACAGCCAGGCACTGTTTGCCTTCCCCTGAATGGAGAACTACTGAGTTTGGTACTGATTGTATTCTGTRCTGTGGGCTTTTCACAAGGTGCTCATGTTCTATGAAGTAGAATCAGTCACAGCTTTTGCATCATCTCTGAAATTTACCTATCGTGTCCTGACAAGCCAGGGAAGGAAACACATTTGAGATGAAAGCTCTATTACAAATACTTTACCCTCTGCCACAGATCTTTCAGTATAAAATGTCTAGCTTACATATCACTGCAAAAGTAGCTAATTGGTGCAATAGTTCATAGGTATGAAGACAGCCTGTTCTGGAGCCTGCTATAAACGTAGTTCAGTATCACCATACTGCTTGCACATGCAAGCTAATCGGAAACTAAGCCAAACTTTGAAGCATGGATGTGGAAATTTGCTAAGCAAACACTTGCCTCCTGTGCGTGTAGAACATGTGTCTTCCTGTGCACAAGGAAATTCATTAAACCATGGGAGACAGAAGTCAGATAAGCATGTACATCAAAGAAATACATGTCAGGGGTATCTGGGAGTCGTCTAATATTGTGAGCTTTGTAGACATTTCGGGAACTGAGCTCTCATGAATTACTGTGCACAGCAACTGCAAACGCTTTCTCTAGGTAATAGTTGTTGTGTGTGCTACGGTTAGATTCTGCTTCAACACATTTGCTCAGAACCAAATCCTATTCTTGATGAGGCAGTGGGGGGAAAAATTACTCTGCCGTTCAGGTTGTATGAGAAATAGATAAATCTGTTAGCTTTTGTGAGCTAAAGGCATTACATCTTAAATGCTCTTTTTCCTTTCCGCAATGACTTGTGGAATCTTCTTTCCTCACATAYTAGTTGAGGAAAGCAGATTATAGACGTGAACTTTTTATGAAAGGTCCTCTTAGTGGATCAGCATGTCCGCCTCTCCACCTGCACGCCTACAATGCTCTACCACGTTAAGCTGAAGAAAAGGAGTGGGTGGTTTGTTATCTTTCCTTTTATCTGGATTCCCCACGAGCTGTTTTTATGTGCTACTAAGTACAGAGCTGCAGTTCGGTCAGATTGAAGTAAGGCGTCTGCACACACTTGTCTACACAGAATATGCTATGATGGGCTTTTACTTTTCAAGTTCAAAGATTACACTAGACTCTCTACTCCAAGCATGAGCTGTTATATATCCAGCCATGTATTCCACTGTCCCTTCCTAGACATAGCTGTGAGAACTTAAGTTTCAGAAGTCTGAGGACATGGTGACTGTGGCTACACATTCTCAAAAAGATCTATTAAAAAAAAAAAAAAAAAAAAAACAAAACCCCAAACCTTACAAATCAATTTCCTTTCTACTAACAGTAACATTGTAAATAAGTAATATATTTTCAATAAATAGCTTTCCAGTTTTGTAAATACTGAATGAAAACGTTGGTCGTGAATCAGTCTGTTGCTTTGTATAGATTACTCCCTTCTAACCGCTACTGTTTGTGTATAGATTTATTCCCATTCTGCTTTCCCACAGCCTCAGTGGGTGGCTTCTTTAGACTTCCCGTTCACACCTCCTTGTCATAATAGCAAAAGAGATACTGCCTGGGAAACAGCTTGAACTGAAAAACAGGCAGGCCTTTGGGATGACTTCAGCTGTGTGTTCAAAAAGCTGGAATTTCAGAGCTTGCAAGATATTTGCTTAAAAATTTTTTTCTTGCTGCTTCAAGAAAGCTTAAGTAGTCAATTTTAAGCGTCATCTGCAAAGTAGTTGAGGATCCTGGTTTTGAAGGCAAAGCTGTAGGCTGTCGAGTTGGTTTTGAGTAGGATGCCCCATGCAGCGTCGATGGATAGTGAAGGTAATTCATACTTCAAACATTTCTCATGTGGTAGAATTTTTGTAGTACATATTTAATGTACAGATAACTGCCAGGCAGACAGGATTAAAACAGTTTTGTGCTCTGATACCCCCCAAGGCAACAGCACAGAGAGGTGTTGTTCACATTTTATGGTCCAAGGCCAAAATGCAACTCTTTGATTATAATTGAATTCAGCTTCCATATTTATAAGCATGATAAACAGTTGAGGACATTTTATGTTAAGATGCAGCGTGGTTGGTCTAATATGAAATTGATACGAAATTTGGGAGGTGCTTCTTCTCTTCCTCACACAGCCAGGAATTTGCTTATGAGTAGCAGGCATGTCAGTTCACCTCTTTTCCATCTCTCCTTTCACTGTTCTTGTTGATGTAGACTGCAGCTTAGGGCTTGAAAAAATAACACTTTAAAAAGTAAGAGTCTTGCCATCTCTATGTGCTATGCTAATAACCTAAAGATGATTCAGCTGAAGTCCTGAAATATGAACATATTCAATTCTCTCTTTCTGGAATCTTTTTCTCCACTCATGTCTCTTGGGTCATTCTGCAGAAAGGATTAAATTGGTGCAAATGAGAGAGAGACCTGGTTGCTAAAGTGGGGGAGATGGAATGAAAAATATATGACAGTTGTCCTGAGAAGGAGCTTCAGGTGTTGTACTGTATTGATGTGGACGTGGGGAGACATTAGCATGGGCTATTGGAGAGGAGAAGCAATGAGGCAGCACCTAATTTGTGTTGTACAATTCTATTTAAAGTTGCTCCAGTAGACTACCCTGATGGGATTTCATATTGCCTATAGAAATAGGAGTGCATGTTCTTTTGTTGTCTTGCAGATGAGGTAATGTGATGGCGTTGTAATTGTGAAATTGTCAAAACTAGTAGTGACTGGCTTCATGGAGAACTGTCTGTGCTGGTACCCTGAGAACCCCAAGTGTCCCCATGCTGCAGCAATGAATACAAGGARGTGCTAATTATGTGCTGTAATTTATGTGAAGCAACCAGAAGAGATCTGTCCCCATCATCATGCTGGTTTGGACTTTCCTAACAATGGGATGGTATTCCAATCAGTAGTGTGAATTGCTGTGTCATTCTAGGTAACAGCCAGGTTTTCTTGCATCCCAGCATTTGCCCAGGCTCTTCGTCTGGAGGCATGTTCCTCCTCAGAGTGCCATGGGATCGCTTACAGAATTTCCTCTGTGTGTTTTCTCCACCTGTGTTTAATGTTACCTCCTTCGTTTTCTTAGAACGATTAGGCATACCTCAAGGACGCACATTTATCAAAGCAGTCAGCACGYGATTCCTCATCCCTACCATAAGTCCCAGTCTCACACACTATCCCATGCCAAATCCAATCATGAGTGCCCTAATCCCTTCACAAATGCTATGTTTGGATGCTTTGTGTCCCACTTTCCTGGCAGGCTGAGGTCCGTCAGCTTCTTTTCAGGAGTGCAGTCTCAGAGCCCCTCTTGATTGTGAGGTGATTTCAGAGCTAGGTCAGAAAAACAAGCTTCAGCAGCAGCATCGTTGTCTCTCAAGTTCAGATTTCTGGCAATAGTTTGCTGCAGCACTACTGAAATTAATTGTTTCGGGACCTAAAGTGTCCTGGCACCAATACAGGAGGAATGAGATGCTGCCAAAAAGGTACCACCAGTTGATCCCCTGAGAACTGACTGCTCCTAGAATAGAATCATAGAATCGTTTAGGTTGGAAAAGACCTTTAAGATCATCAGGTCCAACCGTAAACCTCGCACTGCCAAGTCCACCACTAAACCATGTCCCTAAGCACCACATCTACACCTCTTTTAAATACCTCCAGGGATGGTGACTCAATCACTTCCCTGGGCAGCCTGTTCCAATGCCTGACAACCCTTTTGGTGAAGAAATTTTTCCTAATATCCAGTCTGAACCTCCTCCTGCATCACTCATCGTTGCTTTCAGGACAGAAAGGCTTTACCAGTAAACACTGGTTTTATAGTTTATTTAGCTTTTACTTTTCTCTAAAAATAAATATGTAATTATTGCATTCCTGTTTTTCCTCTTTTGTGGCTCAAGCCCAGCTTCTCTGCCTCCAAGTGGGTTTCAGGCCAGTGTTTTGCAAATGATAGTATTTTACATGCCAGTCCTTTACTCAGCTGATTGTTTCTTTCCCCTCCTTCTCCCCTCAAAAATGTTTTATAGAGAAGCAATAATCTTTCAAAAAGAAGACATTTATCACACGCAGGTTGGAAACACTGGGACAAAACTGATAGGCGAGAAGCAAAATTTAGCAATGTGACAAAGCCTTTGTATGTAATCTTCCCCTGTTAGTGACTGGAATAAATATCAGTGGTTCAATTTTCCACTGTGAACAAGCTCACAGGAAAGGAGGTACTGCGTGGTGTATGCTGATATGACTGTGCCACAGTCCTACTTTTTATTTAAATCTCTCCTGTTTTATACTAAGTTTGTGCAAAAGCAACAAAGAGTTGCTTTAGCAAGAAGCCACAGAAGAGCAGGAGTGGTCAGGACTGGAGTAAGGCCAGGTGGGACCCTCTGCTCATTGCACTCCAAGAGCTACCCTGATCCTGCTGCCAAACCTGCCCCCCTTTCCAGCCCCATCCAGTAATGCCATGCAACTGGTTTTATGAGTTGAGATGGAACCCTAGAAAGTTGAGGCTGGGACTCGATGCTTTTTGGAAATGCAGGTAGCATGTCCACCTGTCTCAGAGCCTGTGCCTTGGAAGTACTCAACCTCTTGACAGATGCCCTTGTGTTAATTCTACTTGCCATTTATTTTGAAGTTTATCTTCATAATTGTGACRATGGCAGACTTTTGTGATTTTTCTTTTGTTTTCCTTCTGTGTTCAGTGAAAATTTGTATATAGTCACACAGTTTATATTTTAACCACRATCATAACCATGTTGGTCCTGGCCATCGTGCTCTCCCCTTTGGTTAAGTAATGGAAGGACCTGCCCTCATTGGCTCTGCAGCATTTGGGAGACCTCATGAACATGCAGTGCCACCACCACAGGGAAGGGCTATGGGATAACTTAAAGTTGTCTTTCTTCACATAAGAAACTTGGCCCCTTTCACATGAGAAATGTTAGGCCCCTTTCTTCACATGAGAAACTTGGGGCCTAAGTATTTTATTTTCCACAGTTAAAGTGCTAATAGACTTCAGTCATATTTGTAATGAGTATAATATGAATTTAAAAAAATGTCAAGTTCGTAGGAAATAGGATAGGAAAGGCAAGATGCTTTGGGGGAAAAAAAAAAAAAAAGAAAAAAACCCCCACAGTTTTATCCAGGGAAAAACTGTGTAACATATTTGAATAATTTTTGTTTAGGGGTGGTTTTTTTTGTGAATTTRGTTCCTGCTAAAATATTTCCCTTCCAAATCTGGAAAATGAATTTTGCAAGATCTGCTGTGGATTTGCAGAGCATTCCCATTTTTGGTTCCCTTTTAATCACGTTATTAAAAATTAGCCCTTTGTCAGTTCCTCTCTGAATAATGCAGAGCCTCATGTCTCAAATTCCCCCTGCCACCGACAGCAGCAGACATGACCCATGATGATGAAGTTCAGCTGGATTTGGTTGAGCATAGGCAGGGAGAGGGCTGACATTCCCCCGCGGGGRACTGCCTTGCCGGGGCTGGCTGAGGACACCCCGCAGCTGATCAACCTTAAGGGCACGCATGCACTCCTCTCCAGTACAGCCTTTCTGAGACCTGACATCAGGGCACATAACATCTTTGCCGCTTGAGGGCTTTATTTGAAAAGAATAATTGTGCTACTTTAAATAGAGCAGCTTTGCTGTGGCTAAGATTGTTATTATTTTCTTTATGACATTCTTTTGTTACTACTTTTGGTTTTGGTTTTTCTTTTTTTTTTTTTTTTTTAATGCAGAAACTACTCTTTCTCTGGAGGAAAAATGCACATATTGTTACCAAGATTTTATTTTTAATTTAGATCCTAGTGTTTCCAGTAGAGTGTGACTTGCCATAAATTAAATGATTGTTGAACACACACCTGCAAGTTAAAAAGTGTGTGTCTACGAGTATGGGGGAAGTATGTGTGCACACATTTTTCTAGATACATTTTGCTCTCTCAGAAACATTAATTAGTAGTCAGGAGTAAATAGTCATATAAAACCTAAAATGATAAAGAYGTTAGTATTCGACATTGCATAATAACTAAAAAACCACTAAATAGTTTCTACTACTGTGATGTTCAAAAAGGAGTTGGTTTTGTGTTGACAGACCATAACTGCCTGCTGTTTGACTTAGATGTGCTACTTTTGAAAAGTTTAGTTATTAAACAAATTAATGAAGCAATTTATATTACTTACTAGTCTCACTCAACATTAGCAAGTGGATTGCATTTCCTAATTAGCATGTAAGGAAATGGATAATAAAGCTTTTCCCTAAAAATATGTAGTGCCAATTTTCACACTTTTGTTCCAAATTTTCTCATTTTTAGCCTGCCAAAATGAAATAAATGTCTGTTGGGGGTATGAAAAAAGTAATTACTTTCCTTCTCCTTTAACTTCCTCTTAATTAACTTCTAATGTATGCTGTTACTCAGGGAGCATCCCTTAATACTAAATGTKTCTAAAATAGAAAAGACAGAGATTTAAATGATTTAGATAAACATCTGCCTAACGTAGAGGCAGAAAAATTACAGATTCAGAAAAACAGTGGCTTACTGCCAGCATTCGCAGACAAGAAACCACAAAAATATTGTTTTCTTTTTCTATAAATCTTCTTCCCTTGTGTATATGAGCTTAGAGGAAGTGATCAAGCCTTCAGGTGCAGGTAACRTGGATTGCAAATAGTGTCTAATAATACAAGCTTTCTGAATGTCACCAAATTTCTCTATGAGTATCACCAAATTACCAGAGATTTTGAAGGAGGACATGTACTTTCTGGTATAAAATTCAATGTTTTGACTTGTTCTAGAGCAGCCCTCTTCTTAATTTAAGACAAGAAATAAAAAAAGAGTTGGGGTTTCTATCCATAGTTTCTGCCTACCTGACTATATAATGCGAATCCATGCTGTTGTTAAATAATTCTGTTTAGATAAATTGGTTCTGTCTTTAGCAATTTAGAACAATCTTCTAAAGTAATGTGCAGTAAGAGTGTATTAAAATAATTGCCTGCTATTTATTTTCAGCAATATTGAACTGTCAGAAATGGCATAATAAAAAGAAATATTTGGTCAAAATCTCAAGATTTCCAATAGTTGAATCAATAGAGTAAACACAGTTATTGTTGTATATAGTTTTCCAAATAACGATAGAGATTAAGGMCGTGTTACAAACCTAAACACAAAATCTCCCTTACCGTTGTTTGAAAATTATCTGAGGACAGAGAATTTAATCGTAAAATGCTGGTTGACCCAAATATTTCTGTGGAAACATCTTTCTTTTTACAAGCTTCTCTTATATGCTAGGGAGCGTCCCAGTGAAAATTTTCTTCATCCCCTGGGAGGGAGCAGGGAGGTTTCAGTGCCGGCCCCCCCAAAAGGGCTCTGAGGTGGGCAGAGCACAGACCGTGGAGCCTGCAGTCCTGGCATGGGCTGCGCAAAAGAGCTGCTCTGCTGCTGAAGACCTGGGGGGCCCMAGTATGTCTGGCCGGAATTGATGCTGTCAAGAAATTTCTCATAAATAGAAATTTGGATCCCCATATCTCGTATTAGATGCGTAAAATGAGTCATGCAGGCTTTTTGTTATTTTTTTATTTTTTTTCTTTTCACATCTAGACTTCAGCATAATACCGTGCAACTGGAGATGTACTGAAATGGAACAAACTTAAGTAAAAAACACATCCTCCAGCATCTCACTGTGTTTCTCAAGAGTTTGAATGAGRTGGGAAGGGGCACGGTGTTGATTTCTTTAGCAAGACACATCAAATCACAGCTTCACTCTTTGCTGTATAAGCCATGCTGTTTTCATGGCACTCTCATACCCTGCTGGAAAGYGTTTCCTCTGCGGTCTTTAGCCCACTGCTTTGTGCTCTTGTGTTATTACAAAAGCGCTACTCTCTGGCTGTAGTAATTCATCTGACGGTAGAACATGACTGACTTGAACCGAGTCGTGTAGTCTACCTTACAGTACTGGTGTCATAACTCAGAAGTGTCGCTTGCGATAGCTGGTGTACTTGAAAATTCATAGTGCATGTTTCACGCAGCGGAAATGCTGGTTCTGAGAGAGGTGTATCCAAGTTTTCTACCCTAATTTTGGATCTCTGAACAACAATAAAGTGACATCCTTCCTGGGAGGAAGTGGGGTTTTAATAATCAACCACATTTCTGAGATTTTGAAAAAAACTTCCTACTTGGATTAGGATGAACAGTCAATAGTTTGAAAACTTTCTGTGTATCAATACACAGATAAAATCTCTGTTCTGAACAACCAAACTGTAGTGTCGCCAGAATTTTGAAATATTCTTCTTTGACAATTTTGATCTATTTTTCGGATTCTAAAAATATACTTAAATCTAAACTTGTTAACATTTTAGGACAGCAAGTTGTTTTGACACAGTAAGCCAAAGCTTTTTAAAAGGTGATTTTCAACACCTCTGATATTTATGTTACCAAATGCATGTCAGTTGAGTCATTTAAACTGACCTATATCTTGGTCAGATTTATAGTTTTAAAAGTCTTTATTTCCCCCCCCTAAACATATTGTCAATACCTACCTCACTTGTTCCAGTTGACAACACTTCTGTTGATACGAGGACATGAATTAAAACATAAAAGAAGGCATAAAAGCGGGTAAAATCAGACCTGGGTGCTGGGTGTTYAGGACTGTTCTCACATGAAAGCTCTGGAATAACTGTATGTTCTGATTTCTTCTGGCTGGATTGGACTCCACCCATGATCTCCCTTATAAAATTAATGCACTGATGCATTCAGTGCCCAGCAGTGTGGGTGTACCCTGACGTATGGGGATGTTTTAKATTGAGGCTGAGGGGCTACAATCATCTTTTGCCAGACTCTCTGTTACCGTCTCTCCTTACTGCGTGGATCCTATCGTACTAAACCCGACGTACTGCTATGAGCAAAAGCAGTCAGAATGATATATGAGACGGCTTCAAGACAATAAAAATTAGGTAGACCTTGCTCCGTTCTCTGTCAGCGTTACTGTCCCATTTTTTGAGAAGAGGGATCTGGGTGTGAAAGAAAGGGAAGATGACAGCGTAGAGTAGAAAGATCATGTTTTACTTCCATATCAGGTAACTACGGATGGTGTAGGTTAGCAGTGAGAAAGATGATAGAAGGATAAAATCAAGTATAAATGAGAAATATGTACTAAGAAAGATGGAAGCAAAAGCAGTGAAASAAGAGAAAGCAGTGGTGTCAGGAGGAAAAGAGGGCATAGAAGAGCTTAAGGAAAGGAAAGCGCAAACAAAAATAGGGACGTATTATATATTTTTGGTATCTGTTTTCTGCTCAGAAGCTTCTACCAAATAAAAGGCTCTATAATAATGATTGATTTGTAATCTCTAGTGTCATTGCCCTCACTTCCCCCCAAAGCCATCTGGAGGCTGTCTGTAGACAGCCCATTGAAAAGTATGAATTGCAGCAAAGAAATTCTGCCTGGCAGAAAGAGGGATTGGTAATCAATTCCCTTCCTGCCAGGCAAGGCTGCTTTGCTCTCTTCGCATTTGCTGTCTGGCATCCTGTCTGCGAAATGCCATCAGAGATGGTACCTGGGGAGGAGCACAATGATACCAGGGATTACAAATCAATCATTCCCACTGTTGCTGGAGGTTGCCGTTGAACGCTGAAGACCGATGACGTGTCTTCGGTTCGATAATCTAGTTGTTTTTTAAGGATGAACAAAAAAATTGGGTGGCTTTTCAAGATTCACTGCTGTCTCTGGGCCAGCAGTGCCCAGGGGGTCGATGTCCAGCTGAAGGGTGCATTAGCGGCGGTAGAGCAGCCTGGCTGCCCAGGGCGCGTGCTTGAGGGCGGTGGTGGGACAGGCGTGCTCCTGTGCGACTGCAGAACTCATTCTTTTCAAAGCCTGCGTCTTCCTATGTTTTCTCTCCTTTTTGTGTGTCCCAGGGAGCTGGGCAGACAGCATTTTGAGGAGAAACGTGTACTGCCTGCTTAGAAGTATGAACAGAAAAGGCTGGGACCTGTTGGTAATGAGGAAGGGCGGTGCTGGAGGAGGTTTCACAGCAGTAGTATCCTCAGACAACAGAGCAACTTTGTGGGAGGAGGAGAAAACAGCCCCAAASTGAAAACCCAGAGGAGAACAGCTCTGGGGCAAAGTGCCAGAGCACTCATAGCAAAGAGGCAGCATGTTCCCAAGTGTGAGCTCTTCCCTCCTCTTGAGGCCAAGGTGCCAGGCAAGGGCCTTCAGCAGCTGAGGAGGAGAAGGTTAAGGTATTGGGCAGGAGCACTGTCCTTGCACCCTGCTATGGTGCTCTGAGGCGCGATACGGGCGTTTCGCAGACGCCGCGKAGCTGCACCGTACAAGTTGCCCTGGCACAGGCGTAGAGGGTGCAGGGAAGCGCAGCCACGCGTCACAGCGGCAGGCTGCAGGTGCTGGGGTGGGCACGTTCCCCTGCCGTACAACTCGGGCAAGGCCCTCTCAGCACTCCTGCTAGGGATACAAAAGGAATAAATAAAAATGTAAAAGAGGAATTACTAAAACTGTCCCTTGATAACTAAATGGTTGATCATAAATTGGAGTGTCTATGCAAATGAAGTAAATAATTAAAAACTCCAAGAACAGCACTGACTAGGTGGTTGATGGCTGGCAATTATAAAAGCTGAATTTTTAATATGCATACATCTAAGGAGCCAGTAAAAATTAGCTCCTAGACTAATGGACTTGCCTTTCTTCCAAGGCAGAATTTTAATGAGAGCATTATTTATAGCAGAGCCCAAGAACGAGCATTTTCTTGCTTAGTCTCGTTTCTTCTTTGCTGACACTTTATTCATTAACCTCTGAACTTCTCTAAAGAAGAATAATACTCTACACAGTGGAGGGCAAAGATCACCTTGACCCCCTGAAATTAGTCATGGGTCACCTATTGTTRAGAGACTTAACTTCTTCTAACAAATAATGTTTATAAAACCCCGTTGGTGATATGTCCTCATTTCATGCTGATTTCTGAGTCATTTATTTGCAGTTCAGTTCACTGTAGAGAAAATGAACATACCGTGATATCTCATAGTGCAATGCTTCTTGTGCCATTTTGTCTTGTACAGTGGGTAGATATACATCCCAATGAGACCTGAGAGGCTATTCTGGCCATATATTCTTACCGTGGATAAGAGGTGCTCCGCGTGTGGCTTGAAGACATGCAAGGGCATGGATTTATTTTTGAGCTCAGACGCTAACTCTGCCATGTCATTGCAGTGACCCTGCTGTACAGCAGCACGGCTCGCACAAAGGGCAGAGCCCTGCCACATCAGGGATCGCAAACCCCGGCCAGCCTCTGCTCCTGTGGAGCGTCGGCTGGCTGGAGGGGGAGCCCAGGGCATCCTGCTTCCTGCTAATTCCCTGCAGGGAATCAGGGTGGGAAGGACACAAGCCCAGCGGAGCTAGCTGCAAACAAAACCAAAGTGCTTTGGTGGAGGTTTTAGAGTTTTATTTGAAAATTTGCAAAAATGGAATGCAAGTTATAGGTCATTTAGCATTTAAAGTGTTCCATGTGTTTTCCTTTTGAGCTTCTTTTTGTTAAATGCATTTTTTTGTAAAAAAAAAAAAAATATCCTTACTTGTCTTTCTTTCAATAATCAGGAAAGATCTGGCTTAAATTGAAAAATTACAAAACCAATAAAATTAATGAAAGAGCTCTACTTCTCAGATCTAGGAGTGACTACTTATACTGTCCCTAGTGATGAAGGAGAAAGGAAAGAAGAATGAGCAGAAAAGAAAACAGTATGTTATATTTGTTGGGGCTTTATAATCAAATCACACTGAAAGCATGTTTTCAACAAAAATTAAAATGGTATTTCTCATTTWAAAAAAATATCATGGTGTCTTCCGAAAAGACAAACTTTTAGTTGTATTTCATTTTTTACCAATTGACATCATGTGGTTGAAAATTTTGACCTGAAAAATGTATGTAATAGGCCAAGAGTCATGCTGAATGCTCACTGTATATGAGAAATTGAATGAAATTTTGTTCTGCCCTGCTCTGCTTAAACATAGTGTCAGGATTCCTCCCACAGCTTTCAGCCATGTATGCCAGCATACTTCCTTTTCTCCACGTTGTAAAATGGGCACTAATTCCATTCTCATTGGAAGGGAAGACTTCAACGGAGGCTCAGTCTGTTCCAGGGTGTAAAATGCTGTGGAAGTAGTACTTTTTATTTATGACAGTTCTTATAACAATATTCTTGAAATTTGGATGTTCAAATGATTGAGCRTTGAGAAGATCACTACATGAGAGGTAGCATTTAATTTGGTAGGTGCCTGAACATTGTTATGGAGCAGGGTTGTTGATGTGCGTGTCTAATGCAGATAATTTTTTTTGGAATTAATTTTTAAAACTGTTTGGTTTTTGACAGTAATATCTCCCTTCTGAGATATGCCTATATATCTTAGGAAGTTATCAGCTCTGTGTCTGACTCAGGTACTCTTTCATCTTGCTGAGTGCACATGACAACACTCAGAGACATAGAAGGGTGTTTGGGAATGTTTTTAACTTTCCATCACTGGAGCTGCAGGCAGGCTTGAGACACTGAGGCCAAGACTTTAGCAGGATAGAAAAGTGAACGGACATTTGTATGCATAATGAGACCATGCAATGTGTCAAACTTAAAATGTATTTCACATATTTTTAATATGGATAGCAAGCTTAGACTTGAGAACATGAAATAATATTTATGGACAGTATAACCACCTGTTCCATAAGAGAACCTTCCTCAGAAGCAGCTGGTTTTGTGTGCAGCTGGAGCAGGCGTACCGGGGCGCAGCACTTCCCATGGTCTGGGAAGTTTCAGCTGGGGTAGAAAGGACTGTCTCTTATGCAGTGTTAGTAAGTAGCGTGGAGGTGACCTGGAGAATGACTGTGAACCCTCGGCTGCGAATTAGTGGCTCAAGTATTGTCTCAGTCATTTCACTTTCCTTCTCTGTCAGTGTACTGTCTGTATGAAGWGCATCAGCACTGTTGACTTCCCCTTTTAGGAAAACATCCACYGGGCAAAACCAGACGACGCAGCATTGTAGCGCCGTAGTAAATGGCTGAACGAACTGATCTTCTGAAGTACTCCTCCGTTCTCTCCTTCCCTGTCCTAGTCCTGGTGGTGTAGCTCAGGGCTCAGTGGTGTAACTGTATGTATACTGTGTCTGAACGCAAAACTTCCCCGCTAAGCCTCCTGGACGTGCCCTAGTTTGCATTTATTTTCCAGTCTTTCTTCCCTGCTCTTGGGTTTGCAGGTATTTCCTGAAAATGTACTTGTTTCACTCATTMTACAAAGTCCCACTCAAATTCAAGCTTCCATAGGCTCTGTGAAAATCCCAACCGTTCTATCTAATGAAGTATCGATAAGTAAGAAAGTGTCAACATTTTTCATTACAGYTAATAGAGAGCTTTAGAAAACTAAATTTTCCAGGTGCTCCCTTCCCTGTGTGGGTAGTTCAAATTCTTGTGGTTTCCTCAGGTTCAGCTATTCACCTAGAAATGATAGCAGCTCCCACAGTCATTATTAGTCTGTGCAGAAACCCCGTGCCTTTGCACACAGCTCTCGGTGGGAGCACGCTATAAATCCAGCTTCTGCGCCTGCCAGCTGTCTCGGCAGCCCCTTCAACAGCTTTGTATTCGGTGGCTCCATTCTTCATTGCCTGCAGGTTCACAAGTGGTACGTGCTCCTGCTCTATAAGGGTTTGTCCCCTAGCCCAAATTTGTCCCCTAGCCTAGCTCAACCTCCCTATGGACTTGCTGTATTGGCAATAGCATGCACAGGTTTTATTGAACACGCCACGTTCTCCAAGACCATCTCCAGAGGACCTTTCAAAAAGACGCTGGGAAGTGATCGCCTGACAGATCCCTACCCAACCATGGCTCTGCGCTGTACCCAAATGTGGTTTCTGTATGAAGTCCTTTCATCCACTAGTCAGTCAAGATGGTGGGTGAAAGCCACCCTGCTCCCATTTGAACTGGGGTCTTTTCAAGTTGTCTCTTGTATTTTATTTCTACTCTGATTATTACATTTTTATTCATTCTGTCTTGAAAGACTCATTGCCTATTGTAACTGCATGTCCTTTTTTTTTTTCTTCTATGAGGACTTCATTTACTTAGAAACACCAAACATATTATAGTATAAGTAAAAGTAGAAAGCTTTTCTTTTACCCTCAACCAGCTGAGGGCTTGGCAGCTATGGGGCCCAAAGAGCATCGGGAATACGAGGAAAGAAAACATAAYGGCAAAGAAAAATAAAGAAGTGACCTTCTGTATTGTAAAATGTTGCAAACAAGCATTTCATATTTCCCCCGCTGTCAATGTGTAAGCATTCAACAACAAATCAATACCGCCCAATGGTGAGTGGTTCTCTTTCTTCATTCTAATCTGTGCAGCTCATCGTGGCGGCAGGAGCGCAGCAGTGTTGGGAAAAGGGAATGATTTTTACCAGGATTGTGTTGCAGCTGCCCTATCCTCTTTCCCAAAACAAATTCATGGGAGCTTTGAGGCTTTAATTTTACTTTTTCAAGAGTCAGAACACAGACATTTGTTTTCTCCCCTGCTGCTTTGTATTCCTCCCCGGCTGCTCCTCCCATCATGTTGCTGAAGGCTGTGTTCTTCTCTTCTTCGCTTCACACTTTAATTTCCAGGGGCTTTGCTGTAATGCSGTGGCTTCTCAGCATAGGAGGGTTACCTACCATTCCCAGGCCGGAGGAGGTAGGAAGAAAAAAGTCCCAATATCAGCTTCTGAGTGGCAATGGTCTGTGTTAGAAACCCATCTATTCAATCACTGCGTTGAATAAGGGCAGATTTTCATCAAAAGAAGCTCCCRGAGGGGTAACTTCCTTTGAAGGAAATACATTAATTAAAGCACTGTACAAAATAGTGGGTGAAGAAATGCATAACATTTCAGCTAGATTTTATGCTACGCTGAGCACTTTTTTGACCTTCATCTCCAAATGGTAAATGGAAATGCGGTTTTGAAAGCCTTCATACGTACTGGTAGCACAACTTGATTGTTTCCTCTGCAGTTCTTCCTAGGAAAAAAAAAAAGCAGCAAAAATATGATACTGTTAACATATTTGCAGCTGAAGCTGTTTAGAGCCCAGGCAGACTAACATTAACAAATGGTGATAATTAGGCTTGATTTGCATATTAAAATTGTCTTAATTAAACACTGATTCTGTAAACATTTAAAGGCTGTAATCGATCTTTTGCAGGCTCTCTTGGTTATTTATAGGATCTAATAAAAGCTAGAGGCTTTGTTAATGAGACCTCTATTTCCTAACTTGTATGTGTCAATGAGATTATTTCACCAACAATTACAGAGCAGACTCCCGTTAATAACTCACAAAACCGGAATGCTGGAATTCTTTTGTCTGAGGCTACATACATGATATAAGTCCTTTAATGGGAACCTGCTGTTTACATTTTCTTTCTGCTCAGATAGGGGCCCATGCCACAACCAGTACTAAGGAAAAATCCCAGGAAAGATATTTCATGGGGAGGTTTTGTCAATGTAAAATCAAGCTCGCAGTGTCCTGTGAGCTGTTTGAATAATGGATCTGATATTTATACAGCACTGAGCTTAGTCATAATACATTTGGTCCCAGATCTAATCCTGGCAACTCTGACAGGCTGAACTTTGTAAGAAACTTTTTTTTAATTTAAGAGGTAATGTAATCRTGCTATAATTTTACAAGAAGTCTCTGAAAAGGCTTCCAGGAGTTTTACTTCTCTTCAGTATTTCTACGATCTTATGCCATAATGTGAGCATCTTGGGAAACAGTGCTAAAACAGATGAAGAGCTCTTGCTTCTCAGATGCTRAATGTTTTTATCCCCCCTGCCCCCCAATAACCTTGTTAGCACCAGACRAAAACATTTTGGGGAAAGTGTTCATGTTGCTTTAGAATTTTTTTTTCAATATTTTTATTATTTGACTTATCTTCTTGCACATGAATGACTATGTATTTATATATATRTGTGTGTATGTATTTACAACTTATTATGACATTTGTTTTGTTGTGGGATATTCCCAGTAAAGGTTTTCTGGCTTCAGCCCTCTACGTGTGCTTCTTTGAAAGTGACATAAATAGTTGCATACTTTGTAGTCCTGTAAGTCCAGTCACCAGATACAGTGCCAGTATTGATGGATTAAAAAAATATATTTGTTCCTATTTCATTTAAGTCCTGAAGTTTATTGGGAAATATTAATAAGCTTAACAAAGCTAAACCACTAGAGTGCATTTGTAATGACTAAAATAATTTTTCTGTGAAATGAGCAATAAACTCTATAAAGCAGGTGGGACTTCCAAAATTGCTGTTTTGCCTAATTCCTTTCCCACCGAGACTGAATACAGGTTTCTACTGGGAGCGGTGCTATGGTGAAAGAGTAGTATTGGTAATCCTTAGACTGAGATTCAGCAAGGTACTCCCAGTGGGAATGCTTTGTGTGACGAAAGTCAAAAGGATGTATTTACACATCTTTTGGTCTGTGCATAAGCATATTTATTGGCATAGGTAATTTCATATGCAGTGAAACTTTACATCAGGTGGAAGTTTTTTCTAGCGAAGGCACTACCAAGTGCCCTCATTCTGTGAGTGAAACTGGAAATAATTTTGTCGTTAGCTTCAGTAAGCCCCAGACCTGTTTCATTTTGTGATACAWCCTTGTGGTAGTGTAAGGCACTGACAAAAAGGGTGATGCCTTTTCACAGGCATCTGTATTTCAGCTAAACAAGAGGCCAAAAATATGTAAGGCCCATAACATATAAAGCATGCAAGTTTTTGAGACAAAGTTTGCCTGAGACAAACTTCCTGTAATGGAAGTTAACCATCATATTATTGAGATACTGAGATAGTAATTAAGTATTTGTGCTTTGAATGCTAAATAAAACTTAGATGTCCAGCAGACTTACTAAAAAATACAACTATTTCCATCGCTAATGAGACCTTCCTGCTTTACTTTCTCTTTTCTCTTGAAAATCTCTCTTTTGAAAATAGACGCGAATTTGATTTTGAATACTGACAGAATTCTGAATTTGGAATTGCAGAAGATTAGGAATATTTTTGATAGGCATTTACAATCCTTTTTTCTCTTTTCACTCAGAATATGTAGACAGTGTATGCAGAATCTGGTATACAGAATCTATGGACAGTGTGTTTGTAAGAGCTGATTTCAACGTTTTTTCCCCTCTTCCACTGGTGATTTTTTTTTTCCCCCAAATTTTGAAATCTAAAGACTTTTAAAAATGAAACTGTTCATTTTTCTTTCTTTCCTTTTTTTTTTTTTTTTATTTCAGGGTCTTCTTTTTCCAATGAATAACTCTTCAATGTTTCTAGCCAAATAGTCGGGATTCTCTTCTCTGATCTCAGTCCCTCAGTATCCCTCAGATCAGCAGTACTGTCATTCCCAAAATGGCAGTAGTTGGGAAAACCAGATCATGGTGAGGAAGTAATGTGCTTTCCATTTCCACTCAGATCCTGGTTTCTTTGCCAAGACACCTACTTTGGGAACTAGGTAGTTCCCAATCCCTTCCTGTTGGTTAATGGAGAAAATATAGATCAAAGAAGAACCTGACTTCAAGAGTGCTATTCAGCAGTTGCAGGTTAACAAAAGAGAACTGCAKACACGTTAAGTTTGCCCTTTTTTGGTTTTCTCATTTTGGTATTTTTCTCTGTGCATCTGCCATTTTAAATTTGGATGAGATGCRTTTGATGCATAATGGCTGCCAGAACAAAATTGACACTGTGAATGCAGGAGGCTTACAAATTTGTGTATACCAGTAGAAGTAAACACTCTCCAAATGGCTGTCAGACAACTAATAACTTTGATCTTATTGGCTTACTCTTGATTTATACTGACTCTTTGAAGGGAAGAAATTCTTCAGCTTCTTCTTTTTTTCTTTTTTAAATTTTTGGGCCACCTCATTTGTCTTATTTAATAATCACAATTGTGTATGTACCTGCTTTTGCATCTATACTGTCTTTTTCAGCTAAAAACACTTAGTTTTTCCTTTCTCTTGTTAGGAAAAATAACCAGTGTTCTGGTATGAATTCACATAAGGCAACAGTTTGGCATTTGGGCCAAAATCGAGCTTCTAGTTTTAAGAGTGCTAAAATCCTTCAGACTGATACTCAACTTCTCGTCTTCAGATAAGATCAGAAGATAGTGCACCATGTTGCTTTGCTCAGTTGCTGATTTCTTAAGACTTTTATTACAGGAGCAGAATCGGATTAGCAGGTGAGGAAACACAGTTCTTGGGTGCGGACACTAAAGACAATGYACAGGAGTGGTAGATTCGGATGTACAAGTCATATGTGTGCAGAAGCTGAACTATATGCAGCTGAACAGCTTCCCGTGCCTTTTGTAGTTTTTTTGCAGGCCAGATACTGTTAGCTTCTGAACAGAGGAAAAGTAAAAACTTTCCAAGCACGAAACTTAAATTTCAAACCCTCCACCTTTAAAAGTGGGAAGGAAGACAGGGTTTCCCGTGKAGCCCTCTCACTTTTTCTCATTTTATACATTTTTTCTTAAATGTATAAAATTTTATACATTTATAAATTATATACAATTTTTCTCACATTTCTCATTTAATATATAATTAAATTGTTTTCATTGTTTTATTCTGCTTTCATGTAATTTCATTTTCAAAGCCAACAGAAATTCTTTYGTATTTCTTTTCTGCGCTTTCACTACACGTGTAACTTTTCCAGTTATATTCCACCAGCAACTTCCACTCATTTGTAATTAATCTTTTTGATCTTGCTTACATTAAAGCAATAGAACTCATAACGTTTAATGTTAGACAGTCCTACTAGGTTTCTGTCATTCATGTATTACTCTTCTGAAAACGGTTAGTATTGGAATACCAAGTTAATTTAAAGTAAACTCTAGTTACAACAAAAACGGGCTGCCTAATTCTGTGGGGGAAAATGCCGTAKCCCGGGCTGAGAAGTCTGCCGTTAATGGACTTCAGCATACAGGATTTCCCTGGCCATCCCTGCTCTTGCACCGCTGATCCTTCCCTCGCTGGAACGTTTAAGCTGCAGGAGTTACGTTGGAGAGGAGGAATGCAATTACCGCATTTGGCTCTTTTGGTGCTGACAGGATGATGTATGTTCACCTGCCCTACGAATCCTTATTAAGATGCAGTAGCTTCTGTTACTGAAGCCATCTGCGAATATCAACCAGGGCAATAATATACAGGTCTGCTTTTAGTGAAAGAATTTCAATATCTTTGAGGGATTTTTTTTTTCTCTATTTTTCTGTTAAAGGAATGATGGGTCCAGCAAAGAAACGTCTCCCTCCCCCTCCCTGGATGGCCTGTCATGGCCGTGCGGGTGGAACTGTGCTCGTGTGTGATCTCTCCAAGTAGAGATGACTTTTCTCTCTCTTCACAGAAGCAGGTACAGGAAGGTATCTGCTTGCTCTAAAACCTTTTTTCCTCCTTATATAGTTAGAAGTTTGATGTCTCTTACAGGAGTTTAGTGAGGAGAGAATCCTACACGGTCATGTCTGTTTAAATACTGCCTGTGGTTACAGATTTCTGCAGACTGCAGTACAAAAATCCAAGTGTCAGTAGAAGACAAAAAGATAATTCACTTTCATCTCAAGAACAAAGCTGAACAGAGGAGCTTTTTTCAACTTTTTTAATTCATGAAACATTTATCTTAGAGTCAGGTTATGTTATGCTGGCAAGAATATCATCTGTCAGCATTTCTACTATAAACTCCTGTTTTTAGTGYTTTTTAGGAGAGCCTTAGAGGTTCACTTTGAACAGATTTAGCATACAAGGTCTTGGCCTGGAAATATACTTTTCCTCCCAATTAAGAAAACTGAATATGACTGCATGTTCAGTGCAAAAGACATATTAATGCTATGTTCAGGTGAAAGCTCAGATGCAGAAAAATGAGATAATTCAGGAGTGTCCCAGAGCAAGGTTACTTTAGTTTTTTCCGTATTTTTAATAGCAGGTGTTACTGACTCTGAAGTGAAAGGAAGGCTGGTCTGTGATGAAAAGCATGGCGTTAGGCTTAGCTGGCAGGCAGAGCTCTATTTCTAGTTTCAGTTACCTACCAGCTTTAGAAAAACGCTGTTTCTCAAGTTTTTAATGTTTCACAGTATGAAAGTTGTTATATAAGTTCATGCATTTTAAAGAGATTAAAAATTCTCTTTCATTTTTTTAGGAAGATGTAGTGAATAAAGTTAAAAAAAAAGAAAAAAAGAAAAAGCTGTCTGTGAGAAAGGGAGATCACCATAATAGCAAAGAGCCCAACAGCTGATGTACTTCAGCTTTGGTGTACATACCTGCCCTCTGTGAATCCTTGTGGCACACAAATGACCATTGCAAGTTAATTTTATTCCCCAAATACAGGATTACAAAATGTCTGAGTAATGCCCTGGCCTTACCTTTGGTCGAACGTCAAGAAACAGTCTTCTCCRCATGATTTTTTCCCCCAGGGTCTATTCCAAGTGAGGAGAACAGAAGCAAACTCCATGCTGAAGGTTATGTTCTTGTGCTTATCGAGTAAAACCTGTGGTGACAGATGGTAAAATTGTTTTCCAAATTTGTTCACTGCTTACTGTACAGATAGTGTAGGTCATGTGCTCATAAAAGCCTCTTGAGAGTGTAGCTAGGAGATGGATGCGTTTTTGCCTTGCTTTGAGTGGTGTCCTCTGGATGAGACAGGATGGGGCAGATGGAGAAGAGAGCGGCTCTTGCTGCGAGCAGCTGGGCTGGCCTTGCGGGGGACGCACACAGACTTCGTGTGGTGCAGGAAATTGCTGGAGTGAGTTATTATGAGCTGGGCTGAAAGGAGAGACTAAAAGAAAGGAGCTGTCTTGCAAAGGTAGAGGGGGTAGGTGTTTTTAGACTCTTTCCTCCAGTTTTTGTGTTTACCTGTCATATCCCCTGAAAATTAGTGTTCTTTCTTTTAAAAATTATTTTGTTATATCTTGTGCTCTAATAAAGAGATGGAAATCCCTTTTTATGTTTCCAGTGCACCTGCTTCAAGGCAACAATGCAGGCAATTCCCCTGCAGCATGGAGTGACTTCAGAGCCCACAGTTCTGCTGGATACGTCACATGTTTCCTTCAGACCTCGCTAGTGCCTTGCTGACGCGAAGCACAGGTAGACCAGGCAGACAGACCATGTCATGAATAAGGCAAGGATTTGAACAGGAGTCACGCTTTTAATTTTGCACTTGGCTGTAAAAGGAGAAGCCCTTGGCCATATTCAGCAAGGGAGATTGAGAGAAAGGTTAGACCTTCCCCAGTGAGTCAATAGCCAGTAATCACGGTACACTTAACATGATGCTTGTTTTGGGAAAAGTTCAAGTCTAGTGAAGTGRGCTTCCTAAGCATTAGATTATTTGACCTTCTGGAAAAAAATTACCAATGTAAGATTAGAAGTTTCATTCGAGATACTAGTTTTTTTTCCCCCAAATAAAATTAAACCTTTCATGAAAAACTRTTGGGAGATTTTGTTTGTTTTTAATAAAGAGAACGAGGTGAACAGTTCCACTGTTGAGTGCTTCAGGGTTTGAACACTTTTCTTAGTTCAGTCCTTSTGAATGAACATATTTCTTTGAGTTAATTTCTAAATGAAGCAAGAAATTACAAATAAATCTCTTATCTGAACACTGTTTGGATAAATCTCATACTCGGATGTTGTTAATCTGAAAGCTCATATCATATCAAACTAATAAAGATAATTAYGTATTGCACCTAGTATATTACACTCAGCTTGATCTAATGGATATGTTATCTTGATTTTTGAACTTGGCAAAGTTTGTTCATGTCAGACTTTCATGTATAGCAGGCCATTCAAAATCCAGAAAAATAATCAAAACAGCAGAGTTTAAAGAACATGAGTAGTTTTTAAATGATGCTCAACAGTTTTTGGCTGTGTTTTCTCCAGAGGTGCTTGTTAGGTTTGGGGGTTTTTGTTGTTGCTGCTAGACTGGTAATTAAAATAAGTATAGTGAGATTCARCTGCTGTGTTACATAGTTAATGGTTGAACTTAATTCTACCCATGCAAAGAAGCTGTAGTATATTAATTATGATTGTCTTCAGCCTGTCTTGTCTTGCCCTGGTATTTGTATATCTAAATGGACRCATTTAGATAGGAAGGATTTACAGCAGAATTTCACTATTGATTCCAAAATCTTGGACTTTTATCCTGTGGAAGTAAGAACAAAAAATAATTTGAATTTAGATTCCTTGTTTAACTACTTTTGCAGCAGGATTACTGTTCACAGATCCATAGTTCCAAAGGGTCAGGCTGCTTTTCTACAGTACTGGATTGCATTTTTAAAAAATAAATGTTTTCTCTATCTGAAGTCTTTTAGATAGCTCCAGTCCAAGGCAGGCAATTAATGTCTGTGCTCAGTGGAAGCTGAGAGGTTGATAGGCTCCATAACATAATGCCATGGTGTTTCTAACCGCTGATTCTGATGTTAATTTCTGGGTTTCAAAATGGAAAATTATATGTGTGTGTGCCTGTGTGAATAATCATTTTTTTTTAAAAAAATAACAATGCAGAACACTTCATATTTTGTTTTCTTCAAATGTTGCWATTATCTGTGTATTTTCCGCAGAGGAAGAATGTATGTTTATTAATGTAATTGGACAGTAGCTCAAGGAGTGAATAGAACTGAGATTTCCTCCATTAATATTTCAATCAAGACCTGATGACTCAGTTAACAATAATAATATATTTTCYATAATTTACTGCCCTTTATACTGCTAGGGTGTCATATGCAAGGAGACTGGATAGACCCCATGGGTTAAGCGTGGAAAAAATGGGCCGTTTTACAGCTGCAGAGWTCTGCTCTGATGTTTTGTTGTTTCTCCTGCTCTCAAACTGTGATAATGTTACCTCTGACAGTGGGGTAATGGTGAGTGAGACCTTGAAGGTAGCAGCAAAGGAGCGTGATTTTCCCTAACTGACAAGTCCCCTAACATTAAGACAAGACTCTGCTCTTTTCCTCGTGATACAAGTCCCAGATGTTTGCCCCTGCTTGAACCTTAAAGAAATACGTTTAAATGGCCAATGCATGCAGCTGGTTCCTGGATGACAAGAAGCTGTTAGTAAGCCAAGGACCAMTTTGCAAGGGGCTCCAGTGAAATTCCTCTGAAGAAGAGATGCTCTGAACTTCACTCCAAGGGAGATTAAGCCTGGGACTTGGACACCCTGTTCACACCTGGTTCAGTTCCACATTGAATGAAGCAGGGATCCTGGTGGTGTCATAGTACATTATTTTATAATTAAAGAGTGAAAAGCAGAATGCATGTGCAAAAGGGGTATCATTAACTTACTGCTGAGCTCTTGATGCTGAAAGGTCAGTGTTATCTTAACATGCACCCCGATCCAGAGAATACTGTTTGATTTTGCTGGGACATTACAGCTAAATGGTAAGCTTTCCAGTTTTATTTTTTTGGCATCTGTGTCTACAAAACTCCTGGTGTTGGTAAAGGAGACACTAGCTGTGCATTGAATAAAAATAAAGTGGCACTTTGGAAATTAAGTTTCAGCAATAGTATTGAGARACACTTTACAGAACCGTTGCCTTTGTGTAGCTTTTTTTATTATTATTACTATTATTAAAATTATTTCCRGGTGGTTTATACTGAATTGAGTTATGGAAGGGAGATCAGAAAGTTCACATTCATTTGGTGGCACAGCATCCATATGKTTTTCTTCTTTTTTTTTTTTTTGGTTTGTGGTAGCATGCTTTTTCTGCATTTGTGGAAAATATATATGTGTATATATTGGTATTTGAGAGTATCTGAGGATAAATACTATGCCCTGCTAAGCAACAGCAGTTGTTTAACAAGGGCTATTTTTTGCATGCAAAACACGTACCAACATTTGGGTTATTACCATGGACTGGGTACAATTGATATTGCTACTAGGCCACAAGGTAGATTTTATGTCCTTGAAACTTTTTCTTGCTAGGCTRCRCATATGTATTTGGTTATCTTTGTCTCCTATTATGTTATCTTTATCAAGTTTAAATTGTCTGTCAATATCTTGGGGATTATGTGTAATCACATTTCTATTCCAACAGTGAATTTATAATTGGATAATAATTATTTAAATTTTCTTTTTATCAGGATTTATCGGTTCATGTTTTATTACTTAGAAATCATGTAAATATACAAGTGTTTTGGGTGAGGTTTTTTTAGCACTTTTTTCCCCTGTAAGTCTGTTGAAAACTGTGGAGGACTCAAGAACTGCACTCTGGCAATATTTTTATGCTTAAAATGGATGGCATGCTTGCTCTTTAAAGATAGTGGATTGCTTTTAATAGTCCAGAGCCTTTTTTCTTGTTATGTTTGTCTCGCAATCCTTCCATGGGAGTAATACTAATTTCCTAGTTTGATCTCAATAGTATATGCGGCCTTGAAGCAGMGACTACTTCAAGACAGAAAGGTAAATGAAAAATACAATGACGTGCAAAATGGCGCTTGCCAAAGTAGCCAGATGCCTTTTTTTTGTGACATTTTTTTAAACAAAAGGAATTCCATGAAGCATTAGATGCTGGACTTTATCAGAAATTTGCATTCTAATGCCATATGAACAAGACTGGAAAGAGTCTCCTTGGTCTCCAAGTTCAGGCAAAAGATCACATRCAGAAAAAGGTCATTTATTTCCAGACTTTTCAAGCAGCCTCTTACAATTAATGAGAATTTTTATCCCCACTACTTGGAGTGGAGGGGAGTTTTCGTATCTCACTGTTTGAGAACTGTCTTCTTATTTCCAACTGAAATTTATCTGCAGATAATGAATACCCATATGTTCCTGCATCAACACTGCTCTTCAGCTTCAATAGCTCTTTTCCCTCTTTGCTCTTAACCTCTGAGATATTTACAACACCAGTCTAATTCCCTTTAAGTGCTGTTTTGTTGGATGGAGTTCTCCTAAATGGTTCAGAGATGTAATATGAACTACAGGGTATTATCAAGTAGTGTCCCTCCAGAATTACTTTGTGGCCAAACTTCATTAACTACTTTCCTGAAAGGACTTGTTGCAAACAGTGAGAATATACTGATGATGCTGATGATAAAAATGTATGCAGTTTTGTCAGTGAAAAAGAGAATTCAAATATCCTACATCAGAGGAGAAGTGTTTTTTTGGATTTGTGGTTTGGGTTTTTTTTGTGGATTGGGAAAATAAAAATGGAATTAAGCTCATGGTATAAACTCTAAAAGCATGACAGAGGTATGATTAACCTATGATACCCTGCTTCCAAGGGATTGATTCAAACTGGAATAAGTACAAAGAAGGACTACTAGGATGAGTAGAGGAATTTCAGATCTTGGGTTTGGGTTTTTTCTTCTCTCCAGAAAAATGCAATAAATTATCTTTTGATTCCAGTGTCAATAAAATGTTTTCTTAGAGTGAAAACCTGTGCTTCAGGATATGATTACACTGTTCAAAACTGGGTTAGACTTTTAATAGAAAGTATTTTTGTTAATATTACTCATGAAACCCGTGATTTTTATGAAAACGGAGAAGTGCATCTATTTTTAATACCTCTGTCTTCCCATCTTGAAGACTTCAGTTGTTTTACCAGGAGATACTGTGGTTGGATGCCTCCTGTACTGGGAGAACAAGTCAGATATCAGCGATGACATCTGACATATGTTACTGCACTATGTAGGTCACTTACGGCCTAATGTGGAAGATGACAAAAGATAATTAATTTTGATTTCATGCTTGTGATTCCTTAAGGAAGACTTTAATGGTGTCTGTGGAATATTGAGAGACATGTACTGAATCACTGCCTAAGAGCAAGAGCTCAGTCTTTTGGAAGAGGTGATTACCTCCTGATTCAAACCCTCCGGCGAGGGAGATAGCTTTTTTCCCTGATATTTGAATGCACCTTTTCTGCTAGCTATTATGTGAAGTAAGGATATATAGCCTTGGTAATTGTGAGAAATGTGTTCCTCTTCTAGCAACCAGGAGCTGTTTTTTTAGCACACAAAGTGCCTTGGTTTGCACACAGCCATAAAATCAAGGTCTTTCTATTTACAAGGGTATAGAATAATTTATATCACTGTAACTTATTTATTTAATTGCTTTCTTTTTATGTTTAATTCCTAGGGTCTCCGTGTTCACACCTTCTGTGGTCACCTGCATTCCTGTAATCATGCCACATTCAACATGAAGGTAAGTTCTGCATATGAATTTCCTTTTTTTTTTAATCATTGTGTTCCTTGCTCTGGTAAATACTGTCATGCACTTTGGAGAAATAGATACCTCTGCAACTGAATTCAGTGTTAATGATGACTTCTAGAGCAGTTCAGTGTGGCACACACCTGCCAGCCAGAGCAGAGTCCCAGAGACCGTTATAATAAAGCTGCCCCCTCCTTGCATGCCTACCTCTTTTCTCCTTTGGTCAGCGCATGATATSTAAGCCATTCTCCTTTATCATGATCATTTAGTTACTTTACTTAAATGAAGTTTGCTGTTACTTTTTTTCCTGGATGGTTAAYTTTATAGTAGTTGTCTAAAATGCATCATTTTGGTTGGGATTGGTGACGGACTGTGATCTGAATGCCTGTTAACTTTGGAAGGGAAGTAATTTTTCCAAAATGTTTCTTTGAGGTGATACGAAATATTCTGAAATGATCAAAACATTTATGATATATGGTTCTTCTAGCTCTCCTGGCCACACTGCTCTTTAAAACTGGTGTGGAAGTGGTGAGGCATGTGCTGGTTTCTGCTACCACTTGCACTCTTTTCTCTCGGGGACCATCTTTCCTGAAAAATATCTCAGCGGTGTTCCTGCTCCCTGTGCTCTCACTGCCACTTTTATTACAAGCAGAGCAAGGTACTAATTTTTACTGTAGGAGATCCTGAATATTCTCCTC
The DNA here is from genome assembly GCA_030449065.1 of Oceanodroma leucorhoa. Taxonomy (NCBI): domain Eukaryota; kingdom Metazoa; phylum Chordata; class Aves; order Procellariiformes; genus Oceanodroma; species Oceanodroma leucorhoa. The sequence continues at coordinate 2,012,839 of JASVER010000119.1, forward strand.
TTGTTCAGTACCAGCTACTGCTTTACCAACTGCTTATGTTAACCCTATGCGTTTATAGGGCAAACCCKAGGGGTTGACGTAGTAGAAAGTGTGGGATAAGCTTATGTGAAGGAGGGGAATAGGAATTCCCAAGGCATCTTAATTCTCTCTTGGCTGCATGCGTGTATCTCTACATTTGACAAGCAGAACCTGCCTCTCAGTATTTTGAAATGCTGTGGTGTAGGACAAAGGATATTTAACAGCAGCAAGAATTGTGAGGGAAATACTATAGCGATACTATAGCATTGTCTTTAATGTGAGTGTTTACAAAGAGTCTCGTGCTCTAATGTGACCTATAATGATTAACAGGAAGCTTAAAGACTGTGGGCTGATAATCTTCCAGATAAGCATGTTATTTTGATAAAGAATCTTATAGTTGGCATTAAACTCTAGACTAAAATCATTGGTTGACATTCTCAGTGATTGAATTAGTAAAAATGGAAACATCTAGTGCAGCATTGATTAAACTGAGTGAGCAATATAATTTCAGAAGCTGTAATTGCAGTTATATAAATTAACTCTGTATGTACTGGAAAACTGCTGAAAAGACTAAGTAGTTGGTCCTGAGTTGTGCAAGTTACCGTTGTCACATTGGTTGGCTAGCAAAGCAAGTGCTATTTTTCAACCAAATATAGCACCAGAGAACTGTTCTCTTACCCTCTAATGCTTGACCACTAAGAAATTAATATTTTCCACCTGAGTAATTGAGTAACAAGATGCATGTTTTATGATGAAAAAAAGGTTTTTATAGACACCTTAGTATTTTCAACAATACTTTTCCTGGGAAAGGTTTTGGAGATTGATCATGCACTGTTTGGACAGAGGTGCAACATCACTTCCAGAGTGGCCAATAGAAAGCCTAATGGTTAGACCTGGCCAAAGAAACTTTGCAGCCAAGCAAAGATTTGTTGGAAGTCTGGTTTCTGAAGTCTAAAATGGCCAAACAGAAGCTGATTGCTGACAGAATCTTACCTGGATTTTTTTTTTTTTTTTTTTTTTAATATCCTAATGCCACGGGTCTGCAGATCCCATGCTTTGTCAGAAGTCTTGTCTGTAGGGTTGGACTCTGTGGGTGCAGCACTGTAATGGTGAAAGATCCCAAGAGATTCACTCCTTTTTCTGCTTAGGATATAAGTCAGTTTAAGTAGGCTCCTAAGTCACTTCAGTGGGCTTGTGATGGTCGTGTCTCAGGCTGCTTGGTGCCCAAAGGAGTTTTGRAAGAACATGAAATTCTAATTACACAATGTCCTGTAGAGAAAATACAGAACAAATTTTCCTGTTGGATCAGAGAGCCATTTAGGCAGCGTGTCCAAAAATTAACAGATATTTTAGGGGAAGAGTACTGTATGAGGAAGAAGGAAAAAAAGAATAATACTTTTATACAAATTGAATGAATCCTCATTAAACTCTGTGAAACTGATTAAATTTGAGTTTTTTACTATACCGTGCTTCTGAAACTGTAGTTAATAGTTTTTTGTTAAGTGGGCGACGTTTAAAGCCAGAACTCTTAATAGTGTTCAGAGTCCATAATTAGCAATTTTTCTATGGAACATAACTGCCACTTTGGCACCTGAAACGTGGCCATTTGTTGGAGGCTGCCTTGCTGGGACATGAGATCTCTGGAGAATCTGGCAGGTAGTCACGTTGCCCTGACGGATACTCTGCTCTAACTTCTGTAGTTGTGGTTATGTCAGGACTTAAAGATAACTCTTTCAGCAGTGTATAAATTTCAACAATTTTCCAAGTTGGTTCCCTGCCTATGGAAAGTTTGAGAAAATTTGACCAAAATTCATATATCTGCTTTTGAATTGCAGACGTAGAAAAATGCATCTTTCCTCCTAAAGGTTGATGTTACCACCCCTTTTACTCCCATGTCCTCATAACACAACTAACTTTGTAGAGGAAAATGTTTCACATGTTTCTTTTCCACTGAGGGCTAAGCCTTTGAGTAGAAACATGTGCGTGTGCTTGTAAGGGTGGTTTTTCAGAGGCTGCTGTGTGTGCTCCAATTCTCTTCAAAGGCTCTGAGTGCAGCAAAAGATACATCTGAACATACCTTACGTGGGAAAGCAGATACCTGCTCTAGAGAAACCCAAGTGAGACTGCACCTAAGAGGCCAAGTAATTTCCCCAGTTTTTGAACGTTACTGGGATTTGAGGTGACCCCGCTTGATTGTTGGATTCTATACGACTTCACAAATGTAGGCTCACGGGGGGCAAAAGGTGGTGGAGGGAGCCCCGTTGCTACCAAAGTGCCTGCATCTGGATGTCAAGGCAGGGATGTCCAAGTCAGAAGTCAGCCCTGGCCCTCTCCTTCTGTCTTGTGGATAATTATGGAGAGGATATTGTGCATCTGCATAATTCATGCAAAGATGAAAAATCAAACCACTAACATTTTTACATGTTTTTGATCAACAACTAGGGGAAAACAATGCCATTTCATACAGTAGAATTCATACAAGGAATGGTGATCTCTTCTTGAACGTTGGCATGTAATATAAAATCTAAGTATGGCCTAAATAGCATTTGAAGTAAGTTTTGTACATACGTTGCACAGCATTTTCCCAGCTTGGGAAATCACCTATGCTAATGAAGTATAAAGACTACAGAATCACAGAATAGTTTGGGTTGGAAGGGACCTTTAAAGGTCATCAAGTCCAACCCCCCTGCTGTGGGCAGGGACATCTTTAACTAGATCAGGTTGCTCAGAATGATGCTTGGTTGAATCATTATGAATTTCAAGTAGAGCAAAATTTTCTCCCTTATGTGTGTGTATATATGTGTTTGTGTTCAAATAAGGGTATGATTATCATTCACCTGTATCTGCCGTGCTGTGTTTGTATGATGTCTGCAGGTTAAGAAATCATTACAGAGGTTACCAAGTTTCCTTAAAACAAAAAAGTATTTTTGGAATTACAGTTTAAATTAGGAAAACCTAAAAGACTATAAAAAATATGCTTCATAGCAACTGCCCAATTTTACCTCCCCAAGCCAAAATGGAAACAGCATTTAAGTCATTCTTCCATTGATTTACTGAAGGACAAATAATGTCAGACAGTTTTTAAACAAAAACAAAATTTCAATTTTGTTTACCTCTTCAGCAATCCGGTTGCATGTCAGCTACCATTTAGCTGGGCCAATAATATTGATATTTGATGTCAGTTCTTATTCATTACTGCACCCAAATGATGCAAAAGTCAGATCTTTCAGATGTTTCTATGGATGGCCAAATAAAGCCAGGGATGTCTGACTGCATCTAACAGACACAAACAAGAAAAGAACAGAATACAAAATCAAAAACCTATCTGCTCTTATTGTTATTTATGTATTCAAAGTGTTCACCTCTTTGCATAAACTTCAAGCCAGTTACTTACAAAGGTTACCTAGTAATATCAAACGTGTTCAATTATACATGCAAAAGGGCTAATAGGTTCTTCCTCTAGTTTATTTCTGTCTCCATGCATAAGAAATATAATTACAGAACTGAATTACATTTTAAATACAGATTTTAGTATCACTAGTTAACCATTTTCAGGCCACTGAACGTTGTTAGAAGTAAAAAAATAAATCTATTCTGTCTCTGTGTCATGGCAGAGAACAAAAACTGCATCAAAATACTCTCACTTGTTGGCAAAAAGCTCTTTCCGATAATAATGAAACTCTCAGAAAACTGCTAGAATCCACTTCCACATCCATTCTCTGAAAAATATTCATGTTATTCCCTACTTTTGGAAGTCAATTTTCTGGAACACTCTCTTCCCTTGGCCAGGCATACTGTTTAATCACTTCCCATCATTTCTGATGCTATTGTTATTCACAGACCCCTGCACTTAGCAAGTATGTGCCTCTTTCAGGCATTACCTGTAGACCAAATAAGATGTTCTGAAACCACTCTAGAAGAATGGGGTAGATCCATCTTTATTTTGATCGGTTTAAATATTCTTGCTATCTGACTCCGATATCAGAGTCTTAATGTAGAAGGCTGGATAAACAAGTAAGAATATCCCTACCAGGTACCCTAGAAGTAAAAAAATTCCTCCAGCTCTTTCTGTGAGGAAGSTCCAAATATGTATGGGCTTACCTGACGGTGTTCAGAAGGCCAAGGAAATTCATGATGCGTTGGTTTGTACGGGGATGGCTCTCCCAAGGTGCTGTATTTCTGTGTCCCTGAGAAAAGAGACAGTCTTTTAGYAAAGGTGTTTCAATGGGACTGAAAAAAATCCAAGCCTGATTTTTAAATGTCACACCTTGTTTGTGTCATTCAGTCTCCCATCACCATTTCTAGTTCTTATCAGAGATCGTTTGCAAAGAAAAACTTAGTAATAGGTGTCATACACCTCGATAAGTCAATGACAGAGAAAAATCCTTTTTTCTTTCACGCATAGCAGATGATGGTGATTGAGAAACCTTTAGTGTCAGTGTTTAAATGCACCGACTGCCCCCAGAGTTTACCTCTGCACTTGTAAATCAGGCAAAATGCAGTTCCTTCGCTGTCTTAGTTTGGAAGAAATTTGGCTTCCTGGATTATTTTTKGATCAATTTCCCAGTTATAATTTCTTCCAAAAAAACCCAAAATATTTTCTGTTAGTGTTGAAGTTTGTTTAATCTTTGCCTTTGGAAACTYGGAATTAACCAGCCTTTCTGTTGTCCCTGGTGTAGTTTATTTGTTTGAGATTTTAAACCCAGTCCTGTCAAGATTACTAACTCTGAAAATAATCACAGGTCAAGAAAATTCACCTTCTTTTGTTTTAAGTGTTCGACACTTTGTGTTGTGAGAGGTGGGGTTAGCTCGTTCTGCCACAGGACCTCTCTCCTCCAGCCTCAGGGTTTAGATCTTTCTTTCATTTACAACAGGGTTGATTTTTTTTGTGTGTGTGTGGTTTTTTTTTTTTTTTTAAAACCCAGGAATCCCTTCTGGTGCTCTTTGTTGTCACCATGCAGGTATTCTCAGTAAATCACAAAGTATCCCGTAACATTCACCCAAACAAACACGCAAAAGCTTAGATTTGGGGACACCTTCTTTTGTTCTTCCTCCTGATGGTAGGTTCTAGGAAAGTATTTGAAACCCATCAAGAAACGGAAAGCAGAGAATCTTACTGTAACATTGATMATTTCTGAAAAAGCCACTGCCTCGTGTTCTCTTTTCTTGCTTTGCCATGGAAAAAAAGGAACATAGTTTGTCCCAATAATGGTATTTGTTGAGAGACATCRCTTTCAGCCTTCTGTGTCACCAGGCATCACCAGATGGATATCTGCCTGTCTGCGGGTGTTACCTTAAGGCCTCACGTTCTGTAAGAGGTGTTGTGTTCCTACCCAGTCAATCCTTTCAAGTCCCCTCTTTGCGGCACGTACTCTTTGCTGGATGGTTGTGGTGCTGTGAGTGCAAGACATGCCTCAGGTTAATGTTCTGTCTACTAGTACCTGGACTCTATAAAGTGAAGTAACTGAGGGACAACTGCWCTTCCTTGGGAGCAAGCTGCATATACCATGTTGGCTGAAAGTTTCTAGTCATGATCACTGAGACTTCTGTGCTCCAGAAGTGGGCTACATGGAGATGGTGTAGGTGAGGAACATCTACACAAGGAAGGTAGGAAGCAGGGCAGGTGCCTGCTATCATACTGTCTCATTCATTCGTGCTATGGCTAATGTTTATTTATATTGTTACTAAACGAACAAGAGAATTGACCTGCTAACTTCATACTTCACTGCTAAATAAACATACATTTTCTCAAATTTTGGACTGTATTTATAGAATATTATGAAATATTCTGTGAATATTTTAAATCTGGAAAACGTTTAATCTGGGAAACTGAGTATTTCCTTTTGGAGCTATGCACTTTACCTGGCCCCTTGTAATTTCTTAAATTAATTACAACTAGCRCTTTAGGATGTCCTGCTGTCCCCCACCCCGAGTGAGACACCAGGATGTGCCACTGGGAAGCGCTGCTCCGAGCGAAATGAGAAAGAAGGCTGTTTGTTACACAGCCAAACTGTAATGCTTCTGAGACATGGAGACAATCCAGATCTAGGCGGAGAAGTTCTGAACGAGCAGCAGATGAAATATTTAACTTTTCTAATTGAAGCTTTTAATCAGATTTTGCTCTCGTTTAAGTCTTTGCATATGATGAAGCTTTCTCTCAACTCTTCATGATAAAAGTTTGGGGTAATGCATAGACATTTGAATTTTAGACAACTCTGTAAAACCCAAGAGAAAATGTGGCATCGTTTTTAACTAGCTTTAACATAATTTGGTTTTGAGTAACTTTAAAAAAACCTGTATGTTTCAGGTCAGATTGGCCATTGGAAAGATCCTCAGCAGAAACTCAAAATTAACTGACCATACAGTATTTTCTTTTATGTTCTCAGACTTTATATTTACAAATATAAACATATTGTTATGTCCATTTGCTTATACGTGTAACTGAAAGAAAGAGAGATTATCCCCTTTAATGTGATTTTTGTTTGCTTAATTCTGTGTTCTGCAGTGAATGTGACCCTCTGTGTATACAATACATGAAGCAAGCACTGCTTAGCATGCAAAACTGCTAGCAGTGTGGAAAACTTTGCCCTTCTTTCTTAGAAGAGAAGAATTAATTTGTGTATCCTAAGGAATAAGGATTTTTTAAAATTACATCTCCTGGCCCAGCACGCCAGACTTTGCTGTGGCAGATGTACACTGTGGGTCCATGCCCCAGCATAATTAATTTTTCATTTTAACAGCTGGTTTTTAAACATGTCATTTTGCACAACAAACAAAATCCAAATACGGAGATACATCTAGATTCTTTTAAATTCAATTTCCCACCTGAAATACAGTCAAACTTGCCTCTCTATATGATATTTCACAGGAAATAATGTTTTAAAATACAGCGGGATACCATCCCTACGCTCTATCCTGTAACTKTCTCATCTGACAGTCATTTTCTCAATAAATTGTGAGACTTTTATCCGCAGTGCCGTTGTTATCCCTGACTTGAATGGGAATGATTGCAGACGCTCAGTGCTGAGTTGTGAGGCTGGGGCTCCAGATGTGGCTGCTCACGCTGAATCTGCTCACCTCCAGCTCACCCAGCACTCCCAGTTTGCTGTGGTCAGGTGTGGATGGGGCTCACGTTACGTTAGCCAGGTTACCTGTTGAAATAGATGCTATCGGTATGGTTCTGCATTGGTTACAAACAGAGAGGTGACAGCYCTTCCAACAAAAAACATGTCTGTGCAAAGTTAACTCTTCAGAAGGGCTTAAACTAAATTTGGGGTTAGAGAAGTGGGTTTAGTTTAGATCAATGATTTGTGTTTGGTAAGAGGACTCTTGAACTGTTTACTGCTTATCAACTCATGGCCAGAGGGAAGCAGGGTGCTTGAAACAGTGCTGTATATGTGGTTGTGTCATACGTGGCTTTATACAACACAAAGTTGGATTTAAAATTAATTTATGCAAGAGTGAAAGTAGGGCCAAATTTGGAAAGGCCTCTCTGTTATGAAAATGCAATTAATCTGTAGGTGAATAAATATCACTGTTAGCAGGTAGTCTGAAAATAGTTGAGAATGCACAGCTGAAGTCCATCAGGGATARGAATGCAGATCATTCTGTTTTGATATGTAGCTGTTCTTTTCTGAGGAAGTTCTTGAAACAATGGCATGAGATTTGTTGAACTGATCATTCTTTCGCCTGAAATACTTTGAAACTGGGAGAAACATTCATACACTTCCAGAGTTCAGAACTGGGCAAGCTTCTGTGAATACATTTTATGTATTGTTGATATTTCTTCTTTATGCATTTAGTTTCCCTTAAAAAATGCCCAAAGACAAGATAAAGAGCCAAATATTAAGTTGAACTTTTTCACTTTACATGGTCCTTCGATAGTTTCTGTTTAAAAAAAGCACATGTAGTTTACTGACACTTATTTTCTTTCAGTGACTTAGATGTTCTGCATTTTAAAATGGACAATTTCACATTCCAGCAATAGATATATTGCCACTAATACTAATTTATTAATTTATGAAAGTACGTATTACATCTATATATTAACATTATTGCAATGGATACTACCCAGATTTGAAAAATGTACTTATTTAGACTTTAACGAACGGAATGACATTAAAATCCCTGTACGCGAACATGGCGTACCCTAGGAATTTGTTATGCTTATTGCTCTCAAGAGTGTCTAATCAGGTAATGATGGTACCTAACTTCACTGTAGTCATAGTATCTCTCGAAACACTGAGAAAAGCCAGTAATGGCAATTACCATTCATCTCTTCCTCTCACTGCACCGCTCCCAGAATTCAAAGGTTCTTCTTTGATGGTTAGAAAGGAAAAACAAAATTGATTATTTTAAACCTCTCTGCAAAAGATACTGCTCTCTTTGCAGTACTGTTTCAAGTGCAATGTCAACTATGGCTAGCAGTAGCTCTGCAGGGAGTGCAGTGATCTTGGGTTTCATATGTAAATTTATGCAAAGGGCTTCTGCAAGCCTAGCATGTGTGTTCTCCTCAAACACCACAAGGCACTTCATGCTACTTGATGTGGCAAAGGGAAGAGAGGTTCCCTCTGTTTCACACAGCAAGAGGAAAGCCTGCAGAGTGCATGTAAACAAACAAGAGACCCATGATCCTTCATTATTTTTGAAAGTCAGTAGAACTGGAAATTCTGCTGCATCAAAGTTCAGTCATTTCCATTGATTATTTTTAATGGAGCTCCTCCTTTGGCGGACACAAGGGGTGTTCTTTATGAGTCCCCATATGCTGTGAAAGGATAAAATTAATAACCTAGAAATAATATCATTTTAGGATATTCTTCATCTTGATCAAAGTCATCACGGAGAAAATGAGGATAAGAAGTAAAAAAATTCTATCTTGCTATCTTTAAGGTTCTTAGTATGCGATGGCCCACATACCTGTTCATTTATCAGCACAGACATCTTGTCCACGTCTTTTTTCCACTTCCCGATAKATTTGATTCTCCTCCGCTTTCTAATAGCAATAGACTTTTGGTCACTGATTACACTAACGGGGCATCTATGTGCCTCTACCCTTCTGTAATAGWTTTCCCTTCTGCTCGAAACCCCTCCTGAGGACTGTCTGGTTGTTCCCTTTGCTCTGTTTGGTTGTTTGCATYAACAGCACTCACTCCTCAGTCAGCGCTTTTCCACGTGCCTCTCTCTCCTTTGCGTTTCCCACCAGGACTCACTGTCCCCAGCTGCAGGCTTCTGAGTACCTGCAGACAGTCCTCATGTTATAGCTGAAGCTGGTCAGGTCCCAGCACGTACCAGCAGTAATTGCAARGTATTTAATCTTGGACCATAATTTAGAGTGGCTAATTTGAAGAACACTTCTGATGAGCTAACATTCTTTCACCTTCGTTACAGCATGTGATCAGTATGTCTCTGTTCTGGACTGCAGCATCATGTGAAAGAGGAAAGTGTTGACACAGAATTCCCCTATTATGTTTGTAAAGCCTGTTTTGACTTACCACATTCATTATGAACCTCAGCTGCTGGGGTGCCTGAAGGAAAAAGAGCCAGCAAAAGAATTGGAGCTGGGACAGGAATGATCCCTGCTTCCCACAGGCATAAAACATCAGTTATCCTGAGGTGTTTCCTTTCAGCTAGTGGGGTAGGTGCTGATATTGCCGTGTAAGTGGGATTAAGAGAGAGCTTGGAACAGATTCTTGTAGTTTGAATCCATGTTTTTTAATAATAGATATTGTATTGCCTGTTTGCTCAAATGCTCACAGTGCACACAGAGCTGGATTAGAGGAGGAGGATGCTTTTGCCCCAGAGCATGCACAGTCAGTACRCTCTCAAAACCTGCACATTGAACCATGGTATCAAGGGATTGCAGTAGGTCAGTAATCACAATAGGTACGGCAAAAATAGGCAGATTCTTACAGCAAGTTTTACCAGTTCTACACAGTGCAAAATTAGGAGTTGTTCATTGACAACGGCTAATAAAGTTGGAGGGTTCTTCTGTAGGATCCAACAGTGAAGCTCTGAGRGATGATCCTTTCTGCATCAATATCTTGCATTCACCTCACCTCCAGAAGAGCTGGTGTCTCACCAGTTCGTGTCTATTCAAAGCTGTAAAAAATGTCACAGGGAGTGAGAACCAGACCCCAGTTGCTTGAGCTCTGGGTGTTTAGTTGCTTTGAAACATAAATGGTCCTTTGTCACTTTGATTACGACGCAGAAGTCGAAAGTATAAAAGGAAAAAGCTAGTAAAAAAGCACATGGGAAAACACTGCCACTGCCTGTAAATAACCCTTAATCACCCCTTTTCCCCCACTCCTGATGAAAATAATTATTAAAAATAGACCACTACACTTTCAAAGTGGTAATCAGTGTAGCTCTGTATTTTTGCCGGGCTAAGTAATTCCATGTCTTTCTAAGAAGATGCTATTTTCATTTGAAACTGGGATGATTTAAGCCTGATATTTCAAATATGGGTGGTGATTGATTAGTCATCAGTCTAATAATGGACTACATCTGCATTTTTTCCTCCATCTTTATCGTATTTTACATAATTCATTTGGCTTAATTGGACATTAAAGTCTCTTTCCCTGTAATGACTACAGCAGATTCACCCACCCTTGCTTGGATTCTCTTGAGATCCCTCTGCCTGTGCTCGCTGCTGCTCAGAAAGCCCAATTCCACCCCACGGGATGGGGTGGTACAGGGATGGGACTCTGTCTGCCGTGCATGCCCCCTGTTATTTTTTCTAAGTGTAGTTAGTTTTTGCATTACAAGAAGGCCTGAGGTAATAATTCTCATCAGGTTTCTGATGTGTTTCATGCTGTGAATGTGGGAGGTAATGATTCCTTCTCTTAAAAATATTCACTTTAACGCATATAACATGGTGGTAGAGTTAAGTGACTTAGGATGTGTCCCACAGGGAACATCTTAGAAATGCAGATTATTCGAGTCCATCTCAGTTGGAGGTAGCTGAAGCTATTCCTCATGTGGCCACTTTGTCTACTGGCATTTAATGGCAAGGAGTTTCTACCACACTTTATGTACACAGAACAAATTCCTTTTCCTTAGTTCAGAGACTGGTAACAAGACTGGTAAGACTGGTAAGAAGACTGGTAAGACTGGTAACAAGCTCATCAGCCCTTTGTTATGCCAGAGGTCAACCAGATTCCCAATAGTAATGGAAAGGGAAAATAATTATCAGGCTTCTTTCTAGTTTGCAAGGGGCCTAGAGCTTGAATCTCTTTCCACTGATGTTGATGAAAATCTTAGTCTAGACATCATAAGAGTCCCTTAAAATACACTTCATACAGCTACATCTGTTTTGAAAACAAACAACTTGCAAATCAGTAAACTTGACTGATTTGACTGTGAACTTGTCATGGTGAAAATGAGTTGCCTGTTCACTCATTATTTTGCCTTTTTAAAAATATTTGCAAAAAGTCATGAAGCACCTACTGACCTGCCTTCAGAATTAAACTTTGAAGAGGATACTCCTGGAAGGAGTTTATCACAGTCTAAATTAGATAAAGCCACTTGTTGCAGTTCATATATTATTGATCTTTCAGCAATAAATCCAGAGGTGTGTTCATAAGCAAGAGACATAATTATTCAGATTTTTATCCTTATCGCTAGTGTGAAACAGCAATTTTCAGGAAATATTTGCCTAAAGTATACCTGGTGGTTAGTCCCATTGTTAATCATTATTAATATTCATGAGAAAAAATGTATGTTAAAAAAAAGGAAAGAAGGAAACAGATTTTTAAAACTTCCTGGAAATGATATAAATCTGCTAATTCCTGGTGTTRTAATTATTTGTGTTACAATGGTTTGCAAGTGCCAACTGAGATTGGGATTGTGTTGTCTGTGGGGCTGAGCATACCCATTTTAATGAGAGATCTTCCGTAATATAAAGATGTTCATTAAGTCGGCGGGGAAGGCAAAGGGTGGAGGGTGGAACTGTAAAGGCAATTAAAGGACTTGCAAAGTCCTTTAAGTGGAGCCTGGAACAGAACCAGTCTTTGAATCCAGACTAATTGAATCCTTGTATAAATTCTTTAATTACTTTAGCGTGCACACACAAAAAAAGTACCAACTTGATTATATAGAATAGGAAGCAACTCTTACCAGTTTTATGATACCATGCTCTTTGATCAGAGGAAGTAATAGAACTGAGCTGTGGCTGCTGCAGCATAAAATGTAGTGTAAATGAAAATCAGTACAACGTAAATCTGCTTTTGCACATTTTCTCCTTGGATCTCATTGTCTCCTCCTTTTACATGTAGGAAAATCAGTCAAGCCCTGATGGTCCAGCTTGCTGTTCAGTAAAAGGTGTCATCAAAAAGACATCATAAAAAAGACCTCARTGTGGCAAGAAACAAAAAGAAGAAAACGAAGAGCAAGGCAGAGGGCTCTACCATGAATAACTAAAATAACAACTGTAAAAGGAATAAAAAAGCCAAAAGCTCATAGCAGAATTCAAAGTGATTCCGCTTTAAAGCTTTTGAAAATGGCCCATGGCCAGAGGCAAATGAGTTCGTTCAACATATGACTTATCCCTTTCTTTTTCTTTGAATGGCATGTAGCTTCAAATTATCCTTCAGCTTGATTGCATTCCTGGTTTATTTCTTCCTATTGAAAAGTTGTTATCCCACATCTCCAGCTCACTTGATTTAGAAACAGTATGTTTCTAAACAAGCAAAGAAGTGGTGAAATCTAATAGCTGGCTCATTAACAAAATCCTTTTGGTATGTTTTTAGTGAAGCAGCTGCCTAGGTATCAGTAATAATTAATGCATTTAATAGTAAGTCTGTGGACAGAGTATGCCAAGGCTGATAAAATACCTATTAGCATGTGTTGATGTCAGAACCGTATGTTTTCTTACTTCTGTTTGCAGATGAGGTCTTCTGCCTTTTCGTGGAAATCAGGCAAAATATGCTACTGGGCGTTGCATTTTATGCACAGTTTGTTTATACCAGGCATCTGGGAGGAAATGGATAAAAAGTCTGCAGACTTTTGACAGCAAGAATTGGTTGATCTTGCTACTAAGATAGATTGTAAACCCTTTGGAGCAGGACCACCTTCTCTGGCTTGTTTACACAGCACCTAGCAYGGTGGGGTGGTGCTCCCAGACCAGGTTTCTGCAGCACTGCTTCTGTTCAAATAGTATCTGCAAGGATCAGGGGGACTTGGCCTTTCTGATGTGGCCACAAATCACCTCATGAAAGAGAGCCTGAATAACAAGATAGGGTGGTTCAATGTATCTGGTACCTACTAACGATTTGACTGTGTAAATTTCTGCGGAGGGAGATTTGCTTACCCTTGTGTTTCTTGGGCATCTGTAGTAGAAATGGGAGAAAATAAATGTGGCAGGGAATAGGATGGCAAGATTGAAAGAGGATGGGGTATGGATCTTCTCTTGTGGTGTGCCAGCTACTGTAGCAAAATTAATTCATAGGAGGAAGAACCTGTAGTAACAGTAGATCAGATTGTTTTACTTGTAATTATGCAACTAGTAACGATCCCTTAACCAGGGCTGGTGGGAAGGTCAAAGTCAACTCTACAGTTGCAGTCGCTTTGTGGCAGGGACTGTCTCTGATCAATGTTTGCATAATACCTATTTCAGTGAAGAATTCTCGGTGCTATTATGTTCTGTTAGCTGGACCATGCTGTTACTTAAGAGAAAAATGTCGTATTGAATATCCATGGACACAACTGTGGATGATACAAGAAGGAAGGAGTCACAGAGCACCCACTGGAGTGTCTTCTGTAACTACACTGGGTGGGTTATGTGCAGTCTTAACTAGATGGGCTGTCCATTGATCTAGTTCAAAATTGCTGAGTTACCAAAGCTGTAATTAAGGAGCATTTATTGAATTGAACTGAAGTATATTGGACATATACAAAACAAGTTTGAAGACAAGCATATTCTAAACCGCAACAAAACCAACCCTCCCAAAAAAGGTATTATTTACTAAAGTGCCTCTGTGGATGGAAAAAATCGGAAGCAAAACGCAAGAATATGTCAAAGTCATATTAGAGGTTATGAAATAATGGGTATAAGGGATACCAGTGATTTCCCGAGCGGACTGTTGATAATGTTGGACATAATCTTTGCAGAAGAAAGTGAAAAGAGAGAGGATGGTGAGGTGTGGAGAGCTGGTCCAGAAGCCGAGTACTTGCACTGAGGAATGGAGGGATCTTTCTGCATGCACATACTCAGTTCCTCTTCCCTTTTCTGTCGTGGTAGATAATGACCTAAGGAAAGGAGGCATCCCACGTGATCATGTGTGTCCCACCCTCCCACTTCGTAGCTGCTGCTCTGTGCCAGCTTCACCAAAACCTCTGCTCAGCTGAGATAGGCGCATCTCTAACCTCTCTGAAAGTCAGGTTACAGGGATCTCAGAATGGGCTTCCAAAATCGGTGATCACTTTTGCGAGACTTGCTTTATAAAAGTCAGTGGTGGGTACATTCATAGTTCATCTAGACTCCGTGCTATCTGAAAAGTGTGGGGAAGGAGAAAAGAAAGAACTTCAGCTGTTTAGCCCAGAAGATAGTGTCTGAGGAGGCATATGAATGATACTGTAAGGGAAATGCATCAGGGACAGGGAAGAAGGAAGGAGTATTTCTGCAAAAAACCCCTTGTATTTAACCTAAAGGATATAGTTTGCATGTGAACAAGTACTTTTACACTCTCACTTTATACTTATGTGCTGAAAGATTTATAAATGCAAGAACAGGCAGGTTCTAGATCAGGAGCAGGGAGTGGATGGGGGAACTGCTGCTAATCTGGAATTCAGTACTTTTATCAAGGCAAGCGTATGAAAGCATTGCTTGTAATAGTAGGAGACTGGATTTGATGACTCTTCCGGTCTCATATCCATGATGATGCTTTTTTTTTCCCATTCAAAATTTGCATTATTGAGATCCAGTTCAAGCCATGCCACAATTTGGAGTGTAGCTGTTGTAATTGGGGTTTTTGTTGTTTGTTTCCTGAATGGCCCCCTTGACCTTGTCATTTGTATAGGATTAACTTCATGAAAGGAGCCAGATGAAATGAAAGAGAATTAGGTGGGTACAGCTGGCGAGATAGTAGCACAAATAGCTTTTCCGTAATGCTCAGCACCACTATGTTGAGGTGTGATGTAGTTACGGTTACTGAGCTTTTTTGCAAAACAGCGMGTGCTGAGAGCTTACGCATTGCTGCTAGAATTCTCCAAGCAATGATTACTTTGTTTCTCAGAGTTACTCTGTATTAGTCCCTTTACAAGCCAGAATGGACTTTTGACATTTCAGATCTCCTCCAAATGAACCGAAAGATTTCATTATACTTATACCACGATAGTGTTTCGCAGGCCATTACTTTCTACTTGAGAAGGCAATGGATATTTTCAGATCTTAATTCCTCTATTTGCTAGATAACTCCACACATTTTCTTGCAGGTATTATTTACGTGAAAGACATAAAAATTAACTCAATATAAAAAAAGTCATGGATGGAGCATCTGACCCATGTTTTACCTGATTCTCGGTTCCATAGCATTATGATTCTCCTTTAAAACAATATCCTTTAATCTAATCTTACACTCTTGCATAAATTGGAAAAGACGTTGACTTTGATAACTCTGAGTGCGCACCAGCTGAGCTGGTTTTGGGATTTTGAATCTTTATTTAGGAGGTTAAAATGAAAAGTAAATGTTTCTGCACTGGTAGCTAGGGGTTTCTTTCTCTTATGGTGGCAGGAATTAGCTAAACAAAGTTATGTTTGGGCATCCTTTACCCTGCCTTCTTTGATTTTTGCATTTGTTCATATGCTACATATTCAAAATACTTCTGCCACYTTTTTAGTTGKTTTKKTKTTTTTTTTTTAATTAATACTGAAGTGAGGCATGGGGTCCATGTTCCTGCTATCTTTCCTTGCATAGATAGTCCCTGCATGCTTCTGACTCACTGAAATGATTCAGATTGTCCTTAGCATGGCTATTAATGAACGTACAGCAATGAAGGAGTGTATGTTCYGCTCTAATCTTATGCTTCGCATAGAAAACATGAATAGACAAATTAAAAATCAGGGCTAAAGGGCCATTCCTGTGTCTTTGTGAGAAGAAAAAGTSTGATCACAAGCCATGTTCTTAGGGGACACTGGTATCAGGATTCAAAATAACCTCTTTTCTCTTTTTCACTTACAGTTTCTCCTGAACTGTTCTCTTCAAAAGTCATACTGTATTGTTGCTATTCAAGTCAACATAGTTGTTAAGAGGCTGTGATAACCTCACGTATAATAACTTACATTTATTTAAATACGTACAGTTGCTATGCCTGGCATCAATGGGTATCCAGCCCTGTGTCATGTGCTTTCTTCTTTGCAAAAGTACAGAAGCAATGCCTTTATTTTGTTTCCAACATTGGCAGGGTGACACGATTGCTTCCTGTGACTCCTCTGGTGTGATGAAGCTCTGGGACATTCGGAAGTCGGTCCCCATTTTATCCATAGATGCAGGCCCACATCCTGCCAACCAGGTCGTCTTTGATCACTCTGGTAGGATTCTAAAACAACTTTTTCTRTCTAAGATGTGGTTTATTTTGAAATCTCTCTAATCTCTCTCTGAAGCCAGGTAGCATGTATAGAACAGGACAGATGTGTTAATTTTAAAGAACAGATGCCTGATTGTATTAGTGATCAATTCACTTGCTTCCTATCAACTAGATTGGCGAATTGGACGAATGGTCCATTTATATAAAATGAAGAATGTGCMATAACAAAAAGTGCAAAAATATTACATAAAATACAGAAATGATCACGGGGTAAAAAACTTAGTGAGATTACCTATGTTCTAGTGAYGTTTATTCTCTATTACTGTTTGTTCTTTTATTTGCTAATTCTGTAGTTGCATTTCATAACCAATCTTACTAAGTCCTCTTATAATCGCCTCAGAACTTCATTCTGTTGACAGGACTGCTTACTATGCACAAAGAATTGAAGTAACCAGTTATTTTTCATCATCAACCATGTATTACCATGTCAGCAATATTGTGAGTGAACGTGCATTTTCATTTGAAGAGGGGCTGTTGTAAAACATTTTTTTTTTGCTTTAAAACCAATATTAATCTTCAGTTCCAAAGCTCGGACAAGCATTCATGTTGCAGCACAAAATTAGATCCTAGCTTAGGAAATTGTTTGTACTCAAAGGTAGTACAATACGATATGATATAATACAATAATATATCATGTCATAGATAAGTATATTGAAAAATATGTATGCATTTGCATTAGATGTCATGTGCATAAAATATAATGCTTCAACAGAATATGAGAGATAATTAGGGAATCATTTAAACAAAAATAATAGTATGATATTTTGTCATAATGACCCACATACTGTGGAATGCATAATAGCAATTTATTGAGTCACTCGGCAGAAAACTTTACCATCAAATTCTGTCGTATTTGTATAGTGATTTTACAGCTCTCTCTGCTGTACCATTAAATAA
This sequence comes from Oceanodroma leucorhoa, assembly GCA_030449065.1. Classification (NCBI taxonomy): domain Eukaryota; kingdom Metazoa; phylum Chordata; class Aves; order Procellariiformes; genus Oceanodroma; species Oceanodroma leucorhoa. The sequence continues at coordinate 2,030,335 of JASVER010000119.1, forward strand.
GGTATTTTCATTTCCAAGGGGGGAAAAAAATAATTCATTGACACTGTCCATTTTTGACAGCTTCCCAAAGACGAATTTAACCACTATTCTATTTATGTGTGCAATTTGGAATAAGAGCCCATTTTTTGTTCAGGAGGATTTTAAGAAATTTTGCATTTTTGTTTCTGGAGCATAATGTTGGGTCATTTGCAAAGGAATCACATCCCTGAAAAATGCAGTAGCAATGTTTCTAGCCAGATGGGAACTTTCGAGTAGAAAGGTTATCAGCTTCAGGTAATCTAAATGGGCAAATTTTTCCATCATTTGGATAAAATCCAAAATTTTCTCTGCAGGAGTAACCACACAACAGAGATATCAAATTGGGATGGATGATCACAATGAGGCATAATGCAACAGGATGCAATCACACCTAGCTGAAGATAGGAAYGTATCTAGCTAAGAGAGACTTGCAATTCCTGTTGTTTGAAGAGAGATAGTGCCTATGTCACCTAACCAGGGACAGAGGGCGAGGCGTGCCGGGCGCTATCCACACACACACAAACKGAAAAGGCAATGCCTATTCTGAATAGGTACCTTGTAGAGATACAAGGATACTAATATCTGTTTGTTATGGAGAGGATTTAATTTGCTTGGTGAGTGGCTGGAAGGAATGCATTTTCTGCACTGCATCCGGGGGGAATGATGTGGTATTTTTTAGCAAACCTGGCCTTGCTTGGGTGCAGCTGGTTTGGTTACTGTTAGCAATGCAGTGTGGGRCCCAGTCTGAGGTGAGTATCTCTGGGACCCTGGATCTGTGGATGTTTAACTCATGCTGACACCATATTGTCATACCTTTTTTTTTTTGCTAATAACAAAGTTGCCAAGATAGCTAAACCAGAGTTAGCCTAAGTAATCCTAAAATGGCCCTTGATACATTAATGAGAGAGGCTGAATGATGTGCTTGTCTGCAACAGCAGAAGGCTAGATAAAATGAACCAGCAGGTTCCTGTGTTGTTTGTCTAAACAGTAATTATTTTTTAAAAATGTATTCTGTCATGGTTTAACCCCAGCCAGCAACTGAGCCCCACCCAGCTRCTYRCTCACTCCCCCCCTGATGGGATGGGGGAGAGAATCAGAAGAGTAAAAGTGAGAAAACTCATGGGTTGAGATAAAGACAGTTTAATAGGGAAAGCAAAAGCTGCGCWYGCAAGCAAAGCAAAGCAAGGAATTCCTTCACCCCTTCCCATGGGCAGGCAGGTGTTCAGCCATCCCCAGGAAAGCAGGGATCCATCACGCGTAACGGTAACTTGGGAAGACAAGCGCCATCACTCCGAACGTCCCCCACTTCCTTCTTCTTCCCCCAGCCTTATATGCTGAGCATGACATCRTATGGTTTGGAATACTCCATTGGTCAGTTTGGGTCAGCTGTCCTGGCTGTGCTCCCTCCCAGCTTCTTGTGCRCCTGGCAGAGCGTGGGMAGMTGARAAGTCCTTGACTAGTGTAAGCACTGCTTAGCAACAACTAAAACATGGGTGTGTTATCAACGTTATTCTCATACTAAATCCAAAACACAGCACTGTACCAGCTAATAAGAAGAAAATTAACTCTACCCCAGCCGAAACCAGGACAATTCAGGGATTTGGTCAATTTAAACTATTCAGTCAGTCATTTGAGTGGAGTTAACTAAAAATAATAACCATGTTGAAATAAGTCAAACAGCTGGAATACTCCAAAACAAAAACAMATGGTGATTGGAGAATATATCCTATGTTTAACTAATAGCCTGTTGGGCATGGGACATCTGTCTCGTCTAGGACCTCTCTCTGTGGAAAAGCTTGGATGGATTTTTCTGACCTTATCAAAGTGTGACTTAATTTCCAGCTGTATCCYTCAGTCTCTCCTGGTGATGTTATACCACCTAGTATAAAATAYTTGACTATGGTAACAGTCATAGACACAGGAAACAAATTGTTCAGCATCTTACAGGTGGATTTAATTACTAGATTAGAGAGCCACGGTTGAGCAGTTTTTTTCTTCTGCCCGGTAATTATTTAAATTATGGCTAATAATGATAGAAGGGGTTTATGAAACATTTGGCAGTATAAGCAAACGAGATTGAGGTCAGAGATAGTAGGGCCCCAACTAATGGAAGATTTTTGTTTGGTTTTCCTTTGTATTGTTTTCAAGTAATTATCATTGCAAATGCAATGTAGACAAACACATCTTACCTGTTGTTTTAAAGTGGTACTATCTTTTATCGGAGTGACAAGCACTGGATGGGAGTTGCTTAACAAAGAGCTAGTACCAAGAATGACATTGTAAGTTACTGGAATTCTCCTGATGGCGTTATTGCTGATGGTCCTTGCTAACTCTAGTGATCCGAATGCTATTTATGGCATACATGCYTAACCGTAAAGCCATTTTCTGCTTTATCAGAGCCATACTCAGATCTTAAATAAGTTAATAACAGAAGTTGTGTATAAATCTTTCTGCTTTAGCTACACTGCCTTAGCTTTTCTTTAACTCAGATTAGTGGTGGACTTTTCAATATGGCCTACTTGTGAATGAGGAGAATTTAGTTACATGATTAATTACCATTGCACTTTATGTGGATTTTCTTCTTTTCCCCAGTCTTTCTGAAACTAGCTCATGGTCTTGCAATGAGAGGTGGTGGTGGAGCTGGCCGGGACTCAGCCCACTGGGGGCAACGATCTTCAGTATTATGCTTAGTATCATATGTGCCTGATTGCGTATATATTCTATTTCTTAAAAGAAACATAAATAATACAGATTTATTATATGGCAGTCACATTTATTCAGAGGTTTGATCTTGCAGGGAGGTGCCCACTCAGTTTTCTCTTTGATTTCCTCAATTTCGGTTGGTAWATTGGCTGCAAAGACAAGCTGGTACTGAGGTGCCTGGTGTCTGTCTTTTCTCCTTCTTTCCTTCACATTTTTGGTTAATTCATACCACTTAAGTGGCACTGAGTGTAGATAAAGCTTCATCTTGGCAGGGTGGGGGATTTTCCKAGGGTGGAAGAAGCTCACCTTTGCTGGGAAGCCGTAGAGCGGATTTTGCAATTGGTGGCTGGATGCAGGGGATGCACCTACAACTCTCGGATCTCAGGAGGGGACTGTGTCCAGGTATCAAGAGAACCGGAGCAGGACAAGATCTTGACTCTTCATCTCACTTGTTTTGCAGTTTCTGAAGCTTSCTTTTATATTTGTCTTCCTCTTCCTTACAGTTAAAGTCATGCTTGATGGGAGAAAAAYCCTCTAGTGCAGAATTTACCACAGGAATCTTTTTAGCGGCATCTGATTTTGTCCATATAGTGCAATTATGTGCTGACATTAATCTGTGTTTTTCCCTATGACCCCCATTTCTGACTAAAAAGCTTTTTTCATTACAACACTTTATTGGTCTGTGTTCTTTAATCTCCAAGGCCGATTACTTGATAACATCAATTGATTCCTTAGGGTGCTTTTCTCCTTGTGGTTCAATGCCTGAGTCCCTACCTCAATTCTGACTATGTGTATGCTGTCACAGGCAATACAGTCTCGACGTGGGAAATTTTTACTTAATTTAAGTTACTGCCAATTAATGCAAACTTCTGATCACTGATTCTGGGTATTGAGGAAAAAGAAAACATGAAGAATTAAACAAGCACTTAAATAAATGCTTATCCTCCCCCTTTCCCAGYCTCAGCTTAAGCCAAACATCTCTCCTCCCCATTCCTAGTCTCTGCTTGCCTTGTTTTCACTGCAGGCTGAGCTCCATCATCCCAATTCCTTTGGTGCGGCCACGGGTGATGCGGGAGGTTGGAGTTGTGTGTGTAATGGCTTCTGTCTGCCGCTCCTCCGTACTCCTTACTGCTCTTCCTCCACTGCTCCAGGCTGTCGCTGCTTCACTGTAGGTCACCCACGGGCCACAGGTGTCCCAGCCCCGATGTGGGTGTATATCCACCCTTGGACTGATGGAGCACTCAGGTAAATTAATTGGGGGCTTATGTGTAAATTAGTCGGGTGTCAATGCATAAACTGATCGGGCACACATGCATGAACTGATGGGGCATTCATGCACAAGATAATTGGGCACTCATGCATGAATGTAGTAAACTCTGCAAATTGATGCCCAATATGTAAAGAGAGCTTGATATATAGATAGATTGAAATAGATAGAGGTGTCATTCTTTGGATTTGTCCTGGCACTTGTTTTTTTACACAGAGCTTAGACAAATCCCAATTCTGGTTATTAATCAGTTTGGACTTGCTACAGTGCTATAGCTCCACCTAACAGGGCGGCAAGGTGATCAAGCCACGTTTTTAGAACACACCTTTCCAATTCCTTCGAAACATCTGCTCTTTACTTAGAAAATTAAGACTAGTTCTTTCTTATTTTGCTGCCTGCTTTGCTTCTCATTCAGGCTTTTCTCAAGTCTCTTCGTAAAGCATAAGCTACAATCTTGTACATTACTCGTTCCTCTCCTTTCTCCCATCGTGAATTTTTTAATATCTGTCCCATCAGAACCCTTTTCTTCGCTGTGGGTTCAGCACTGCAAGATCTGTGTTTCCACTGCATCCTTACACACCCTTTTCTATACAAACTATGGATTCACGTGTCTGTTTCTTTTTAAATATAATTGATCCACATTCTTACCAGTTTTGCTTGATGAGCACAAATGCAGCCACCCGCATCTCTTAGTTCTCCGTTCTTTATTTGATGATCAGCATTTTTAGTTTGTCTTCACTTTCTTGGCTTCAGCTCGTCTCCAAGTGCTGTGTCAGTGCTCTGCATCTGAGCACTGTTCTCGTGCGTGCCTCCTCTGCCAGGCCAGCGCAGGGGACGCTTCTGCAGAAACTGGGCCAGGTAGCAATCAGTCACGGAAAACTCTTCTTCCTTCCTTCTGAAATGAAATAGGGCTAAACGCCTTAAGTCAGGCCTTTTACTTTACACTGGCAAGTTGTAAGCAGTGGTGGGTCTCCATTTCTCCTTTGTCTTGTCCATCTCTCTCTTTTTCTCATTACTCCAAACTTGAGTATCCCTTTATAAAACTTTTCATAACAAAGGAACCATCAATCAACAATCAGAGAAGGATTACAGGGAGAATGAAAGACACTTTTAAAGTCTGTGATATGTGTTTGGTCCATGTCTGAACGTGCATCCCTACTTTAAACTGATCTGTGGGAAATAAACTTTCAGGTCCACCATTTGTTGACCAAGCTGTTTTTATACAAGCAAAAGATTTTCAAAAATTGTACTTTGGATAGAGGGAATGGTGGTGGGCTGGTTCACCTCACCCACACTAGTGGAAAGGCTTTGTGCTTTGTCCTTCAAGTTGAAATGCCTGCTTTGGCAGAGCTTTGCAATAAGCAAATGCTGTTGCCCCAACTGTGTGGCCTTAGACAAGGCACCAATGTTGATGTTTTGTCCCTAGGTAGCCTGCCCAGACTGCGTGTTTGAACTGATGAATCCATTAGTGGACTCCCTGGAGAGATTCCCTGTGGTCTGAGTTGGTTTACACCACCCATGACCTATATTCAAGTCCTAATCATGCTGCTTAGTCTTGGAAGTCAGATTGGGAACACGTCCGTGGCAGCCCTCTTTCTCTGAGGAGCGCTTACAACATCTGATGACCATCCTTAATTATTCCTATGGTCAGCATGGGAGTAAAAGGATGTGCTGGAAGACTACACTATTCAACAGTAATTCCTTGTCTCACAATTCTCACTTCTCCYCTCAGTGCTGCTGTATTTCATTTCTCTCGTTCTCAACATTTGTTTTCCTGACCATAAAATTCCCTAATTTGGAGGTAGTGGGTAGACTGGAACTTACAAAAATATGAGCTGATTGACAGATCATTTTGTCTCCTTGTTTCATGGGGGTATGAAACTATCACTCTCCTTATTTCTGACTGTTGCACTTTTTCAAAAGGGAAGAATTTGGCAATGAATTTTTCCCCTTTGTTGATAAGAGAAGAGTTGTGCCATGCAATATTTCTGTTGTGTCATGACCATTTTTCAATACGAGCGAAGTCCGCAATATTTAAATATGCTAGAAAGAACAGAGAAGGGATTCTTAAAATATATGACTTTCTTTTCAGTACACACATAGTTTAAAATGTATGAAATATTTGTCCTTTGGAAAGGAAAGGAAGGTGGCTTGGAAACCCCTTATTTTATGTTTTTTGCCCTAGTTGCAGGATAGTRTTTTGTCTCCCAGTGTTTTCTTTGCTGAGCTAATGAGGGTGGGGACTGTGTAGTACTGCAGGCAATTGCTTTGAGCGCTGAGCACTTTGAAGAGATTAGCCCCATTGATATTCCCTTCATTTTTGTTAGAGAGGAATGCTTCCTTCCCTGGAGTGCAAGAAGATGGACAGCTATTTAATAGAACCATCCTTTTTCAAGYAGATACTGTAGTACTAAATATTCCCATCTCACTTGCCTGCGTATACCCAGCATAAAAACAATGTACTGGAAGCCAGGGTTGTGYCTCATTAGAGCAATATATTGACCTGTTAGGGGGTTTTTTTGAGGCCCGCAGGTTGAATGGATTATTATCTGACTGGTTAAATGTTATTCTTCAAGGAGAAGCAACAATTTCAGCTGTTCAGGCAGTCAGCCAAAACATGGTGATGAGCAAATTGTTTGTTCCAAAAGTAAATGAAGGAAATGTCCACATGATTTTTGCCATCCTTGTATTAAACTAACAGAAGCTGAAAATTGGAGCTTTATGCATCCCAAGTGGGGCATAACTGATCAAAATTTTGATTCTCCAGCAGCTATCCACAAACTGAATTAAAATGGTTTGCAACAGGTTGGTTTTTTTCTAATCCCATTTAAACTAGGCACAAGTCTTAAAATAATGTATTCAGCATCTCATCTCTAGCATTTACTGCTTTTGTAACTTTACTAGGTCCGTGCATTCTATTTTATATTTATTGCTTATATTAATCCCAGTTTACAGAGTGCTGCAATTAGCAAATTCCCACTTTGAATGTATTTACAGTGATTGAATGAGAACTCCATTCTTTCATTCAAACTGCACAGCTCCATCTCAAGCCTGGCTTGGATACAAGAGCTTTATCTCCTGATTAACTTATTCCTGCAGACAGTCAGGGAGTAAGGACCTCTGAAAGTCATCACAGCCTTTCTTCCATGAAAGCTCCTCTTAAATATTGACAGCTATCCAGGTCTTGTATTTTGAGTAAAGCATCTGTATTATATGTAAAGAAATTAATCGATACTGCATTCATCATTCATATCCTGTAATAAAAGAAAGGGATTTTTGAAGTAAGGTATTTATTGATCTAGTATTTGTGTGTACTTTCTATGTGTTAAACATGCAAGATAGAACAGCCATGGCATTCTCTGCCAAGGACTGGGTAGGTCAGGGAATCTGTAAGGGGACAGCGATTTGCATCTTCATCACTGTTGAAAATAAATATATTTTCATCACTAACCAAGCGTCATTATTGAGCTGGTAGCTTTGTGAATGGATCCAGAATTGTGTTGGGAGCATAGAACATATGCTTATGAAAAGAAGAAATTGGGTGGTTTTGTTTAAGGGAAGCAAATACTTCGAGAGAGGGAGATGGAGTCCACTGGGAGAAAAAAACAATTCTTGTGACAMCCTAAGTAACTCAAGTATGTTGTTTCAAACTTAAGGATAATTTAGGTAATTTGGTCTGTTTGCCCACCATTCTTTTCCCCTTCAAGAAGCAAAGTTCATATTTTGAATGAAAACTTTGAAATGAAATGTCAGACGCTTTCGTGTAAAAAAATCTTTAAAACAATCTGTAAACAGTATTTAGTTTTCCACTTTTTTGGGGGTAAAAACTGTGCCAGTCTATGTTGAGTTTGAATAACACGCTTTCAGTAACTCAAAACCTACATTTTTGTCAAACTTGCTATTTTTCCAATATTCATTTTTAAAAGTAACTGAACTCTAAAAGAAAATTATTTACCTCTGGATACCTGTATCGTGATTACCAAGAAAGTTTTGATTCCTTGAACAGCTCTTCCACTTGGTAAATGAAATATACTCATGAGCTAGTTCTTTTCAGAGCTTGGAAAGTGGCATCTCTTTTCAAGAAAGAGATCATCTTTAAATTAAAAGTATGCTGTCCTTAGCCTTTTTTTATTTTTATTTTATTGACAAATTGTCACAGGAGCTAAAATGCGTARTCATCAATAGCAAGTGATCCATGGGGCTATGCAAAATAAATTGATTAACAATATAATCTCCATACAGATGTCCTAGTACTGCTTGTTATTTTTTATGAACCAATCTAGGAGCCTTGCTTGCATTTCACGGGCCACATGGAAAAAGGTGAGTGAGACAAAGTTCAGGGCATCTCTGCAGTCATTCCGTTGCTGCTAGCGGTCAGAGCTGGCTGAAATGGTGGTCTAATGTACACAGAAAGGCATCGTGTTTGCTGAAAAGGAAAAAATGCTAGAAATTTGCTCCTACCACAGTATCTGCTAGCCTCTTTTCATCGAGCCTGCATGCCAACAAAACAAACCCGTTGGCTTGAAATGAATTTGAGGCCCGAGACAAAATCCCCTCTGTCATGAAAGCATGATTTTAATTTCTTTTTTTTTAATGCCGTTCCACTACTAAGAAAATCATGATTTAGGTGCTTTTGAGGCATTTAACTTACACTTATGCAGAACTATTCCTCAGAGAAAATTGGGTGCAATTTTAGGATTAGACAACTGACCTAGGAGAGAGAGAGTGCAAAACTTGCATATCCACTTTTTCCAGATGGATGTTCACTAGGAAGCCTTCARACTGCTCATAAATATTGCCTGTCCTTTTGTAAAGGCTCACACCAGCAAGAACATGGTCATTTTCTGGTCAGAAGCCATTTTTTTGTACTGAGACTTTTGGGCAACAAAATAAAATATTTTAATTTCTTTTTCTGTGGCAAAGTACTATTCATGATGCTGAATGGGAAAATAAGGAAGAAAAGAAATTCTATAAACAGCCTCCAAAGCCTGACTTGGATATTTGAACTGTTTGTTTGTTTTGTTTTTTCYTCTGGAATGTACTTTCTTTATTTTTTTGCCTGTCTTTCAACTTGTGAAAATATCTTCTATGTAGAGCTRTTATCTCTCAAGTGTCACATGCTTTTGGGGAGTGGGGTAAAATCTACGTACCTGTAGTCTTTCCTCTCTTAAATTAAATCGAGTGAAAAAAGGAAATATATTAATTTTTTTTTTCTTCCTTCTAGAATAAAGCAAAAGAGGGAGTGGTGGTGGTGACGGAGAGTTCTTTAATGTTGGGTTCGTGTCAAACATCATTCCCCTTTTCACATTTTATATTGTAAATGAATATGCGTGGAATACGTAGTGATCCTGCCTGGAAACACAGAAGAGCAAAAATGGAGTGTTTCTGGGTCATAGCAAAGGYCTGTTTTGCCAGTATCCCATCTCTGGCAGTGGGCAGGAGGTAGTCCTTAGGGAAAATAGATAAAACCAGAGTGAGTGAACTCTGAGGTTTCTCTGCTCCTCTTCTCCAATGCCCTGTGGATTAGGACCTCCCAGAGCTGGGGACCTCCTGCACTTTGTCTGGTGTTCATGGATCCCTCCTCTGTTAAACTTGTCTGATCTTTTGTTTTGGAACTTCTTTATATTTCATCTTCCAACAGATCCCGTAGCAATGATAAAGTACTTYCCTGCCTTTGCTTTAAATCTCTTAATGACACATTCTGATTCTCATACTGTGGGAGTTATTGAATAATTATTCCTTGTTCAACCTCTTCACGCTGACACATCTTCCCTTGCTCTCTTTGTAGAGCTGGAGAGTCCGTGTCTGTTTAATCTCCCAGATACATAAGCCATTCCTCATCTTTCTTCATTTGTTGCCCTTCTGTAAATCTTATTTTGGGTACATTCTTTTAGAAATGGAGGAGAGGGACAAGGCCTGTGTGATCTGTTTAAGATGTGCTTAAATCATGTTTTTAAATAGAGGCCTGATGAGGTTTCCTGGTTTTGTTCTCTAGCTTTTTTTTGCCCCACAATAAATCTTGACAYTATATCAAGCTGATGTTTTCAAAGAAGTATCCATGGTGGCTGTGAKATCTCTCTCCTGAATGACAAAGGATACTTTACAGTCCGTTGTTGGATTTGTATAATTAAGGATATTTTTGTTCATTTGAATGATTTCATGTATCTCAGAGTTCAGTTTCATCTGCCACTTTATTACTTAATCCGGTCGTATCTTGAGATTCTTCAACAAGTCTATGAAATGTGCTGTCGTCTTGAAAAACATGAACTATCAGTGAAGTCACCTTAGTATTCACCTTCCCACCCTTTAAAAAAATATTTATTAATGTGCTGACTAGAATAGATGTCACATTCTTCTGGTAGTCTGCTCCTGACTATGTCCTRTTGGAAAGCTGCTTTTTTGCTTTTCCCCTTCCCAACTTTGGTTGTCAAAAATTTTTGGGAATTCAAGAATCTTATGTCAGTCASGTCACCCTTACTCCTATGCTTCTCAGCACCATCAAAGAACTGGAACAGATTTCTGATCTGTGGTTTCCTCCTATAAAAGCTACAGTAACTCTTCACTATGGTATTACATTTCTCCATGTATCAACTAAATCTGTTCTTTATTTTACAGTTGAGTTTATTAGAACTGTAAAGAAATCAGATATACCAGTTGACAGTTTCTCAAGCTCTTTTCAGAAGTTGCTGTAATGTTTGCCACCTTCCATTCCCCAGCTTCTTGGACCAGGTTAAGCAATAGGTCTCGTACTTCAGTAACGATTTCAGTTAATTTCATATTTAAGGTTTTATAAAAGTCTCTGATTCTGGCAAATATTTAATCACTTTATTCTAAGATTTTGGACTTCTGTTCCCTGTTAAAAAACCAAAACAGCCTGACCAGGGTATGTCTCAGGAGCTRCAAAAGCGGTCAGCTCTCTGCATAGTTCTGCTTGCTGGTGTGTGTGGTTGAAGCTGGTTGGATATGGTTGAAATAATGCATAGGTGGCTTTGAAATTCATCGTAGAGGAGAGGGATTTAGGCTATTGGTTCATGGGCACCTAGCTTTCTTTGTGTGACCTCATCTTTAAAGGAATGGATGGCTATTCCYAGTAAAGGAATGTGTCAGCAATTCCTTCAACCAAAGACATCTATCTGCATAATGTAAGGTGTTTGGGTTTCTCAGCTGGATGTGCATCTGAAGTTGGGTGGTAATGTTAAAGTTAGATGTTAAGATCATGAGTTAAATTGTTAGCGCTGTTCTTGGAGTGCAAGATTCATTCAATTTGAGAGGTTCATTGTGCRTTCCATAAAAAAGCAGAACTTAAAACATAGTCTGTTAAATTCATTGCYYTCCCTGCCTTCCTTGCCAGAACTGTAGTARTAGTTGATAAAAGCCTTTTATTCAGGATCATCCCTTTCTATATTCCAGACTGCAGTCACTGCTGTTTACTTAAAACTCCMATATACAATTATGTGTATTTGGCTAAACAGGTCTTTCCTTACATGAGTGGAATTAACCCTCTCCCTTTTGTGTCCAGTATTTGGGGGTTTTTGTTTTTATTACGTATTCTTTTTCTTTCAGTTTCATACACTAGCCAGTCGGCCTGAATGACATTGGGAATGTCTCTGCTAGTATAATGGGCATTTATAGCAGTGACTGTAATTAACGATTAATATTTTAGCTGTGCTTGCAAGCTAAGTTTAGGCACTGGCCAAATAAAGAGTTGCCTAGAGTCATTGGCTGATGGACCAGCAAAATAATGGGCTTCATTTAAGCAGATGAACCCTCTGAGTCACACCACAGGGAGGGCAGATCTGTGCCAGTGCTGGCCTCGCTCCGCGCTGAGGCCGGGAGGGCTCCTGCACCTCCTTCCCGGAGCCGCTCCCAATGCCAGGACTGAGTGAACTCCCTGGCTTTGGAAACACACGGCCTTCCCATTACAGCTTCTACATCTGATGTGAAGCATTTGAATCTGGGACTGCTGAGCCGTATGATACAGGTATTGTGTGATTGATGTAATGTTCTTACCATTTTTAATTATGAATTAACACATTTATTATAGATTTTTCTTAACATATTTGCGTAAATTAGTAGACAGCTCTGATGCTTGATAGGACATTGCAGGAATGGTGACACAAAATCCTTTGCTGAGGTTATTGAGTACAATGAACACTTCTTCCCTGGCATCAGAGCAAAACATAGGGAAAGGAAACAGGAAAGGAAGTCAATAAGGAGAAGCAACCCCACAGAAATTATTAAACATCACCTCACTCAGAACCCCCCAGCAAAAGAAAAAAAGAATYTCTCCTGAATTATCACCCAAAGTCGTAGCTGGTAGATAGATCTGAAGTTTGGAGAGAAGACTGACATTGTTTGCTGGGAAGTGCTGAGCATCCCCATGGCATTGTGTACCTTGTGCAGCAGGTTCTCTGCGGCAAGCTAGGACTTAGTGGACCAAGGTAGACGGCATCTTGAGTCTCAGTGTTGGTCCTTTCAAGGGAAGAGAAGYCTGAGCCTCAGACCTCCATAGAGGATTTCTTCTTGACTTCTGTCAYACCGATACAACATGCTCTGGGCTGCTGTTACTATAGTCCAACCTAACCAGCTTCAGCCAGCTTCTGTCTAGCGGGCACCAGACTGTCTGTGCAGGACATTTTCTGAGACATTGTTGGGAACCAACTAAGAAGATACTGTCTGAATGCTGCAGCAGGCCACTCTGTCTGTGAGTGGTTCATGAGGTCGGACATCTCAGCTCTGCGACGTTTTTCAAACACGGCTTCACTGGGAGTCCTAGTTTAAATTTCCTCTGTGCGTGCATGCTGCTGGCCTGAGGGCTCTTGGGGCTATCTGCTTCAAACTCTTACACTAACAAGGGATTCTCTTACATATTTTATAATAATTCCTCTTCTTTCATTGCTCATTTGTTTTCTGTTACTATTTTCCTTTTACTGCTATAAAAGCTCTCTGTTCTTATATTTGATGCTCACTTCTGTGATTTGTCCTGATGTTCTCTGCGATTATAAGTTTTAGTAGTACTGAGGTGAATGTCTAAATAATTCAGTGGAATGGATCCAAAATGACACAGACTGGGTTGCTCAATAGATGAGAGCACAACCACACCCATTAACATAGAGCTGACATTCACCTTATTATGTACAAGTACGTGCAGATTACAGTCCTTTTGCTCTTAACGTACATATTCACAGTCTGTTYGGGCTTTTTAGAATGATGTACCAAGGGCTGGGCAAGGAGGTTTTATTCCCAGAAATTACCCGGTTAGGTGTGTGAAGCTGTTGTTTGTGTAAAGATGTGGCAGAGTGACCATTAGGATCCTGCCATTGTAAAATGGTAGGTACCATGCTCCCAGCTGAATTACTAGCGTGGGTCTGTCAGCTGCGCTGTGAGCACTGTTGTACCATGGATGCATGTATCTGAAGTGTGCTGCACTGGACTTCTCTCTTGTGTTACCCGAATCGTTCTTTTCTTACGATTTGTGGAGGAGAGGTGAGAACCATACCCCAGTACAGCCTGGCCATCATCATGGAAACACGATGCTTGTCGRTACGTCCTCTCCAGAAGAGGAACACCTGCAGTAGTTATTGTACAGAACACCCGTGCAGTGTAGCCCAGTGAAAATGGATTCAAACATTTCCTTTCTTCAGTTGTACTAGACCAACAAAAGTAAAAACACCTTTATATGCTCAGTGACTTAAAAGCAGCAAACACACCTCAGCCCATCTACCACCACATACATAATCAGTTTTGGTATTTCTAAGCAAAACAAATACTTCCAAAGCAGCTATTGTGAACAGATGGACTAACATTCATAAAACAGACAGTTCCCTTTGTAAGTGGTTTGTTTGAATAAAATGTATTGTTYCCATTGAGATTTAAACTACAATTTGCTTAAATTATTTTTATATTTGGCCATTATATTGCGAGCATATGAAATGAGCAAAATGTTAAGAATAATTAAGCAGAGTGGTCCTGAATACCCTGGTGAGTCTGAAAAATCATATATAAAAGAAAGCAGCTATCTGTGGAGCTGCCAATTCTACTTATATAAGCCCATCTGTTTACATCTACGCCTGTTCCCTAAAGAAGAATACATCTTATGTGAAGAATTCCCACCAGATCCCTCAGACATTTTATCATTCAAGAATGTTCTTCCTGTTTGTTCTCTCTCTTTTCTTTATAAGAAACTATAGAATTAATGTTTTCGGTGCTGTCTCTTCGAACATTTACAAGACAAATACTGGACTTAGCATATAAAATTAAATGAGTTTGTTCTCTTCTGATTCCGTAATGAATAAAAATGGTTGCAAACCATTTACATATACCTTTGACTCACARTGGCTTATAGTCTTGTCTTCTATTTCTCGCTCCCCTCCCACTTCTTTGTTCTCATCTTGAATCCCTCAGACCGTCTCTTGTTAAACCTAAGCTATAGGTTGTTTTATATCTAATTGATCATGTGGAAAGGCTGTTTGCTGTTTATGTGGTATCCGGTCAGTGACAGATTATAAAACTTCTTTTAAAAAAAGAAAAAGGTATTCACGAGCTCCAAACTTTGTGTTTCCTTGTATCCCCCAGTCCTAGGAGTTCTGCAAATGTAGAGCTACTGTTTTACTGCTGAGAAGCAGCAGATATACGTTCCCTGGCTTATGTTCCATCCTCAGAACTACTTCAACAACAAAATTACGTGAATAATATGAGATATAAGCATGTGGACTTTTTTGATCATTTTATTAAATCCTAATATCAAAGTGGATTTATCCACTCTYAAAGATAAGATGGGGGGAGGCCAGCTTTTGAAGATCATTTGAATTTCTTTCATTTGGTGGCCTAATCTTCTTCCTACTCTATTGAACTTCTGTAAATTGTTTTAGGATTCTTAGAACAAAAAAAAATCTCTTAAGAGTTCTAACTTCTGATTTAATTATCAAAGTGTAAATTCTTTACATAAACTTTAGTGACACAGCAAATACAAAATAAAATGAGGTCAAGTCAGAAAAGGAGCAAATTCAATTAGCCCCTTCAAAGAAATCTTGACTTGATTTTGAGTTTTGAATTACAGATTTAGAATAAGGGTGGGTTTTTTTCTTGCCAGCTTCTGTGGAACTGAAATACGTTAATTCATCTCACTTCTAACAGTAAGTTCCCAGCCAATTTTAGTGGTTCAGGTGCTTGGAAGGCTGTTAACTCAGACATGCTGCTCTCTTCCCAGGTAGGTAATTCCATTCTGACCACCAAAATATTCCTTATATTTTGGCCTTCTCAGCCGCTGGAGGCAGGAAGTGCAGCACTGTGCTATGCCCATGTTTTATTCGGAGGGGTGTATTTCGGGAAGACCTGATSGTTCTTTGCTGCCAGCTGCAGTGCTTTGAATCGTGCCCCGTCCGCTTCAGCACACCTCCGCCGGCGTCCAGCAGCCTGCCCGCACCGATGCGGCTGGGTTAACTTAGGTCAGATAGAGCAATGTGTTGCACTGATTAATTAATGCTTTTGCACAGTTGAAGTTGTCTAGAACCAGATGCGGTCCCTAGCGAAATTCCTTTTGCTTTGGTGGGAAGTGAATGAAGCACATAAATGAAAGTCATATTAGTAGTAAGTTGTAGCTTTAAAGTATCCGTTATTGCTGTTCAGTTTTATTAGCGTTCTCTTAACATAAGCTTTCGCTTGAAATGTCTTTCTTCTGTCCCATGCTTTCTGCTTGCTGAGAGGCTGCTGCCACTCGTTTGTGCGTCTGGGTGCATGATATATATCTCATGCCGAGAAAGGGGTCTCCGGCATCCTTTCCCAGCATACACACATTTATACTCCCCAGCCTTTCCTAGCAGAGATTTTCCATGAACTTCCGTCCTTCGTTGCCGAGGTGATACTAGGGTTTCTGCACCACTTGTGAGGAATAATTTTTTACCTAATATTTGTTCTCTCKGTTGTAAACAGTGGCTAGCTGTGGTTTAGGTAAGTGAATTATTCCACAGTAACCTGTTTGTGCCCCTGGATGCCTTAGAGACAGAAGGAAATAGGAAGGGCAGTGCCCCCTTGACAGCGATGGGCTGAAGGCGGGTTAYGGGATACGTTCATGGTGGTGTCTCTTTGTAAGTGCTGGTGTAGGATGTAGTGTGCAAAGGACCCATCCTCCAACATTTTTGTGGGGTTTGATATTTGGGCGCAAGATGAAGTGGACCGGTGGACCGACTGATTCTCGAATTGAAAACCTTCTTGAGATTGGGGGTGTTAATACATTTTTTTTCCATGAAGGGCAAAAAAAAAGATTAGGCAGAAGTAGATGAGATATTTAAGACCAGTGAGGTAGGGGGCTCGTCCCTGCAGTGGAGACAGCAAACCTTAGCCAATGCAGATCAGTGCTTCATTTCTTCATGCTGACGGCGGCACGCTGAAGGGTTTTTGCCGGTGCTTGAAGCGGCTGGCCTTGATTCCCCTGACTGCACTGGTGCACCTTTTCATGGAGATCTTCTTGGATGTACATGAAGTGGGCTATGTGTTGCTATTTCCTATATAAGTGGTACCTGAGAGTGTGCAGATAACGTCTGAATCATGGGAAGAAGTGAATTTAGAAAAATGAGCAGGGCACAGACTCCCCTGGGCTTTTTTCCTCAGTAACCCACAAGAACTGAATTTCCATCTGACTGTATTAGAGTTATCATAGTGTTAGGAGGTGCTGTTTGAGCTGTTCTTTGATGAATATTTTTTTACTGTGTTAACTTTTCCTTTCATAGGTATTTCTCATAAAGAGCATTCACCTCTTTTTTGATTTGTATATTGTAACAATGTCTTTTTCAGATAGATTTTAAATAGATGTCTCTGTATCTTTTTAGGAATCTGGATATAGTATTCTTCAACTGTTTAGCTGTAATAAAATACTTTTCCCAACCTATCCAGTGATTCCAGCAGTCCAAAGCACGGATTAAAGGAGAGGTTTAGATTTAAGAATAGATCACAGCTAAAGAAATTTAGAGTATTATGGGATTCTCTGTCGAGGCCTTTGAAGATATCGTCTAAAACACTTTTTAACTACTTGGGTCTATCAGCTACGGCGGAGTTACCATCTACTATTTCCAAACGGTTAGCAGATAAAGTCTTAAAGGCTTGGAGCAACCCCAATTGTACGGTGAGTCAATTTATGGGAAAAATATCTCTTGAATCAGTAGTTAAAACTTTATTACAGATGGCTCAGATATTGGGCTTGATTTATTCTTTGTATCTTCTGTAGTGACATGAGTGAATTGTCTACAGARAGGCCACATCATACTTATTACAGAATAAAGGGCTAATAGCAAAGGTAGTTGCTTCTTCATGGGGCCAAATCACTTCTTCCATTTTCATCAGAACAGAGAATACAGAAATAAAACGAGATTCTTTTTAGGTTGTTGCAACAAGTTAACAACACATTTGTTTATATTTAGGATGTGCTTGAAGGTAGTTTATATAAATGTCTTTTATACATATCAAAGAAAGTTGTTTCACCTGATGATAGTATTTSATTTGATTTTACGGCCCCCTAAAACTATCAGGCATTAATTTAAATAACRCAAGGCAAAGAGAACTAAGATCTTAATGATTTTAGTTTGGTTATATCTTAYAACATTTGCTTAGAACTGAAAATTCCTTGCACTTTTGGAAACTGAAAGCCTTTCTTTTACTGTGAGACACCTGAATATTTGCACTAGATATATCTCAAGGAAAAAGCCTGTATTTTCAAAAATGTCTTAAAATYGTATAAAAAATTTCCTACAGCCATCATCATTTTTTCGCACTTCTGTGAGGAGAATGCATGGCAGTCTATGCACAATTCTTCTGAGAACACACACTCTATTTTAAATTGAAATGAAGAATGTACTGGGATTATAAGTGGGCTGCAGTGTTTTATTTCTGATTTTATTTTCATGGTCCATGTAATACAGGCCATAGTTTAGGATTATATTTTTTGAAGGACAGTCTTAATGTGAAAGTTTTAGGTAATAGTGAAAAATTCATGAAAAAATCATAACTGATTCTCATCGTCCATACTTTACATGTTTGAAATAAGAACGAATTTGTAAAATATCATTGAATTAGAACTGGTTAAAATAGTTCTCTTGTGCACACATTGCATAAATGAGAAGTATTGCAGAAATAATTTGTTGAAGTCTTTTCCAGTTTCTCTTGACATTTGATAGAGTTCTCTTGACTTTTGGATTGCTAAGCTGGGGATCCTTGGATCAAATCCATTCTCCATCTTGACCTTTTAAAAATATCTGTGCTTTAAAGTTTGTAATATCAGATGTTGCAAAGGAAGGCTGAAAAAAAACCACTGGGCGATTATGGAGGAATCTACCCAGTATAGTAAGCTGCTTCTCAAACCCAGCTACTTGTGAGTGACTCATGAGCTGATGCGTGAAGGTGTGTAAGTGGTACAATTTTTTAACCTGTTGTATTTTTAGAAAGAAGGTGATTGAATGGCATAATGCGACATTAATGCCTGTATCAGTTAATAAAATAAATGCGATGCTATTATTCATGGTATTTTAAGAATAAAAATCATTGACATTGTATGCATAAAGTAGATGCGAATAATGGCAGAACCTATTAGGCTCTAACTTCAAAAATATCCAGCAATTATGCAACTTAAATTAGCAATCTTAACTTACCCATATATTTACATATTAATGGTCCTAAGTGGTAATTGTAATTGTCTCTCATCATTGCTTCTTTTGACCCTCATTTTTCAAATAAGAAATATGAAATTCCATTAAGTAACATTAATAGTAGAAAATTAATTTAAGGCAATATATCATCAATTAGCAAACCCTTAACACATCTCACTATTTTCACCTGATGCTTACTTGAAGAAAAAAAAAGATAATTCTTTTATGTATGTCTGAACTAGAGGATATCATCTTATGCACGCATGATGGAAATGAGAAATAAAGTATATTAGATTTCCTGGCCTGGATCCAGTAAAGCATCAAAATTCCTGTTGACTTCTCTAGGCTATTCACATGTGGCTGATCAAGGGCAAAAAGCTCTGCAACATACGGAGTCGAGGCCAGTGCCAGCACCTTTTGACTAGGAAAGACTACACTTTTGACAGGTTATTTACTTTTTGACACCTGGGCTCATTTTCTTTTTTTTATGCAATTAGATGTTCTCACAAGTAAGCAAGAACTTCCWTCAGATAATGAATGCATCTAGTTTATCTTTACACCGTACCTTATGGAATGATTCTCCTGATTCATTCTCCTTCGTGGGGAATGACATACCCACGGCTGTTTAGCGTTATAGATCAAGATTAGAAAGCAGCAGTTGCATCTGGCCAATAGGTCTTTAGTCATCAAATCGACAAATGGAGCTAATGTAGAATAATAATGTGTGAAGTTGCTTCCAAGTACTGAAGACTGAAATACATTTTACACAGTGTGCTGCTCTCGTAAAAAAAAAAAAAAAAATTACAAAAGCCATTAAAAACTAAATGCCTCTTATTCGTCATGTCAGTGAGGCTATAATCATCTGTTACAGGACATTTATGATTTTTTGGACTGCAAATGTTACTGTTGTCCATGAAAGCGAGAATGATTTTTGTTATTTCCTTAAATGCCAGACATGTAAATAATGTCTCTTTTTTTTACCTCTTTTTCAAAGGCCACATTTTCAAGTATTTTAGTGCTCTTCGAAAAGAACTTACATTGTGAGGRTTTGCTAATGTTAGTAACATTATTAAGTTGCCAACTGTGGAACATACTATAAAGACAGTTTGAAGAAAACAGGTATGATTTTTCCCCCTTTTTATATTAATTTCCCCTGGTTATCCATGTAAAAGTTAGACCGGGTTTTTTTTTGCTCTGTGAGGTGTGTGGTTGTTAGAATAGYAAGTGTAACCTGGAAATACTTTGACGGAAGCTTCAAATCTTCATGCTTGCAGGTTTTAAAGATGAATTATGAATCAGAACTGTTTGAGATCTGGCGTCAATAACAGGCTAACTTGGTAGAGTTTCAAGGTGTAATTAATAAATTTCTGCGTGAGAATTAGCTTCTCGATAGCCTGACTGCTGAGCTGAGAGCTGAGGATGCTATGCTCTCCTGCACTGCAAGTCTGTAAAAGCCCATCCGCTGCTCCATAAACGTTGTGCTTSTGGGCTGTTAAGTTCCTCAGTTCTATTTGTAGGAGGATTTTGTTTTTCCTCTGATGGATGCTAATTAATTCAGATTCCATTGTCCTTTGAAAAATCTCAGAATCCTGTTTATCGCTAAGATTTAAACTGGCTGTAATCAACAGATTGATTGGTGAAAAGAATATCGGGTAGCAAGATTAGTACAACATAATGAGCCAACGTACTGCTGCTACCACCATGAATGATGACAATGTGCAGAGAATACATTAAAGGGAGCAAAGACTTCCATTATTTTGGAGCATGTTAGATCAAGTAACATCTCCAAAATTACACCCACTGGATAGAAAGTTGATGAAAACTGGAGGCAGACTGAGGAAGTTTGCTGTTGGCTTTTCTCTTTACATGCAGATCTAGCAGCCAAAATGAATTACAGTTATACATTGAAATAGCTCTGGGATACACAACTAGCAGAAGAATGGTGTAACTGTCAGTGCAAGGCTTTGCAACATTATTCATAGAGACTTAGAAGCAATTAACCTGACTTTACTCAGCTGCTTTTTCAGGAAGGAAATAAACAGCGTAACTTCAGAATGAGAGTTTCTGATTTTTTTTTTTTATATTGCATTCACTGTAGAAAGTATTTGCACATTAAAGATAGCTGTAAAATATTAAATTAGGCAAATAAGCCTTATACATGGGAAAAAATGGAARGTAAATTTAGCCTACCAAGTCCAATTTGAATTTATTTTCATATTTTAAAGTCGTTTAATGGTCATGATCAGTAGTTAAATTTTTGTAGTTTAGCTAGCTCAGTTCTTTTAACCAGCATGAACTTGATTCTCTCAGAGAACAAAACTTTTCKTCATTCAGGTGTGAAGTGTACTCTAAGCAGGACAAAGCTGAGGACTCTGAGCCAGCCCCGCGGGGGTAAAGCTGAGGGAGACTTTTTCATTRTAAAGACTCCAGCTGACTGCTGTTCCCCACAATCTTGACTCCAGTRTACAGGCTGGCACAACTGCAGGTTAAGGGTCAGTACAATGAACCTTTAGGAAGCAATTCACCATACCACTGTCATTTCACGGAGAGGTTTTGTTTGTGTGCCCGCGTGCACTGGTGATTAGGGCMGCACAGTTAATCTTAAGATAGAGTATAACATACTTTTGCAGGAGAGAGGTAGCGAGTGGGTCATGTGTTTGTGCAAAATTGCCACTACTTGAAATATTGTCAGGCAGAAGCATTCAAATGARGTGGGCCGGGACCTGCTAGCCCCTAACTGATACAGGGGATTATGTGTATTSTGGGGATGAAGTGGTTAATGCAGTCGGCCCCGATGCAGAAGAACCCCAAAGCAGAATCTCCTTTAACAGTACTCTTGGGCGTTTAGCAGCCTTCTCCTGGACCTTGTCCCCGTGGCTATGAGGACTGCCATGTTTAGCTCCTAAGACTGGTGCTTCCCATTTAAAAAAAAAAAAAAAAAAAACAGAAAAAAAAAGAGGGCATTTTGTTGCAGGTATTAAGGCGATCTATCCATGCAGTGTTTTCGTCCCCTTTCCTCTGCAGTATTTTGTTCATTCCTGTCCTTGGCAGGTGTTTCTGGTCACAGTCCCTTACGTGGATTCTATTGAACGCTGCCTTTTGGGGATGCTGTTTCTTTAGCAAAGGGAGCAGGAGGTGCCTCTGTGTCAGGTGAGAAAGAGAAACAGGGCAGCAGGAGAGGTGGAGCTGCTGCTCTTCCTCCTCCATGGAGTGAGCAAAAGCGGGGTCTGGGCAAAAGAAGCGGGAGGAAGCTGAAGATTTGGGAAAGAAAACAGGGACAAACACATAATGAGCAGAATCAGTAAAAAGAATTGGGCAAAGACATTTGTGTAGGGGGGACATGACAGTATTTATTGACTTCTGGGAAAGCAAAGTAATACAGGGTCTGAAATGGATTGTTTTAGGAAAGGGAACATATTGATTGTGGCRGAGTAGATAATTGATGCTGGGAGAAGGGAATTTGCATGTACAGCCATAGCATGCAAAAATAAAACATKTTTGCTGGCAACAGCAGACAGACATTTTGAATATGCAAAGGTGAGTTTGCATATACATGTGCAAGTGTTACGTACGCAATAAGTCTCTGAGTAAATTTTGCAGGTTCATTTTGTGTCTTTGTTAATACAAAACTATGTTGAGCAGAGCTTGACTTGGGAGAGAGCAGTGAGGAGGATCTGTATGGGACTGAAAACAAGGAACGTACTGTAATTATGTTAAAACCAAGCATTACAAGCAGGAAATGCAAAGTTATGATTRCTATTAAAAGAGACCCAGGCATGTTAATTTATGGAAATTAGCAGTTTAAGGCATCTAAAAAACTWTGTACTGACATAAAATTCTGCTGTAAAATTATGATTAAGGCATTTTCCTGTTTGTGGCCCCAAATTAGTTTAATTTTTAAAGATGCTTTTTCTCCACGTGATGCCACTTCAGTGAAGGAAGCGAGATGTTCAGTCTGCATTTATAACTTCACAGGAGTGGCGTAAAGCAGAAGGATTATGTTGGTGAACTTAGTCTCTGCATTTTTCTTAATGGATYATTTTGCTCATGATTTGAGGGCAGACCATGTTTGGTGCTGTTTCTTTTTCGTAACCTTTTGTTATAAATAAATTTGTTATAGTAAATTTCATTATTTTATCCATTTTTAAGTGTAAAATACTCAATGCAGTATGTTTAGGTATATGAATAAAGAGATCCAGAACTGAGGAGAGAACTCTTAAAACTGAACTGTGTGACTATCTTCTCCCTTCATTTGCTTAAACAAAAAAGAACCCAACTTTTCAATTGAAATACTTAGTTTTCTGTTGGGGAAACCCTTAATCCCCTACATAGATTTCAGTAGTTTTACGTTGAAGTGAAAAGCAATTTCCCAATCAGCCCTATGTTGAAGTTATTAGTGTTCAAGGCCACAAGGTGTATGTTAAGTGCTCTTCAACTTCCACTGACAGTTYTTCCAGGAAATACAACAAAAGTGGTCCCTTTTTTCTTTTCTAACCATTAAAAAAAGAAACATAGACACATTTTTGCTCTTACTTCTCTCTTTGTGACATAGTTGTCATAATTTCAACTGGCAAAATGACTTACTCTGCATTAGCGGTAATAAAAACATGGTACTTGAACATTTCTCTACATGGTAATATCTGAAGGAGCTGAAAAGAAAACTGAAATTTTGCTTGTAGGAAGACTTAAAAATAGACGATCATTTATCATGCTATAAATAGGGAAATATTCATGTTGGAATACGTAATAGAAAATGAGTAAGTATAAAAAATTAGATGTGTCTTTTTAATATTAATTTATGTTTTAAATGGGTGCTAAAAATCTGGAGTTGGGTATATAACTATACCTAACAGGGGCATAATTCTAATTCATCATCAGTGGAACTTCATTCCCAAGTTATTTAAGAGCCTAGACACATATTGCCGTATGTGCTGTAAACAAAGTTAGAAGGCTGGCTTTCATTCCCCAGTTTTGAAGGATTGGCTTTCAGCTCTTGGATCACAGCTGTAGCTCCACGAACAGTTCTGGCGTAAGTTCACAGTGCCGCTCGGAGGGACGGATGCTTCTGCTCTCACCTTCTCTTTTCCTAGCATTGGTGGTGTGTAGCTGCTTTGTGGGCCAGACCAGGGAACCACTTCAGATAAAATCCACTCTGAAAAATGGAAGTTACTTTTCAGCTGTATTTGTTTCCCACTTCAGCTSATGGCACGGTCGCAAGGATGTTTGTGCTGGCAAAAAGGAGAGGAGCAGTTCCTGGGAGTGGGCTGGAGAAGCAGAACCACCATTTGCGTCAGCAGCGCGCTTGCTGCTGGGGTAAATAAACTTGAAATTATACCGTCAGAGGCGGGGGGGGGATCTTAATCCTGTGCAGCCGTAGGCAGCAGGTGGTCTGACAAGAAAGTGAAACCAGTTCAGTGGCTAATTGTAACTATAGGAGGCAGTTCTGCYTTCCTGTTTCCTCTTCTCTCCTTGTCCCTTGCCATGTTCTCCCTCTGCTTCCTTGACCTGTCTCCGGTCTTATCTGACACCTCAATGAGCCAGTTCAGGGAGTTAAACCTACTGAAAACTAACCCTACGAACAAAAAGGTGTGCGGGGGGGTGTTTGTATTCCTTTGGTTTTGGCTCTTTCTTATAAAAGT
Source organism: Oceanodroma leucorhoa (assembly GCA_030449065.1). Classification (NCBI taxonomy): domain Eukaryota; kingdom Metazoa; phylum Chordata; class Aves; order Procellariiformes; genus Oceanodroma; species Oceanodroma leucorhoa. The sequence goes on from JASVER010000119.1 coordinate 2,054,598, forward strand.
GGCGTAAGAGAAGGGAGAGGAGCAGGGTGGGCACTGCCTTGTTGGATGGGGTTAAAGATTGGGTTAGCCGTATCACCTGACAGCAGTCATAGCCAGGGGGAATAATTTGAATTGAACAGGTAAAATGGAAAACRATGATGATGATAACCTCAGAAATCAACAGCAGGATAAGGCAGGGATTTCCCAAGGATGTTAGACGCTAAGCATCCCATTGAAATTCAGGCGAGTTCCAGCATCTACTTCCCATAGGCTCTTTAGAAATGTTGAGATTAAATTCTTTAACTCTTTTATTATAATTACTAAAAGCTTAATAAAACATTATGTGTTTTGGATGAAACTCTGGCCCCGCTAAAAATAAAATTGAGAGTTTAACTTCTCCGAGGCCAGCATTTACCATACTGGCTTTAATGAATCCATTGGATATATTACATACTATGAGGCTAGTATRTACTTCAGAAGAAAACTCCACAACTTTCATTAGAGCAAACCGAATATGTTTATCACTCTCATGAAATAAGAATAACACTTTTGAAATAACAAGTGCAGGATGTCAATTGATTTAATGGACGATAAGAGGTAACACTTGCAATTGTGAGACTTTCGAAATCCAATTATTTCTATTAATATGCTTGCATTAAAGAGCCATATTTCAGTGCTGTCCCATGCCTCGCTTGTCTTGCTGCCTGTTATCAAACTGAAGCCTTTAAAATCTCCTGTTTGCATTTTAATTGGCTTTGGGAATTTGCAGGAAGAGAATAATGGAAATAAGTGGCAAAATTAAAGTAATGCTTTTGATAATCTGGAAGCATATAACAGGCATGTAGCAGGCTCTTTCTCACTAGCATAAGCCCCTGCTTCTGATACACTTGTGTCTGAGACATCTGAATCCTTTTTGTCTCATCATTTAAAAGAGGGGGAAGGAGGCTTTTTAATTCTGAACATGTTCTCTGCGTGTTTCGGTGTTAATATCACAGTTGGAGTCTGAAATTATATTCACTAAGCCCTGCCTGTATTTCAAGCCAGCGTGCTAAAGTGGAGAATTTAATTCATATAAACATTGAGAAATGGAGGCGGCAGCAGAGGAAAGCCTGCAGGCAGCGGTGAGTGCAGGCAGTGCTAAGCAGATTTCCCTGGCTCGTGGGACACCGCTCCTTCGCCCCTGAGGATTAAACCCTCCGGGGTCGCGCGGGTCGAGCCTCCACAATTGTCATTGTGCTCCCTTGTAATAAAATGCAGCGGTTTTCAATCTTTCAACCTCAGTTCTTAGGGGATCTGCTTGGCAATATATGGATCAAGTTTTCTACAGTGATGTGGTGTACAAAAATGTTTTTTCTTTCTTTCTTTCCCTTTCRTGTTTTTTTCTTTCACCTACTGCATACCCTGATTGCACTTAAAAGACAGTGGTGAACCCCGTAATCCCGTAAATGTTGAATCCTGTCACAGAGTTGGTTGAATCTCCTGAAATGCAGAATTTCCAAACATAGTGATATTGAGATTGGTTCAATTCRTGTACATGCTCACTGTGTTGCCTGACATTAGCGTCATGATGAYAGATCTTCATAAAAGGCCGACAGAAGGGTCGCAATCTAGAAACTGTTTCTGTAACCTGGCAGTACAAAAAGTCACAGGGGCGAATGGCAAGCCTGGGAGCTGTATTTAGCTGTAGAAGGCATGGCTATGTTGTTACTGTAAATGAAACTCTCTGTGCGTCCTTTTCCCTGTGGATATAAAGTCCCACGCAAATCAACATAACAAATTAAAACCAAACTCCTGAACTGAAGTTAATGCTGACTGAGCTGCARCCGCTTTTCATAAGTCCCAGTTACTACAGATGCTTGAGATGGGTTAGTTATTTGGCACTGAACCTCAAAAGCCTTCCAGCAATTTAAGTGTGGATATGAATGGTTATTGTTTTATTCAAAAGTTACCACTCATATGGCCTACAGTATGACTAGACTAAATTATTAATTTCTGGAGATTCTAATGGAAAGAGGGGAAGGGAATATTATTCAAAGAACTCATTTGGAAACCGAAATGCCATTAGGGTGTGTAGGTTTCCAATTTGGACTGAGCAAAGAATAATACATCAGCTCTTTTCTTCCTTCCCTGTCATACTCTGTTCTTAAAGCATGAGTGGGATGCTCTCCAATTCCAGGTGGAGGGAATAGATTTATTTTATGCTGAAAATAATGAGCTTGTATGTGTTTGTGTGTTTGGTTGAATGGGAGGCTTTTGCATCAAATGGCTGTTTATATTCACAGGCCTCCTTGCTGAAAGGGAGAGTTGTAGATGATCCGACAAATGGTCATCAAATACAATACACTTTTCTTAGGTTGTCAAAGTTTGGGGAGTAGAAGCGACTGGAGCAAAATGCGTGATTATGCTTAGAAATAAGGAAAGCCTAGTTTAATTCAGGCAAGGGAGGTCAAGTTGGATCATTGCAGGCTCAGTGAATAGGGTGCATGGGGAGCTACTGGCTTCTCTACCTCCTGCGGCAGCGGGTTCTATTAAGTCACGGATGGAGTGGAGGCCCAGTCTCTCTTTGCTTTGACAGACAAGGAGAGGGCATGTAATCCAAACAATGGCTGAGAAGTGAGTGCAAGGAAAAACTTCTCTATTATATACTAATGCAACAGCCCATGAAAGCAAATATAGGCGCCGGCAGAGGCTCCTGATTGATTTGCATCATTTTGATACGTAACTTTTTGCTTTGCTTCTAAAAAAAACCCAGCAAACCTACCCCACGTTTTAACTAGAATTCAGGATGACTTTAGAGTATTGCTGTTTAAGTGAGTTCCAAAGGAAGAATTTGCTTCATTTTATTTATCTGTATGCTGCTGCATTAATATCAGAGAGCAATAATGCTTGAAATTGTCTAAACAATTTTCTGTTTAGCACTTGAATCTATCAGGAAGAAACTGTCTATCTTAAATGAGCATAAAAATCATTAATGTATTTTCCTAAGGGAGACAAAACCTGAATTTTTTATTAATTGCTTTAAAAGTTTAAATACACATCTGAAGATACATTTCAGAATATCAGGTGGCTTAATAAGCATTGTTTAATGTTATTTCTAAAACGTGTGGGGTCTTATGATAATTGAAATTCAGCAAGAATATCTGAACTGTTGCGTTTTATTTAGCTGTTGTATATCTATATAGCTATGAATTGGGTTTGATTTGCTTTTAAATTTTAAGTGCACCTTACTGGATGAAATTATGCCCTTTCTTGCTAAAAACCTTAAGCTGTTAACTTTTTCTTGTGGTTCACTCTATAATTTGCTTAGTTTTCCTCCTCTGCAGTGTGAATGAATAAAAACAGGTAGCAAAACAGAGAAATGCTAGTAAAAAAAGCATAAAAAAGAGCACCAAAAGCAAGAAAAAGAAAGGAACACACTCTTACGGGTAGCTGAATGGTAACTGCAAAGGGAAACCTTTCAGATGGTTTCTTTTATCTTAGCCTTAGTGTTTAATGTATGTCTGCACCCAGCAAAGTTTAAATATTCTCTAAGCTGGTCTAGTGTCAGAGTGGACTTGGGGTCTGAACTCTGGGAACTCTTTACAGCTCAGAATTATTCCTGTGCTCTGTTAACAGTACATAGCAGAAGCTTATTCTGAGCAGGTTACCTCCCTGAGCAGGTTACCTCCGAAAAAGTTCCTTTTTCGGGAAGGTAAGATGGAAGTTAGCTGGCTAAAAGCAAAGGATTAAAAGGTCCGGTATATCTAAAAAGGAGGAAGGGGGGAAAATCCCTCAGAAGAACCCGCTTACCTTGTGTCATGGTAGACCCTGGATCTCACAGTGAACACCCTTGTGTTCTGCACTGAGCTGTGCTAAGTGGTACGCCGTTTGCTTGGCCTACTTGTTCCTCCCAAGCCCCTGAAAGCAAAATAAAAAAATTACTACCTTTTGTGAAAATACAGCCCGTTTCCTCCAGGAGTTCGGATCCACGAGCAATCATTGTAACTCACTATTAGATTGATTCAGCACCATGCTGGGCTTTTCTCTTGCTTTCCACCAATTATGGAGGCTGACAGAAAGAAGAAGAAGTATGCTGCAATAAATGGGAAAGAAAGTGAGGAAAATATTGGCATTTCCTAAGATTTAGGACACAGTCACAGTAAATCCTAAGACTTAATAGGAACCTGACTTTAATATAAGAAAAACACCAGAATCAGTCTCCAAAGGCAAATAATTTCTGTGACTTCTCATTTCTGACAGAAATGCTGGCTCTTCATGTAATTCGTCTAGAGATATCGGTGAATCTTAATCTGTGGAATGTGATACAAGCATGGTTCTTAAATGCTCTGTTAACCATTTTTCTGTATATAAACTGAAATACATTTTGAATTCCCAAAATATCCTTTCATAGCTATAATTTTGTACGCTACAAATGTGTACCTTAATAGAAAGAAAAGTGGAAAATCATCTCAAGAACTGTGAATCAGACTGCATCCTCAAGTTTGTATAACAGGCCTGAAGGCAGATTTCCATTCAGGTATTTATTAATACAGATAGATTCTGTTCTGCAAGCTGGCTTCCCCTTTCCACACTCAGCTGGTATTAGAGATCTCTGTACTGAGTGCAGAGGTCTGGGGTTTTTTTATACGTTAAGATTTTCTTCTTCTTTGCTAGCACTTTTACATGTTAGACTTCCTTAGAGACATTGTTCAGCCGCAGATTAGGGGAATTGTCAGGGATGGAAACCCCCCAACTAGCAGAGGTTCGTACTATGTAGGTGACTGCAGTTTCTGTGGTTTTCCACTGTATAAATTCTACATTCATTCTCCCAAAGACCTGACTTAATCACAGTCCTTCACAGCACTGCGTCTTCCCAGAGCGCGGTATTCTTTCTGTGGCTTGATATATCCCACAAAAGGCTRTTTCTCCAAATGGCCTGTCTCTCTGCCTCGGGCCCGGAGGGACGGGCACACTGAACTCTTAAGCTTCCATTTATTTTGAAATCTCTGTGCCTGAACCTGAGATTTGCTCCTGGTGAAGGCCCTTTCTATATGTAGGGCAAAGCATAAGCTCTGGTGGATTTTGGAAGCTTCTGAAGTGAGGGAGAAAAGGAAGTTTTGATGTGAGGGTTGCACGGATCAGCTTGCAGTAATTAGAGGATCCAGCCACAGCATCCTTTCAATGGTTGCAGGACTGGTTCCATCAATTGATTCAGTTGCTGTGCCTGTTTGATGTCAGTCTCTCTAATACTTTGTGTTACTGGTGTGGTTTTGTACAAGACGGGAGTCTGCCTTAACACTGGAGATGCCTCCATTTGAAGGGATTTCTCCAAGTGGTAWTTTTTTTTCTTGAATCCGAAGCCCCATTTCAATCTAATGTTTTCCCTTCTCTCAAAGAGCAGGGAAAAGCATAAGAGAATCATAAATTGTCTCTACGTCAGGGAATCTGTCAGAGTTACAGAGAATGAAAAAACCTCTGTGTATTGGACAAGTTTCTCTGTGCTGCTTCTCTGTGCTGTTTAATTCTCTGAATCCTCCTCCTAACATTGAGCTCTTTGGGGACAGTATAGATTCTTCTCTCAAATAAAGCGTTGGGACAATACCTTCAGAATGGTACACGTCTCTCTGTACAGGGATTGACTATAAGCCCACTTTAAAATCCTTGAAGTTTTCTTTTTTTTATTTCATCCTGCTCAGGAAGGCATTAGAATCCCATTGGAACAGCTCTTGGGATACAGTGCCTGAGGTTTTGGAGCATCTTGTTTTCTGTTTAGCTCTTCTCAGAGATAACTCAACACTAGAAGACCAACGCCAGAGAATGTCTTTCACCTGATGCTTAGAGATCTAAAGTTTCATATCCACCTCTTTCTATGTCCCTTTCAATGGCAGCATCTGTTTACATTCATATGAGAGGTGTTTGCTTTGGGAAAGCAATTTTGCCGTCCTTTTTCCCCAATTACACTGTAAGTTGTTCTGCTTTTTCAGCAGGCAATGTCCAGAATTTTACATATGAAAGTGTATAAGGGCCRCCTTATAGAAGAAGAACAGAGAAAGATTTCTCATCGCTCTCTCTGCCTCTCTACTAGCTCATATACCTGGTTGCTTTCCCATTTTTCTCAAAATTCGCTTGCCTTAAGTGTTGTGGGGGAAGTAGGATCATAAGACAAGTCAGGTTGGAAGGAACTGCAGGAGGTCTCTAGTCCAACCTCCTGCCCAAAGCAGGGTTAGATATGACATCAGACCAGGCTGCTTGAGGGCTTTATCCAGTCTGCTCTTGAAAACCTTCAAGGACGGAGAGTGCACAACGTCTCTGGGCAGCCACTTTCACTGCTCAGCTGTCCTCGTTGTGGAAGAATTTCCTTTTATCTAACCTGAACCTCTTTTGTTTCAGTTTATGCCCATTGTCTCTCAGTCTCCCACCATCCACCACCGCACAGAGCAAGTGCTCCAGCCCATGACCATCTTGGTGACCCTCCATTGAACTCACTCCAGTTTTATCAACATCTTTCTTGTATTGGGGRCCCAAAACTGGATGCAATATGTAGAAACGGTCTAATGAGTGCTTAGTTAAAGATGGATCAACTGGCTGTGCTTCTATTAGTACATGGATCTTACATCCTGGATGATGTAAGACTTATTTGCTGCCAGTAGGAAGAATTTGGGTGACTATCTCAGTTCTGGGCTCTGGTTATTAGGAAGGATTTTAATTTTCTAAGGGGTTCCCAAAGTACTCAGAGAGTATTTCAAGCAGAAGCTTGGATTGGTAACTTCCTGAGGTCCCTTCCAACTTGAATCATTCTGAGTATGCGGGTCTATAAGATTTTTCCAAAAAATCACAGTGACCAGTAACGTGGTAACCTTTCCTTCACCTACTCAGTGTTTCAAGTTTGCTATTGAAAAGGCGGCTCTGCATGTGATATGCCTCATTTTTTAAAAGAAAAGTTTTCTACAGTATCAAAATATGTTTCAAAATAGCACAAAGCCAAGTATTCAACAGTCAAAATATAGAAAATATTAAAACATTATCGACCAGAAAGGCACATTAAATTTTAATAGTTAACCATGCARATTTTTTTATTTCAGTTCTCTGCTTTTAATTCCTACATTTATTGCTTGTTATGATTTGGTTTTTCCTATRTGTACAGTATGTATAAAAAACAGTATACAGGCTTTGGCTTTTTCCTTAAATTCCTTAAGGAACCAGGTGAACAATGAAGACATACTTCTGGGTACTTTTTACTTTATTGTGTGTAATAGAAATATTACCTGAAGCATTTAAATGTTTAAAAAGACATGAGCGTTTCAATCCCTATAGAACATATACGGTACCATGTAATCATTTGAAATCTTACAGTGGCTTTCCTCCTGATCATTTTTAAAACATAGTACACAATTTTACTGCAGTTTTATCCTTGTTCTTACTGGGAGCTAAAGTGATAACCTCTCTTTCTGTTCTAAGGCTTCTTTTAAAATGCRGAATTGGGCTTTTATTATTTATTGCTGTTTTTTGTCAGTACTTTAGTACACAGTTTATCTGTTAATATGGTGAATTTGGTTTATTTTTGTAAGAAGGAGGGGGGGCATTTTAAAAACACACTTGTTTACACTTGAGAAAGCACTTGCCAAATGGGGCATGTTATTCATTGGCCTCTATTCAGGGATTGGGTAAGGACACCGCAGTAGTGCTCAGCAAGGGCAAAATCCATCTTCTGAGGCCAGAAGGAGCCACTATAGAAATACAGAAATAATGAGAAATATTAACATTTTGAAAGAGATCTTGAGGTATCAGGAGATAGATCGTCCTGTACCCAGATTAGTATATACAGACACTAGACTTTTTCCCAGTAGTTCTTCTGCAAAGCATCTAAAAAATTCAAGTGGTGTTCCACCATTTTCAGTAACCATCTCAGCATTTAAGTACACACCACCATGAGATTGCATCTTTTTTAGGTCCGAGTTTCTCTAGCTTCCAGAGAATGTATTTTATTATGCCTTTCTCTAATAAGACTGACAGGTTCCCTGCGACCAGTCCCTTAGGCTGCTGTGTGTAAGCTTACACATGCAGTAAGGTCACCTTGCAGCCTTCGCTTTCATAAGCAAGAATTACATTTTGTGAATCTGAGTGGCTTTGCATCTGCCCAGCTCCTGGTCCRAGTTGGAGCATATTTTAAACTGTCCTAACTTCCCCTTGGTCCCCTTGCTCTGGACATGGTCACATGAGGCTGCTAAAGCTTCGGAAAGCCGAGTCATCCTGAGCCCACTGTCTGCTGAGGAGCAAATACTGGGGGAGATTTGTGTTCTCAAAATAACTGATGTTTCCATATTTTCCTTCTGTCTGAATTTTACAGTTAAAATCAAGCTGTAATTATTGTGGATATGATTTTATACGGCTGTTCTGTGACATGGATTCTCAATATGCTTTTCCTTCTGTTTGAATTTTTATCCTGACTTTTGTGAATATATAAAAGAAGTGAATTCACTTGTTAACTCCCACAGGGCCCTGTGGTTGTTGTTCATATTGTAGAACAGAAGAGCTCAGGGCTGAGCTGTGTCGATAATTTTTGTATCGGTAGCAATGAAGTACGGCAGGTAAGATCAAAGCTAGTATATACACAGTGTAAGAGGCAGTGCCTGACCTGGAGGACTTAGAGACGTGTCCACAAAGACGTTAGGTGCCTAAGTACCTTCAGGGATCTAAGCTGCATAATCTACGCAGACAATACAAAGGAAGACGGGCAGAGAAACGGGTAGAGGTGACTTGTCCAAGGTTATATGGCAACACCCGTAACAGAGCTAACAAACAAGCTGGGGGTCACTCTCCCTGCTGTCAGGGGTCTGCGGGTATGAGATCACATCTTCCCTTTTTTTTTGCAAGATACCTTTTGAGGTGAGACAGAAAAACGGAAAATTTGGGGATGAATTTTGGTTGCTGACTTTCTCCTTTATTCCACCCTATTCCACAGTGCCCTATTTTTAGAAGTAATGCATAGTGCCTGCACACATTACAGCAGCTGGGCTCTCTGAGTCTTCACGGAATAACTCTTTATAGGTTGCTCAAACTCAGCAAGCGGAGTGAAATGTTTCCCTGCATTATGCTTTCTGCAGATCTTTTCTACAACAATAGGACAGGTAATTGTAATGTAAATTATTCCAGTCTGCATCGTAACCCTCTGCAATACAGAAGAATGTTTCCAGCGATTCTTATGTTAGATATTGATTTGACTTTATCAAAGAAAGATCTTCTCGCTTTCTAAGAGTTTAAGAAGCAGGAAGGCCATGAATGAAAACCTCACTTGGGGCGTTTTACCATCAGAAAGGCTGGGAATTATAGCTGTAAGGGTCAGAACAGTGGTGGCCCCCAGACATCTCAATCTCAAGTTCCCCTCATCAACATTGACTGCAGTAATTGTGTTGCCCTGAATGAAATAACTATTCTTTTCTTAAGCCTTTGAGGTGCAAACTTCTTCATGTAAGTGAATTTCTAAGGAAAGTTGCTTAACTATTGCTGAAAAACAGAGTGCTGAGAAGAGCTGTGGAGCTCCAGCATTTTACATCTCTAAGAACAAAGATCTGTCACAAAGGCTTGCCATAAAGTTGATTTTGCCTTGAGATGGCAGAAGGAGTAATGACCTCTTAAGCATCCCTCCAGCCCTGATTTCCAAGATTCTGAAATGCCTGCTGGATTTCTGGGAGCTATAGAAAAAACATCTTGAACAGCTAATCCACAGCGGCTCCCAGACCTCTGGCTCGAGGGCTGCTGCATTGTATTAATGCTGACTGGCCCCAAACTGCTTTTGCATCTCATGGAAGCTCATAATTCATTACAACAGATGGAGTATGCTGTGTAAGTTCTCTTGCTGTTGAAGAAATGGCAAATGAGGCCACTGAAATGAAGAGTTCTTGTTCATGTTGTCTTCCCCAAAATGATGAAAATAGTAAAATGCACTCGCTTGGGGTGGAAGCATGACTGCACTGCAGGGTGATGCTATTTTCTCAGGAGAGGATGGGGGAGGCCAGCCCATTAGTCCAGTACTCCCAGGCCATTACTTCCTGAAAGCTGAGAATTAAAGGAGGTACTGCAGATGGCTTCAGAGCTCCTAGAGCTGCTGCTTTTAGAGCGAAGCTGCCAAACGCAATTGGGTCTTATGCTGGGTACGCACAGGTTTCTGTGCGTTCTGCAGTTGCAACACTGCTTGTGGGGAGGAACAGGAAGAGAAAAATTCAAAAGAATTAGCCTACAAAAGCAGAGGCTTGCCTGCTGTGTTCACATCAGAGAGCAGTTGCAACAGTGCTTTTTGTCCAAGCCCTTTGCAGTCAATTTTCCTCGGAGTGACAACAGAATTACCACACGAACTCCAGCAACAAGCAAACACAGAGAGTCCAGCCGTGCATTAGACCCATTTCCGATCAGGCAGAGGTCAGGGCTGAAACGATGCTTGAATTCGGTGACGTAATGCTGGGCTCAGTATAGTTGCAATCCCCTTCTTTCCCCTGCAATGGCAAGAGAGTTTTGATTTTGTTTCCTTACATAGATAAGGAAGGACTTATACAATTCTGCACATACCAGTTCAAATACTTGAATACTTACTGGCAAATACCCAGTGAGATATACACCGTGGTCCGCTCTTAGCCTATATACAGCTTTCTACCTTTTCTCCTTGCCGCTGCTGCTTTATTTTTTTTAATCAATATGTGAACTTTATTATTGCATTATGTCACGGCTGTGGGAAATACTGTGCAGAACAGCACCTCTGTTGCAGTCTGAGAGTCCTTGAGACTTGTCAGCCCCATTAAAATCCGGAGACTGTACAAGAGCATAACCTGTCAGGCTTCCTTTCTTTTCAGTCACATYGTAATTGCTGTACGTGGCACAGAAAGTGTGGTTTAGTAAAAAGCTAATATTTTGACAGAGTAAAAGATGGATGGAGTAAAGGCATTACTCAGCATTTTGAAGATTTGCCTTGTCTCAAAGCTGCCTTGCTCTCTAAGGCTTCTGATTTATGAAAGCAGAGTTTGGAGTATTTTAGTGTAATTTTAGGGGATATCCTCTCATAAGTAGGGAAATAAAATAGGTCAGGACGATTTTAATAATTCTGTCTCCATAACAAATCGGTGAGTGCTCTTTGCCCAATGGTGAATAAAGCAAAAATTCTTGCTAATAAATTGAGAGAAGAGAAGAACTAAAGTTGTAATGTTTAATTATTATTAAACACTATTTCATGTCTTTCATTTTGATTATGAACACCAAGAAGACTGAAAGATGAARACTGAGCTTTCCTTAAGAGTTTATAATAGAGAGAGGCTAAAACTAGACCACTTAAAATTCATGGTTACATCACCAAAATATATATTTGAAACACTGCATCTGAAATCTTTGCTGAAAAGCTCCACACTGGAGTAGATTTGTTTCCAAGTCGTACAGTAACACTACCGTTGGATTCCAGTCACTAACCACCAGTGAACCTGTGGAGTTGGAAATGTCTCGGGGGCTGTTGTGTAACATTTTCTGGTGACATGGGATAACCCTCTCCGCTGCCCAGAATGTAGAGCAGCCTCTGTGAGAACAGCATATACCGAGCGAGTGCTCACTTTTCAAAGTCAGATGAAAAATCCACTCTTTTACACTAATATGTTCCCTAGCAAGACACAGTATTGCTGGATTTATGTGTGGCAGAATGTGCAGCATTTCTGCTGCAATCAGAAGAAAAATAGTCATTTTAAAAATTACATTAATATGTAATTATTTGATATAATGTCAGGTCATAAGCATAGTAATTTCTTGTAATGCATGCTTGGATTTTATGAAGGTTTTAAAAAACCTTCACTCAAATAATGTGGGAAATSGCATGAAAACAACTGCCAAAATACTCAGAATTAAATAGAAAAAACCTGCCATATTTTAGCCAGTTTGCTGAGAGATTGCAGAGGTCTCCAAAGAGAGTTATATCCACAGTGCTATTGGAGATGAAATAATAGAGCACAGTAGGATGGGATATGGACTGCATTTCATTTTTGTCCCTGACAGTCTTGGTCTCTGAGATCTGTAAGTTCAGATCAAGGCTTGGCAGAAGAAATGAAGCTCCATCTGTCTTACTGAGCTGGTTTTGGCCATTAGTAACAGGGAATGCAGAAGTAAAAGGCGGCTCTCCTGGGTGAGCATGTTTACTTCTCCGTAATTGCAGGCAAACATGTCAGATAATCCTTTTTTATGAAATTGGCCTTAAAAATTATTAGCTTTTAAAAGACTGTTTCAGAACCTTACTCTCCGGAGAGTTAAAAACTTTATTCTGAGTTCCAGTCCCCCTTTATTCTCCTGTGTATATTGGCCCTTCTCACCTTGTTGGTATTTAATCTTCAGCAGAATTTTACTGAGCAGTCGTACCCTCTGTCAGCCTTTGTTTTGTGGAGATAGATAACTAGGGCCTTATAATGCCCTCTCATAAGATCGTCTCTCCAGTTTCCCGATGACCCTCACACTAATATACCCCATTTTCCACCTCAATGCGATATCCCCTCAGGTTGCATCACACTGATGTGTATCACCCTGCAGGAGCACCATCTTCCTATGACAAGCCAATATTCCTCCTGTGTCCTCAGTTTATAGCAGAAATTCGTATTAATCTCCAGGGCAAGACCTCGCACTTCTTACTATCATAATTCATTTCATTTTTGTTACTCCAGTCCTTAATGTCATCCAGCTTTTCTGGTATGTGATTGTGATCCTCATCAGTATGGTCACTGCCTTCTAACTTTGTGCCGTTAATGTTTAATTAGTTTGAGCCTTCTATTTTGTGCCAAGATAACTGATGAAAATGCTAAATGAGTCTCAGGACCAGTCCTGGAGGTTTTACATTAATAGGCTTCTCCCCATTTGATAGTTTCTCTTTTACCACATCTTATTTCATCCCCTTCAGCTACCTTTTTTTAAAGCATGTTTTGGTGCTAATTCCAATATTTTTGAGCTTAATAATTTTCCCAAGTAGCAGTTAGTTTGACACTTTGCAGGAATTCAGGTAAAGTTTATTTACTTTTCTTTTGGTCAAAAAATATCAAGTGCCTTTTCACGGAAGGATTGAGTCTCTCTTGCTGTGGTGGTAAACCCACTCCATCCGGTGTTCAGTTTTCCATGTACCCCATGTTTTCAGGGCTTTTTTGAACTGATGCAATGTGTGATGAGAGGCTGATTCACTGGTCTTCCTTTTTCATTTGAGGTAATGTCAAGTAAGTGGGTGAAAATATTATTTCTAAGGTCTCTGTTTTTAAAAAAAAAAAAAAAGCCACAAATCTAATTTAAGATATTTTGTTCACTGTTGTTCCTACAGCAGTATGGCAGAGCCCCTCATTACGTGATAGCACTGACATTATRACAAACTGTTTCTGTTCCGAATACACTTTTGAAAGTGTTACCCAGCTTATGTCACCTGTTTAATACAGATAAATTCCAATTTCCTTAAGATATATCAAAGCTCTCTATGATAAACCTTTAATATATCCTTTACATAAAACCTACCAGGAGTTATTTCTGAGAATATACCTGCACAGGAGAACGAGGGTGTGATTATGGTAGTAACTACCGCTGAAGAAGCAGTGACAGGGGCTCGTGTCCTGAATACACACACTCCAAAAGACACGATCTTCACCTGTGGATGAGCTGAAGCCTGAGCTATTTTTTTTTGCTGCCATTGCTACCCGTGCTGCCTAGGTTAACAAAACACACGTGTACGCTACAACCTGCTATACTCCCACTCCCTTTTTACTGGGAGATGCACTGGTGTGCCAAGGACTCGGAGGGAGGCTGCTGGCATCCTCAGGGCAGCGGTTAGGAAATCCAGTTTCCATACTCAAACGCCCATTCCTATTGGAAGTAGAGTATAAATTACTGTTGCTTAGAGCAGACAGGATCTCTTTGCTTAGTTCTACAAGGGCCCAAGCCTACCAAAATCCATGCAGTTCGTAAGACTCTCTAAAAACATCTAGGAAGAAGAAGTGGCAATGTCCACTGTATTATAATATAGTTCCCTGAGGTGATAGGTGTTGTATAGGTGGGTGGCTGTATCTAAAGTGTTCCTTTGGAGAGGGCGAAAAAGCCTTTGCCATCACAGAATGACCTCTTCTATCTATTCTACCTGTCTTCCAATTGAGTGTTTGCTTATGCCTGGTCAAATCCTGATGGTGATTTCTTCATACCATCTCTGCAATGTGCATGAACTCCAGCCCCCCAGTTTCTGAGCTTGAGAGACGAATTGGAGGAACCCCTTCAGTGTCCACTTGCTGCTCAGGATCCACTTGCTCTTTCAGCATCATGTCAATACTACCACGCACATGAGACTCCAGCTGGTAAGCTTGTGTATTATGCAAGATTCTTTCACTGTGACGCATCCAGTTAATGCATCCAGATGGAAGAGTTAGTATGGGATCTGTTTAAATATTACAATTATCTAATCTTATTTCAGTGAGAAGAGATAATTAAATGTGCAAATTGTATTTCCTTTTTCCATTTCTCTAAAATTTGGTGATGATCAGAYGTCTTTTTCTGATAGCTTTTCAAATTCAATGAATCAAAAAATGCTRTTTGTATTAGGGTTTGCTTCCTAGTCAGCGTTGTGTTTAACCATTCTTAGTTTATCTCCTGAGATTAATTTTAAAATCTGTAGATCTTACTAATATCTTTGTTTGATTCCAACTGCATAAATACCATCATTGTTCTCTCTTCTGCTTTCTCTCCCGTATTGCTTTTCTGTTTTAAAAACAAACCATCGARAAATGTTTGGAAGTTTCATTTATTTCACAGGAATCCAAAGTATTTCCCATTTTCTCTACCAGGTTTTATGATACTGTTTTATATCTACACGTAGTGAGCTTGGGGAGGGGGACAGAAGTTTGATCGAGCTACCATGTTTCTTATMATTTATGTATTCTCTTTACAAGACAATACAGCCTGACTTTAAATAGTCTAAAGCATTGTTTAAGCAGCTACTGTTTTGATACAAATTTAACTTGTATTTCTGTTTGTTTACCRTAAAAGAAAAATTGTAGCTAAGGGTTATTACCCCAATCTAGAGGAAATATTTATTTGTTCATTCTTTTTCTTTTTTTGGTTACTCAAAACTCTTGCATACGTGTCCCTCTGTGTACACAAATTTTGCATATGTGTAGTTTTTTGCTCCTCCAGTCTTTTTTGCTCCAGATGTTGATTATATATTTTGATTTGGGTTTTGGCCTTTCGGGCCAGGTTGCTGTTGCCTTATCTATGAGCTTCCTGGCGTAGAGGAATGCATGCAAGCTAAGCGAAGCTCTAGAGCTACCGTCTATCTTAGTCTGAGCTTGATTTACCTTTTTGGCGTACCGTAAGCGCTCGGGGAGTGCACAGAGGGAGCAGTGGCTCTCCTTGATTTCAGGTAGTTAGATGGATCAGATAAAGGAAAAGTAGGAGTACTTTTTTTCTGTTCCATCCCTGTGAAAAGATTTGATAGGTGCTTACTTCAGATTTTATTTTGATAGGACTTTAAGCATATGAGCCTGTGAGCCTTTGCTGAATCATAGTCTAAAACTGTATTGTGAAGGTTTGATTGGGTTTTCTGAACATTACGGGTGTTCTTCTGGATAAGAGAACTGCAAATAACAGAGACTCTTAAAACCAGAACAAAATTATAATTATCCAGCATTAATTAATGCATTTCCATTAGTAACCCTTCTAAAAGATGCTGATTAAGAGTTATAATTGCATTTAATCAGAAAATCTAATGTAATACCTTTTTCTTTTTGTTAAACTAATGTAAAGCTTTATTAATACTGCTGAAGTGAATACTGCATGGGGTAAATTAAATACCAGTTTCATAGAATATATTGCATAYATGTTCTGTAGTGTTTGTGTCTGTTCAGCTGACGGTTACTCTCGGTGCCAGCTAGTGCTTTTTCTATTTCAACGAACATTGTTTTTTTAACGTGAAATGCCACTGTGTTTTTACTTTGGGAAGAGAATGTCAGTGCCTGCAGAGTAAGAGCTGTTCAGAGCACTTGCTGGCAATCAGGGTATTAATCATTACTATGCTTTGCTGCTCACTATAAAATCCTCTCTTTAAAAACATATCTTTGTAGTAAGATTGAGCATGTAGGTTCAAAAGGTTCACATTATGACTCTGAGAACTTGTATTTCAGGTCAATGAAATCCGCAGAACGAGCTGATATTCATGTGCTTAGAAGGCTGACATCTGTCCTCGATGAGCTAGGTTGTTCCCTTTTTCTTTAAAAGATAAAAAAGGCAGCTACCTGTTCATTTGTCTTTGTGTGCTGAGCTCCTGGAAACACCGAGCTGTGTACTTCATACTGGTTAGCATGCATCCCCTGTGCTGGCTTAGGGAAATACCTTAAACCAGGATCTCCAGGGACACCTAGAGCCATCTTCAATAAATCAGAGTCTGAACACATCTCCCCTTCTTAACAGCCTCTCTAAAGCTCAGTGGTTCCCACCAGTAACGCGTAGCGTTTCCTTTCCATGTGGGAGCTATCCTTGTCCAAATTCTTCCCTGCACTGTGGGGAATCTGATGCTGTACAACCTTAGAYGGTCAATCTGGGTGTGCAGAGACAACCTGGGTATAGATTGGGCAGACAGTCAATCTGTATCTCACACATTAGCGTGGAGAACACACCTGTGTAAATCRTGCTGGGTGCTAAAGCTTGGATGTGATTGACAGTACTGTTTTGAACATTTTGTTTCACTCTTCAGTCTGGTGTTAGACTGAATCAACTGGTGTTTTCAGGAAAAACATCAGAAAATCATTATAAGGTCTTTCTAAGTAATTTACTGCTCCAAGCTGCATGAGTTAAACCGTTAAGAAATTGATTCGCATTTTGCCATCACGTATCTAATTACCATTTCTGTCATAGCGTGTGTTACATATGATACTGTTCTATATGATCTTATAAGTGATATTTTTCATTATTTACAGTATTTATGTATTATGGTTTTGTCTTGTTCGTTACCTATTTATGATCTATKCAGAGTACGGTAACATATCTAATATACTTCTCTGCCATCTGTTTTTCTCACATCTTTATTCAGGCAGCTTCCTTAGCTCCCTTTTAGCACAAAATCATAAYAGAAAGGTAAATCTTCATTATTTCTTTTGAAAAATCATCATTCCTTAGCTCTTCCTTATCTTTGTATGCTGATTAATGTTCACATCTTTGCCCAAAGACTTATTTTTCAGGTCAGGTAATTCACTTCATGTACTGTTTATGTCCTCTGCAGTTTCTTGGTATAGATGTTTCTCTCATTTGAGAAAACAGATGAAACCATATTATACTTTCAATATGTTTAAGGTCAAACATTAAGAATTCCCTCTATCTACTCACTTGAGATGAGATACTTAGAGCATTTCTTTGTTCTGCTTTATACAATCTTGTAAATCTCTGTGAAGGACACTGTTATAAATCAGTAAATAACCACCAAATTTGCAAAGTATCCACCAGCACAACGGATTGCAGAGCTGAACCGTAGAGGAACCTGTCGTTCCGTCCTTATCTTATGGAGTCCAGGGAGGCATTTTGTAGGTGACAACTTTCCTTTTAGGGCAGGAGGTTGCCATTTCTCTGCCAATCTTCCCCTCCTTTCTCGTCAGAAGACTGTCGTAGATGGAAAATGTCAGCCCTGTCAGATGTGTTCCCTTTTCATCTGGGAATTGACTGGTTTGGAGAAGTGGCAGGTTGAATGGCGATGCCAAGGTGCCTCYTGTCTTTGACAAGAATGGTAAGAGAAGAACCTTGCTGTGCCTAAAAGCAGCTTTCAGTCTTTGAGCATTAATGTGACCCCTTGGCGTGACGTAGAGCTTCATCCAATGCCTCCCACTGGTTAAGACTGAAGTCATGTGCAAACCAGAGAGGTGACACATTGATGGAAAACCATCATTATTCTAGCTGAGCTTTTCTCTTTTATGATTCTTACAAATGGCCATGACGATAATTTAGAGAAATGTATTTCAGTTCTCTGTGCGGGTTCCTTGGTGCACTTCATACTTCGTTTGTAAGCAGTTTCACTGTTTCTACATGGCATGTGTCAGGTTTTTGATTGGGAGCAGCTGTCCCCATCATGAAAAGGTATAATTTGAAGTTGCAAAGTCATGTCCTGTGAGTATTCAAGCTGCTTTTGAACTTGCTTTTAGTTTACCTTCAACGGTTTCTTTAAGGATTCTCAGCTGCATCTTGTACTGTTGGTAGTTTCTGTCTGTGTAAAATGCACAGTAATGCCAGGAGGCTTCATTGCTGCCTTTTAAAAAATACCCTAAAATCTGTCTTTCACCAGCAGTCTCCATAACTTGGCAGCCTGCTCACATTTCTCTGACTTTCAAAACCCTTGGATCAGAAGAAGGAATTATCAGTAACACCGTCTTTCCCTCAGATTGGCAGAAATGATACACCATTGTGCTACTTGAAATTTGTCCATCTTCAGAAGATTTWTATAGGAATTAAGTGGTACATTGACCCTGTGTGTTCATGGAAGCGAGTTTGAACCAGCAAGAAATTTCTTCTCCATGAATAAACCATAATTTACTTGCTGTCCTTGAGAAAGAGCATAATGTTCTGCCTACGCAGTGTCCTATGACATGACGTGTTCCTTACACCAGGGCAAACTGGATGTAAAATATCATCACTCTGCTTTGACAGCACTTTGTTTCCCTTTGCAGCAGCACTTGATAATCTGACAACAGAGAATCAGGACCTTTTAATTTTAATGAAAAACTGACCCACGTTCTTACTCATGGAGTTATTCATCATGGTAATTTATAGGTCACATCCTACCCACTCAGAAAACTAGGATACTTGATRGAGCAAGAAAAACTGACTTTGAATCCTCAAGTACTTCAGAGAACTTGTAGTGATAAATGGGTTTTAATTAATTTAAATATAGTTAGAAGATCGGATGAAGCATTATTTTAAAGTGATACCGGAAGAAACTAGAGATTTGTGATCTCTTTATTTGTCATGTCTTCTGGCATGCTAACATGCAGTGGAGCATACAGAAAGGATCTGGCCATCACAAACCCACATCAAACACATTTTATTTCAGAATAACTAGTAATTTAATGGTTCTTGCCTGGTTTTAGCTTCTATTCAGTAGGTCACCATTAGAATTACATAGACAATTATATCACATAGCTGACTGGTGACTCAGAGCTGTGTGTTATGTATAAACTAACACTCCCTCCAGACATCCTTCTGAGTGTCATCCTGTTGAAACGGAGTGGAATTTTAAGCAAATTTAATGTTTCCGTAAGCTCTGTAGCACAGATTGCTTAGTGTAAGCTGGCATAGCTGTATTAGCGAAGAGTGATTTTACAGGCTAAGCTGTACRATTGCAGTTGTATTTTACAGCTGACCTCAACCGTTCTTTAAAATAGCTGTTATCAAAATGAATTGATTATGTTCCGTTTCTAGTGGTTCCTTGTTCTTCYCGCTGACTTCTGAAATCACGATGGGCTCCTGAACAAGCAATTTGCAATCTTGAATCGGATGTTGTGGTCATTGGAGGTTTCATGTCTCTTTCAACTTTGCTGAAGTCAGTGGCCCCAGAGATTCAGTGAGGTAGATTTGTGCTGTTGACTCTCGATCCGGTCAGGATGCATAAGAAAGCTAATGCAAACAGAGTCACTATGGCTATACCRGTTTAATCTGGAGGATTGCAGTCCTCCTTCCTTGTGTATCTTCTATGTTGTTGACACAATAAAATTAACAGTATAGAATTTGGCCCTGACCTTCGGGAAGTCCCAAGGCTAAGCAAGCTAACTAGGCTGTATTGCCATCATTATGGTTTGGGTCTGTAGCCCACTCACTGCTCTAGTGTGCAATGCAGCATAAAGTCAAGAAAGTACCTTTCACCATTCGCTACAGATTTGCCAGACCCTTGGCTTTGGATTCTCCTTGTTTCCAGCAAACCGTTCCTRCATGATCCTTGCTTTTCTTGGGCAAAGGAAAGCTGTCTCCGGAAGCTGCACATTTAGCTTGGGCCTGCTGCAGTATTTCCTCGTGCAAAGCGGATTCACCATGTGCCCCTTTGTGAGATGTCTCAGTGACCCATGGCCGGGGTGGAACCTCGACCCCAGTCTGGACCTGGAAATATTACATAGGGCATAGCATATATAGAAGCAAACTGATGAAGAAACTAGCTAATTCTCTGTGAAAAATAAGGTGATAGAAAGCTTATGGAACAAAYGGTCCATCAGTTAATTAGCATGAAAGCCTGACAAATAATTATGACTCTTTTTTTTTCCCCTGAGCTGCTCTTCAACTTTATTCCACTCTTGCATTTCAGTTTTAATTCATTTTTGCCATATAAATATTTTAATGTGACAAAAAAAAAAAATCTGTCTTAGATATACCTACTTATCTGATGAGTAGATGATTTCCTTTGGCTTCCTTTTACACATCTGGTAGGCTGCTAGCTGGAAAGGAGTAACACTGTCCCATGAGTGTGAGTAGACAGGGATGAAGTCAATTAGGAGCTTGAAGGTTTTATTTTTCCAGTTTTTGATGGAAGTTCTATTAATGCTAGTGCAATAGAGACAGCTACTACAAATACAAAGAARGAGGGAGGGTTCCCTGAAAGTATTTGGTAAACTATCCTGAAGGATGCCTTTGAATGACACCACGAAACAAAGCACAAAGGCCATTTTTAGTAACTTGCTTTGTTAGGTGAAAATAATTTGACAAAAAATTCTTCTGAAATGCCAGCCATGAGATAAATTTAATGTATGGATGAAAAACATGCATGAAATTCAGAACTTCAATTTACTATTAATTAACTTGCAAACACAAGTAAGTAGATTTAATTGGCACTGTGGCTGAAAGTTTACTTGCGAAAGTGTTACTAATGAACAGAACAATCATGATCAGAGGCAGCATATACGGTTTCTCAAATGTTTCATTATAGATCCACAAAAATGTGATGGGGGATGACCATGCATCTGATTTCTAGTTTATTCTCTCTGTTCATGGAAGAATATCATTTAGTTATTTAAATCGTAAATATTGAAAGTAGTTTGTGCCCAAAGGAAGAAAGTTTTTAAGATGAAATAATTTATCACAACTGTTACTTTCCTGTCTTGTGCAACTAACTTAGGCATATTGCAGTATTTGTCTCTATTTGTAGCACAGAAAAGGTTATTTTATTTGAAAATATTTGTTTGTTCTGTCTCATGGCAGACAGTTCATGTTTTATACGCTTGTGGAATATCACCAAGACACTGCACAGCCAGTGGTGAGGTTGTATGGGGATATAAACAGCTCTTATAAAATAACACCTTTAGCATTAAAAGCCCCCATTAGATTTTTGATACTGAAGCACATCCTGATGTTAAGCTGTGGCAGCTGCTGCGTGGGGCCGAGGCAGTTCTTCGGAGGTCCTGTCAGTCAGACGTTCTCTGCGGTTTGATGCGATCTCTGTGAATCCGAGGCACAGAGATCCCCTTTCTGGCAGACTTTCTGCTTGTTACTCCATTCGCTCGTCTCTGAACGCGTGGCTTTTCCTGGTTTTAGGGCAGACAGGACATTAGCCGTATCGTTTCCAGAATCTTTACAAATGGAAAGGAAAATGTTCCTTTCATCCTTGGCCAACCTCCCATCCTACTCAGAACAGGACAGCGGGTCTGCGGAGTATTAGATCTGTAGGATGCGATGTTGTAGACAACTACTGTCACTTTTCTATCTGGATGTAGCAACTATTGGAGAAATTTGTTGGGGTTTTTTACTGCTGTTGTCTAGAGGAGGGAGAAGAAATAGTTCCAGTTTTGTTTTCCACCCCCAGTGCTATGCAGATCAAGTTAATGGAATGGCTCTTGATGTACTGTGAGGAAAGAGCCACTGAAGTACGTGCTGATTTTTTCACCTAAAGTCCTTGGAAGTCAATGAAAAGCCTCTCAGCATATTTGGCTATCATTAAATTCAGACTATATTTTGAGGAGAGATCAAAGAGACAGAAATTAAGGAAGTCTGAATAGTGATGCTAAGGGGAAGATGCTGAATGGAGCTGCCTGAGATCTCTCTAATGTTGATGAGTCCACCTCCATTTGAAAAATTACACATGGCTTTTGTTGCTTCTGGATGTAGGATAAGTGTTCTCATAGCCTTTTGTATACATGCCTTAATCACCCTTCCATAATTATCCTAAAGGAAAAATTGTCAAGACTTGAAATTAGTGTAAAATGTGCATTAAATGTAAGACACAATGTACATAATCCATTGTGATATCAGCGTAAGCAAAATTCAGGCTTCACAGGAGATAAGAAATACAGAAGTAACTGCATGGCATAGTAAATTTGGACTATATTACAATATGGACTGACAATAATTTTTTTGGATTAATCTAGCCTTTATCATCTTTTGGTAGGAGATGGAGATTTAACAGAGAATTACGTAACATAGTTACTTGAAAAGTAATGTAAAATGAACAAAACTATGCTTTTCGTTTTGGGTACCTTTTTCTGATCTACTGTGATACTGACGTGCCAGTTCATAGCTTGGTATAGTACTTCTTCATAGAATAGGATTTTTTTTTAACCTTCTCTGAAAAACGTAATGTTGAATGTGCATATTTGAAATATTTGGATTGCTTTATCTTCATATGCAAGTGAGTGAAAACCTGTGGTTTGCATAAGTGGGAACGAATGAATGAGTGAGGATTTCCAGACCTGTGAAATTATCGGTGTGGATTGCCTACAATTTTGGCACACTGCAGTTTTCAAAGATTTGGTATAGCTTGAAAGACAATAAAATGAAATAGATACGAGCAAGTCCAAATTAGGAAGCAAAAACTGGGTCAGTGGCATTTGCAGTGATTCCCCCTCAAAGCACGGGGAATCACTGCAGATACTACAGGTGAGGTGAATACTGTGATGGGGGAAACGTCAACGTTTTAACTGTTTGTGCCCCTTGTAGCTGTACCAGCGGGACGCCAGCTGTTTCTATTTTGTGGCTTTGGGGCTTGTATGTCAGTGGGCTCCATGGGGAGCCACAGCACTTGTGTGGGTATGTCGTGGTTTAACCCCAGCCGGCAACTGAGCCGTACGTACTTCATGAGTTTTCTCACTTCTACCCTCCGATCCTCTCAGTCAGTGAATGGGATCGTATAGCGCATATCATCTGCATTGAGCGTGACTGCCTGCTACAGAGAATATTGATCATTTTTCCATATTATCATTCTGAGTTCATATCTTAATTTCTTTCCTGTCAGAGAACCACTCTTTTAGCCCARTGCGTTTCTCAGTAGAGAGAAACCTGTGAAAGGTGCGGGTTTGGACCGCGTGTGACTGGTCATGGTGCTCAGGGCTCAGGGACGCCCACGCTTCTGTATCTGATGGATCAACACAAAGAGGTATTTCTGGCAGGAATGCTCCTGAACTTCTGGTTTCCGCAGACTTCGCACTGCTTTTCATAAATGCTGAGCATAAGAACTCAAATGATGTGGCCATTTGTAGATGACAAACAATGTTTTTTTCACCAGAATGAATTCTGAAAAGCTCTTGAGGTTCTTACGTTAAAAGTCTGTCGTGGTTTAACCCCAGCCAGCAGCTAAGCACCACCCAGCCGCTCGCTCACTCCCCCCCGGTGGGATGGGGGAGAGAATCGGAGGGTAGAAGTGAGAAAACTCATGGGTTGAGATAAAGACAGTTTAATAGGGAAAGCAAAAGCCGCGCACRCAAGCAAAGCAAACCAAGGAATCCCTTCACCCCTTCCCATGGGCAGGCAGGTGTCCGTCCATCCCCAGGACAGCAGGGCTCCATCACGCCTAACGGTGACTTGGGGAGACAAATGCCATCGTTCCGAACGTTCCCCCCTTCTTCCTTCTTCCCCCAGCTCTATACGCTGAGCATGACACCATATGGTGTGGGATGTCCCTTTGGTCATTGGGGTCAGCTGTCCCGGCCGTGTCCCCTCCCAACTCCTTGTGCCCCCCCAGCCTGCACTGGGGGTGGGGTGGGGTGAGGAGCAGAACAGGCCCTGACTCTGTGTAAGCACTGCTCAGCAATAACGAAAACATCCCTCTGTTATCAACACTGTTTCCAGCACAAATCCAAACCATCGCCCCATACTAGCTACTGTGAAGAAAATTAACTCTATCCCAGCCAAAACCAGCACAGGGTAAAAAGAGTATGGATGCAGTGGTTCAAGTAGAAATAAGTAATAATTCAAGTCACAAAGAAATGCCCTATGCCCTTCAGCTGATTTTGTATCTAAATGAATGAATTGTTAGAATACATCTTTATCTATGGATGTGTGTAAGAGTGCTAAGAATAACTTATTTTAATGATAGTGGCTGTATTTTCAAGCTGTGTTTGCTTTATATTCTTGTGAAGCTTTCCTGTGCTGGTTAATCAGATTGTACTGCCTCAAAGAAACAATAGTTTAGGTTTAAACTTTTCCATTTCAGCAAAAGAAGAGTTACTATCAGCTTTTTAGTTTAAGTAGTTACCTATGGGCAAATGCTTCTTTTCTGACTTTTCAGCAGCCGCATTCTGAAATGGCACTGTCAGCTGCAGTGAAATTCCTTTTCACTAATAGGAAATCAGATGGGAGCCAGGGGCTAGGTAAGGGGGGGGAGTGGAGTGCTGAGCTGAAATTCATAGGCCATACCTAGGAGCAGGACTCCAGGTTTGGCTCAGCGTCAGGCTGGCGTGGTTTCCAGACTTCTGGATTGGTGCTAGTTCATGTATGTGTAGAGCAGGTCTGTGACTGTCACACATGGCATACGCATGCTTTGAATTTCTCTGTGTATCATTAATGGTCCTATGGGATTAATACCCTTTCTTTCTTTCAGAGGTGAGCTGTGAAAATAAATACTAAATTCAAGGTATTTGGATGCTGTGCTGATGGTGATATGAGGTAGATTGTGGGTATTTTGGAACCTATGGCACTACCTAATACTTGGGAGTAACGGCCTCAGCATCTATCCTGCTATTTTCAGTGGACCTACCCTTGAGTTAAAGGACTTGTGAAGAAGGGCATCAGAATTTGTCTTCAGATAAGCAGAAAACATTTCCACACCCAGGTATCTAGGGCATTTTTTTTATTTAGCTTTTAAGCATTTATTTTTAGATGGCATGGCTCCACTTGATAGCAGAGTGTGAATTTAAATGTTGTAAAGCAATATAAATGGCCATTAAGTTAGGAAGCACAGTATGACCTTTTTGAAATATTATGCCAAACATTCTGTTTGCTTTGTGAGCTAAGTGGAACTTTTGGAAGGCTGTTGCTGATGAAAGGCACCGGCTAGGTCTCTGGGGAGAGAGCGCATTATTACAAGATGAATCTGGGGATCTGACAAAAATAACAAAACAAAGCYGTAAGACGGGGTTAGATTCTAACAGGAAGAAATTCAGATTGAATGCAGTGATTTTCGTATGCCTTATTTTTCCAGAACACAGAAATGCTTTTTTTTTTTTAACTTAACTTTCCGGCTTTAAAGGTGTGCTGTCAAATCCTGAAAGATGCTATAAAGGGGGACTGTGGGAGAGCATTTGTGCAAACCTGCCGAATACTTATGCACCTTCATTAGTAATATTCTGGTATTATTAAATATTAGAGCAGCAATTAAGAGCCCCAACCAATGCTGAYGTCCCAGTATGCTATGCACTGCATGCAAAGACTAATGAGGAGCAGGCGAGGCAGGCAGGAAGGCACAGTGTGGGTGGCAATGGGGCGCAGCTGAAGAGGTGCAAAGGCAGGCATAGAGCGACTGCTTGGAGCGACGCAGTGGGCGCAGAGCCCGGCCCGCATTAAGGCTGGGGCACAGTCTCATCRGTGACTCTTGTGGCCTGGGGTGAGGCAAGAGGAGCTATTCGGAGTTGTTGAATATTGACATATTTTAATTAAAATACACTCTGAAAAGAGCATGAAGCATTGCTTTTGTTTCTTCAGACTAAGCCTCAAGACCTGTCTCTACACGAGACAAACAGAGGATTTGGATTCTTTCTGTTGGTGTAGAAGTGGTTGATCTTCTTTGCGACTTTGTAAGGGACATCACCACCAAAACACAAGCAGTGATGAGGAATGGCTGCTGTTTTATTTATGACGGAAAGTATTCAAAGTAAAACTGCAGTCTAATTCCAGTCACTTTGTTTACAGTCCCTTCTGTATCTCCTCTTTAGTTTATGCTTCACCTCAGTCGGTAGGTTTGCTCTTGAAGGGGAGTGGAGTACCCCAACACTAGCAGTAAGTTCCAGTACGGCGTCCCATCTTTATATATAACACAGATAAATAAGTAGTTTGCAAAACAACACAAAACTGGMTTTGAATCCTGGCTTTATGTTTGATGCATCACAGTTAAATGAAACAGTTTATGTACTTCTGCTGTGGCCAATTGGAGTAAACTTAGTTAAGATTTATGTACACAGGGCAAGTATTTGTCATTTTCTCCAAAAAGCTGTGTAAGGTGCTGTCCTGGAACAGGTAAATCAAAGATATAACCATTTTCCATCTGCAGGAATATGTGGTTTAATTCATTGGTTCTCAGCTGGAGAGATGCATCTCCCTCGGGAGGCATCCCAGCTATAAAGGTTAGGCACACAGTGTATTGCAGAAAAAGTGCTGAATGAACAATTTCAACATTCCATTTGAAGAATGTTCATAACACCTTTTTTGTCACCATTTCATAGAAGGTGAAAAACTTGTATTTTTCAAATACGTTTGGATTCAAAATTAGCTTTTACCCTTCAGTTGGCTCAGCATTGTCATGGGTCTTGGTAAGCTCTTCAGTTCATGCATACGTAATCTGTGCAGTACAAATATAACATAGTCTTATTTGCATCTGTTCTTGTTGCATGAAACTTCGCAGACCAGAGGTAGGATTTTAAGTCTTCTTTTTATTGTTATTTTCCAAAATACTCTTTTTGACCTACCTGGGTATAAAAGAAGTTGAAATTTAAAAGAAGTTTAAAAGAGGTTGAAATAAGTTCAAAGGCTTACCTTTGTATAACATACCTTAGGTGCTTCAAAATACTGGGGTTTTTTTGCATGAAATCTTGAAAGAGGATAATTACATATCTATTGCAGAAGGCATTGCCTCTTCTTCTGAAGTTTTTTTTAGAAAGGTGATAATTGTTCCATCTGAATTTTTAGACAAAGGTGATTAAGCATTGCCAGACAACTAGACAGCTAACAAGCTTTTCACATTAGCAGGCAGTCATAGCATCAAGTAACCTTGTTGTATTACACAATCAGTCATCTCAGTGTTTACATAAAAATGATATCAGGTTTTATGAACATTTATCCTGCACGCGAGACAAGCATGATAGAAATAACAACTTATKTAGAGCAGTTCCAAATCACAAGCTTTCCTAAAATTTCAGAGGATTAAAGAGTTTACAGGAAAAAGCGTGTTCTCTAAGAAAATGCTTAGCACCTTTTCTAATAGCCTTGGCTTATTAACTTTTTGTGCAAAGTGAGATGGAGACAGGCCTGCTTTCACATAATTAATGTTTCTGTTAAAGCTTACATACACTSCTCGTTATTCCTAAATAAAGCACCCTCCCTATAGTCTATTCAATCAGRCTTCTTTCTAAAATGCATCTTGAAATATGATTTGTCAATATGAAGCCAGTATCTGTACCAAACCAACATCCGTGCAAAGAAAGGTGTCCTAGAACGCTGAAAAGGTACAAATTCATCTTCTAAAAACATCACCGAAGAACAGAATAACTGTGACTGTCAGACCCCAGAACAGGAATCAAGCCTGTGACACCTCAACATAGCCATACTACCCCTTTCTGGCGATTTATCCCTCTTCCAGCTAACSCCAGCGATGACTTGTGTTTGCTAGGCTACCCCTACGCTGCAGCTGAGACTGCAGCGTCTGCCAGCAGACATAATTTTAACATTTTTACTACTTAGCTGAGGTACTGCTGGTCGGATGTCTGCAGATGGAAAGGGACTGTGCACGTGGCTCTGCAGCGAGCTTTGCGCTGCTGTAGATTAACTGGTAGTAGCAGCTCAGCACTACAACACTGTCGTGAAGGGGTGGTTTAGAGGCCACTCAAAGAATCACTGTCAAAGGTATTAGCAGAAAGTGATTTTAGTAGAAATTTATGAAAGCACGACTTAACATTGAGTTCGATGGCAAGGTTCACTCTATCACTTACTACACAGATGAAGCACACMAAGGAAAAGAGCATGGGAAGCTGAAAAGTCCTTGACCAGTGTAAACACTACTTAGCAACAACTAAAACATCAGTGTGTAACCAACCTTATTCTCATACTAAATCCAAAACACAGCACTATACCAGCTACTAGCAAGAAAATTAACTCCATCCCAGCTGAAACCAGGGTATCATGTTAGAATTGAGTTGGAATGATTTGTACAGAGGCCGAGGACGAAAAGGTTGAGGGAGACCCTCCCGTTGAGTCACGGAGTTCAGAGTAGACCCGTCTGGATCTACCCCTAGTCCCAGATTTGGTCAATGGTATATGTCTAAGGGATTATATGTGTTTAGCAGTAGTCTAAGGTTCATTCCCGATTTTAAGATARATCATAAGATTTAAGCAGACTATATTTGCTAGCGGGTATTTCCATCAATTCACACACACACGCATACAGACACAGAAAATAGATAAATATGCAAAGGTATACCTGTTAAAAATTCCTCTCTAGTTCAGTGAAATACTCAYGTCAAATGTCTTGGCATTTCTCAATGGGCGAAGGGTTGAGCCTCCAGGAGTGTTTTGGCCGAGGAGTGTTGCAGCCCAGGTCCCGTGCTGGTTGGCGACAGTCCTCCGAAGATCGCGAACTCGAGAGTTCGCGAACTCTGAGAAGCGTTCCACTCAGAGGGAGATTCTGGGCACAGCCCGCTGAGGTCCAGGAGAGCTCAAAGGGCCTCACTTGGGACTGCTGTTTATAGGGTCGCAAGATGATTGATTTTAATCGTCCGTCAAAACTCTCAAGGTTTTATTAACAATGGTATCGTTCCACTTGAGCTACGACTCAGGTAAGGGTATCGGGGGATGACAATTATCCCCACTCTCATCCTCCACTTGGCCAGGCAGCGGCAGTTTCTGGTATGATCAGTAATTCCCCAACCTCAGCAAGAGTTCCTGGTACGGTAAAGGGACGCTTCACCGCCTGACTCGTTGCACCAAGGCCAAGGTTTAACGGGAGCTGCTGAGCTCGTGGAGCAGCCCAGGAGCGGGGGGTGAATGCCCCAGCACAAACACGCAGGGAGGCTGGGTGTATGCAGCCTACCCTTGTGGTACAGGCGCAGCTCTCCCCTGCGCCTCTCTCCTGTCTGTCGGTGGGAGCTTTGTGATTTGCAAGCTAATAATGTTTTTGGCGCAGTTTTMGCTATAGAACAAATCCTTGTTAGTGATGATTTCTGAAGCACAATTTTAATAATGACATTCTTCACTTACATGATGTAGCACTTTTCAARGCACTTAGGAATTATTACTGAAGTCTCAAAATACATCCTTAGGGTAAGTTTAGTTCCAGCAGTGATTCAGGTTGAGAAACAGAAGCACAGGGGCTTAAATAACTTGCCAAAAGTTGTAGGAGAAGTTTGTAGTAATGCTGAACTGGATTCTTGGATCCCTGCTGTCTACCCAGGGCAACACGGCTTTCTCTCTATCACCCTTGTAGCACTATCCTTTGTTACTGTCCTTTCTTTACTTTTTAAATGAAACCAATCTTCTAAAGACTGAATTTTGCTTCTTTTCTCTTTTGTACATAGCTGTGAAATAAAACCCATTTCTTCAGATACTATTTCAGTTGTAAAGGGCATTTGTTTCATAACATACTTCTTAATTGCACCTTTCCAGTTAAGACCGCTACTAGCTTTGTTAATGCGAGTACATCAATCATCTGTCAAACTGCAGCAGAATTCTGAATTATGAAACACATTATATATAAGCAAGAGGCTGCAAGTACTTATTTGGGAAAATAAAAAGAATAATTATATGCATTGCCTTAAACAGTTGAACCTGGGTCCTCAGGTGGTGCAAATCACCATAGCAACACGAATTTGGTGAATCTCACTTTGCACAAATGAGAGATCTAGTCTGTTCTTCATTTTTCTTTCATCCCTTGAAGACTTCAGCAGTTATTCACAGCTTCTCTGTCCTTTACCTCATCCCCTCACTTTTTGCGCTCCCTTTATTACTTCCTGGATCATATTCCCAGCAAACTCTTTCTCCCAGGGCGCTCCTGTCATTACAGAGCAACTTACAGCTCCAGGGAACTCTCCTTTCAAAACCAGCTGTCTTTTCTGACACATAACTCCAGACCCCTTCCAGTAACGTCACCACCTTCTGTTGCTCATTCCCTTCCCTTTCAACTCCCTTGCAGCAATCCCTTTTGTCTTGTATTCCCTTGCTCCCCCACCCCTTCAGCCACCTACCCACGGCACTTTCTCTTTACTCTCAGCATGATTCGTGTTCCTCGTGGTTTGTCCTCTTTTCAGCCCGGGTGCCTAAGGAAATAAGGCTTATATAATTGGTCCATCTGTCAGGCCCTCCGTCTGTTTGTCAATCCTCCTTTAATAACTTGGAACCTGTTTGCTAATTGCAGCTAAACCAGAAGGAGCGGCAGCATGGTACGAGATGGCAAACTCCCTAAGGTTTCATGAAAACGAGTGACTGGGGAGAGGACAGAGAGCATGAGTGGTGGATGGAGAAATACGTAGCAGAGTTCAGCCCTTATACATTATACCTGGCAGAAAATGGCTCTCCAGTAATATCCATTCTGTAGCTCGGTGCTATTTCTTCTCCACGCTGATGAAATGGAATAGGTGGGGTGAACTGGGCAATTGTGGCAAGGAGGGCAGGGCAAGGCAACAGAAGATACAAATCTACCCAAAATCAGACAACATTAATACCATGGATCGCAGAATAATGTTTTCTCTTCTTCAAGCTCCTTGTTCTGTTTGATTTTCCTCCAGATTTTCTCCCCTTTCTTTTCCCCTCTCCGCCTGCTCTTGTCTCTGAAGTTTTCCTGTTTCCTTCTTTTTCCATCTTTTACCTCCCTGTCTTCATCCTCTCTTCATAAATTCCTTTTCTCCTAAGGAATGCCTCAATAGTAATTTCAGTCTTGCCTTTCATCCTGCACTCCCCCACATACTCTCTTGTTACTGCTAATTGTGCTCCCTTCCTGGACTGACACTGCTTCCCGAGAGGAAGGAGAACTGCCTAATGATTGGTGGCAGCAATGTCTTAACCATCTTCTTAGAGCGCAAACACTGTCACAGTGTTTGAAAAGCTACGTTAATTGAACATAGATTTGTTCAAGCTGCTCATTGAATGGATTTCCCTCGTGTCTGGCTTGTGTTACAGCTTATTTTAGCTATAGACTGAATCCGAATCTGACTCCTGCCAACGTGCCTCCGCCGGATGCCATACCCCGCTTGATCTGAGGGCAGAGGCCCTTGCACGCACCAGCGCAGAGACTCAAGCAATCATGAACACCAACAACTGAAT
Source organism: Oceanodroma leucorhoa (assembly GCA_030449065.1). Taxonomy (NCBI): domain Eukaryota; kingdom Metazoa; phylum Chordata; class Aves; order Procellariiformes; genus Oceanodroma; species Oceanodroma leucorhoa. Next base: position 2,086,005 of record JASVER010000119.1, read on the forward strand.
GCTAAGTGCAATCCTGGGTTATCAAACTGTGTACTTGGAATGGAAAGAAAAAGACTTTTCATGGCATAGATTTTACTTAAGATCAACTTCTGCAAGGAAGTTCATCTGCCACCTGCGCAGCAGTTTGGGGATTTGGGTTATGCCTGTCCTGGGGCCAGGACCGCTGAAGGGACTGGCGGGGAAAGCGGGGGGCATTCCTGCCCGCCGAGGCTCTCTGACCACTCCAATGGTCTGTCTCATTTGTGTGTTGGCTTCACTGAGTCTGTGCGTGATTCCTGTGTCTTGGGCACCGTAGCAGTTCAAGTATGCTCCTTCCCACCTCTGTTTCCTCTGGTTTATAAGTCATCGCCCTCCTGTTTCAGCCTGCTGCCGGAGCCCCTGTAGAAGAGGCATTGCCATGCTTGAGCGGTCCTGGGAGAGGTCTTTCACCTAMCCCCCAACCCTTTTTCCACAGCTTAGACTACTCCCGCGATGATTTGGTGCAAGCTGAATACATTGGTAGAGAAGTAACTCAGTACGTGGAGGTTTGCTAACCCACAGGCAGTGGGGACATTTTGATCCATGCTCATCCATGAATGGCCTCGCTCAGCCATGTAATCTCCAGGAACTGAAATAGTGCTTCTGCTAATGATAATTTGGCTATAGCCAGGCACTTCTTGCAGTGCTAGTGATTTCTTAACGGTAACAACTGTCACCCTTCAGTGTGACGGAAAAGCAGGACGCGTGGAGGCAGTGAGACGCTCTCTGAGAGAAGGACTTCCAGCCTCTTGCTGCCATTAGCAGTTTCAAAATGTCTCGAGTCGGTGGCAATCAGTGCTCGCTTGCATGTTTTTGTTTTACAAATACAGCCTACTGCTGTTGGTGTGGTTTTAGGTGCCAAACAAACACAGCTCCGGTTAACATCAGTGGAAACACCGTATCTCTAGGATTTCACTGCAGCACTGTGATCTGCACCCTCAGGGCCTGCGTGTTGGATTGGGCTTGCTGATTTAGTGCTTTAGCTGGGGCACAGGTGCAGTGGCCCCGTACRTGTAAGCACGATACATTTGCATTTCATCTCTCTGAATCAGCGCAATTCCCCTAACTACCCTCTTCAGTAAATTCCTAATTGCCAGCAATTTATGTCTTTACCTATTTATTGCAGCTTGCAAAGTTTGCAGTAAATTTGGCTTGTGATTTTGTGTTTGTGCGTGTGTGTAGCAGTTAAATGATTTATGTTCTGAGAACTTTAAAGAAACATATGCCTTAAAATCAGCAAAGCATTTATTACTTTTGCGTACACGGTGAAGTCTATTTTATTTTATTGCGTTACATTACTAAATAACCTTGGTTGTTATTCTTCAAGGTCTCAGTGTGTTGAGCCATTAACAACTATGGAATGTATCTRAACTGCATTATAGCTGCATAACTACAAGCTAAGGGGTAATCGAAGATCTGTCAGGCTTAATGTAAGCATATGGACAGCTCTCCACTACTAATACAGGAAAAAAAACCCCACTTAATTTGGAATTTTTAGGCAGAAGTCCCTAAGGATGCTTTTACCTAAATGATCTTCAACTTATACAATGCAACTGGAAACACCAATGTGGGAGAATAAGGAACTAGGAGTTACTRTGCTCTGAAAGGGAGAAGGAGCATGTGAATATTTAATCTGTGTATATATATAAAATTAGTACGGAGATAAACAATTTGATGAGTAATGATGCATATATTTAATTCATAGTTCTATGCATTTTTAAAGAAAATGTAAGTAGGTAGAAGCTTGAGGTTAATTAAAACAGCAAAAAGAAGCATTCAGGCTAGTTTATTCTCTGCTAAACATTGAAACACATGTGACAGCTTCTGAAAATGGCAGTTCCTGAAAGGGGGGAACCAGAAGAATCTGTGAGATGTAACAGGAGTTCTGGTTACACTGTGGACAGCGGGCCTTTCACAAAGTCTGCGGAATTTGTGGAAATGCGATATATTGAACCTTTCAGGCATTGCCACCGGACATGCCTTTCATCATCTTCAGTAACACCAGTGCCAAAGTTGTGGAAGTTGTCAGGCGTTCTGACACTACAGTGCTGTTCTTTATGGTTTTGTATGGATGTCCTAACTTTTGTATTATTAAGACCAAGAAGTGATTAATATAAAGAGAAATGTGGCACTGCATGGTGGAAAATACATTTTTCTTCTTAGGGCCAGTGTCAAGCAATTTTTCAGGAAGAATGGCACAGTTTAAGAAATCCCAATCTTGAATTCATACTGTCTGAGAGGGGATCCGACAAGAGAGCTGAAGTTTTAATTTCCACCCTAGCTGTGTGCTGATTCAGATCCGGCAGAGGTTAGAGCAGCGCAGCGGCCTGGGTGCGATGTGAGAGCTGCAAACATCTTCCAAGGGGCACCAAAGCAGCTGTGAATTGCTGCGTCCCTGCTCCAGGTACCCCCACACAGCTGGTCAGTCGGTGTTTATATTACCAGGTACCCCCACACAGCTGGTCAGTCGGTGTTTATATTACACAGCAACGCCTCCAGGCTGTAATCGGAATTGGCATGGCATTGTGCTGGTGTTATCTTCATCCATATAAACATGTTTTTTTCGCCCAAGAACTCACATAAGCCCCAAGATTTTATATATAAGCATATACAAGTGACATACGAAGTATGAGAGTGGAAGAAGTACAATCTAATATATACCACTGGGATGTAGTATAGTAAGAGGCAATATATATATATCCATAAGAGAGAGGCTCAGTGCAAGAATTACTATAAGAAGTTATTTTGCTGGAATCAAGATAGATCTTTGCTGTAATGTGTTTACCAGCGACTTCTGTATTGTGATATATTGAGAAGCTCTGTTATTGCTTTTAATTTTGAAAAGTCATCTATAACCCGTTCACAGGAATGAAACTCAAGAAAACCATATGTTCAGGATATTGTTGTTAGTGTGTTATGTTTTATGCTTCTTCGAGATGCCTTAAATGATTTCTCTATTGGTGGGTCTTTATTTTGTGGGTATTGCAGGTAGCTCTAGACTCCAAGTAAATTAAATCCTGTTGTGTTGCTGCTACTTCTGCAGAAAAGCAGCTGTTTAACTTTTGTCTGTATGATAAAAACACCATGCAAATATATCAGGTTTTTCCTGATATTGTAAATGTTATTATTAATTGTTTTCTTATAGTCATTTTGAAATAGGTAGGTCTAAAAGAAGTATGAAAAAGGCAATGTGGTGGTTAACAAAGTAATTGAGGAAGGCTGTGCCGCGTGTACAGACTGCAAGGAAGGAGGAACAAAGATGTTTGTGTGAGAAGCTGATAAGCTGCTGTGTTGTCACAGGGGACACGTGCAAAATCAGGCTAGTCAAGCCAACCCTCTGTCTGCTCTGTCACAGCTAAATCRTGGCATAGTACAAGCTGTCTGCAATATCAAAACCCCATCAGAAGTGTCACATTTTCTTCATTTCACTGACATGCATTGAACGTGCATGTGATGTTTTGCTTTTTTCTGTGTTTAGTTGGACAGTTGCCCCATCRCTGACACTGAGCAGAGACGTTACTGGGTCTGGATCATACATCATTTACTGGAGTAGCATTGTAGAGTCCTTCATAAGTTCTCCCTTGGCATTATGAAGGGTGTGTCCGCAGAACAAATGCCAAAAAGACTTTCTTGAAAGGTAATACTCTCAGTGTTGTGACTCTGCGTGCTGTTCCCTTGTAGCAGCCTTGCAGGTAGGTATGTGCTGCACAGTAAAACTGGAAATATGAGTATCTGATCTAGTTGTTGTGACATTGCTCTACCAGCACTAACAACCTGTGCTTTGGGCAAACACTGTGCAAGTGAGCCTGATGCTACGTGCAGCTTTGGAGCTAGTGGGAGCAGATGCTGGTATTGAGCATTCACAGATAACTACAGACGTAACTTCAGTTAGCTTAATAGTCTACCAGTATATTCTTTCCTAGAGGAGATGTTAAATGTATAGCTATAGTTTGACTGTCAACCAGTTGCAGATCTGGGAAGTCCTTCCAGAATCAGATACACAATAACTAGATTTACTTCTGGAAAAAAAGAGAGGAGTATATTTACTCAGACATACGTGCTGAGATGTTTAGGTAGGTAGTTAAAGCTAGTAAACATGGCAGGTGAATGCGAGTTGTCCCAGATAGCTTCCTGCTATTCTTCAGGAAGACCTACTGAACATGAAGTTAAATCCTCTGTGGAAAGGGATAAAAGGTCTCGTCTGTAGCTACGTGCAACTCTTGCTACAATCAAGGAGCCACTCTCTTGTCGGAGCTATGATTTGGCTTCTGAAGTGCAACAGGAAATTATTGTGCACCTCTGCTTCTGTGTGGAGAAATCTGATTTAGGAAAGGTGAGGTGCATCTTAGAACCAGATCTAAGCCAGGAGGCTGTGTCCATCTCTACCAGACAAGTGTAGGAGACAAATATCTTGCTATGTCTGCATATAAATGTGCATTTCAAAAGTTTTAATGTTTTTGTGCCTGAACTTCTCGGGTTCAAATTTTAGAAGTCATTGTGTTTGTGGTTTTTTTTTTTCTTTCCTAAATTAGCATATCTCAGGTTGTTAGGGAAATGCATGCAGTACTTTGTCGATTGAAGCATTGATTGCCTTAGGCCTTCACGCTGTAACAACCTGAATTATTCTTTCATATTCCCCTTCAGTTCTCTAGTTTGAGTGCCTTAGAAGTTGTGAAAGCTGGACTCGGTCAATGTGCAGGGGAGTAAGGRGAGTTCCCTGGGTTTCAGGCCATGAATTAACGCGGCTACTTGGGATAAGAGGACTGTATCTTTCCACTTCTCTGRAGTGCTTAGCTCACTATTTGTGTGCCATCAAATAAGCGGCAATAACAATAATCCATGTCTGACCATTCAGAGGAATGAATCCACYGTGCCTTCAAGCAGTTCACAGTCAGTGAATGGGATCGTATAGCGCATATCATCTGCATTGAGCGTGACTGCCTGCTACAGAGAATATTGATCATTTTTCCATATTATCATTCTGAGTTCATATCTTAATTTCTTTCCTGTCAGAGAACCACTCTTTTAGCCCAATGCGTTTCTCAGTAGAGAGAAACCTGTGAAAGGTGCGGGTTTGAACCACGTGTGACTGGTCATGGTGCTCAGGGCTCAGGGACGCCCACGCTTCTGTATCTGATGGATCAACACAAAGAGGTATTTCTGGCAGGAATGCTCCTGAACTTCTGGTTTCCGCAGACTTTGCGCTGCTTTTCATATATGCTGAGCATAAGAACTCAAATAATGTGGCCATTTGTAGATGACAAACAATGTTTTTTTCACCAGAATGAATTCTGAAAAGCTCTTCAGGTTCTTACATTAAAAGTCTGTCGTGGTTTAACCCCAGCCAGCAGCTAAGCCCCACCCAGCCGCTCCCTCGCTCCCCCCCTGGTGGGATGGGGGAGAGAATCGGAAGGGTAAAAGTGAGAAAACTCATGRGTTGAGATAAAGACAGTTTAATAGGGAAAGCAAAAGCCGCGCACGCAAGCAAAGCAAACCAAGGAATTCWTTCACCGCTTCCCATCGAGGCAGGTGTTCAGCCGTCCCCAGGACAGCAGGGCTCCAACACGCATAATGGTTATTTGGGAAGACAAACACCATCACTCTGAATGTCCCCCCTTCCTTCTTCTTCCCCCAGCTTTATATACTGAGCATGACATCAYATGGTACGGAATACCCCATGGGCCAGTTGGGTCAGCTGTCCTGGCTGTGCTCCCTCCCAGCTTCTTGTGCACCTGGCAGAGCGTGGGCAGATGAAAAGTCCTTGACTAGTGTAAGCACTGCTTAGCAACAACTAAAACATGGGTGTGTTATCAACATTATTCTCATACTAAATCCAAAACACAGCACTGTACCAGCTAATAAGAAGAAAATTAACTCTACCCCAGCCRAAACCAGGACAAAGTCTTAGGTTATTTGCTCTACCTCTGGATTACTGGATATTGTTCATATTGCATAAGAACTTAAGATTTTTTCCCTGTTACACAGGAGATGTTACTTAGCTATTTTAAGAACTTAAATTTAGTTCCAGAGAAAGGTAGAGAGRACATACCAGCTTTTGAGAGAGAGATGAAGGACCGAGGCTGGTTTTCTGCCTTTCATCTTGRTATATTGCGTAACACCAACTGGACAGAGAAACACTCTTTCTAATGGAGGGAGCAAGCTTTACTTCAGGCTGATGGGATCWCATGTTTGCAGAATGGATGAAAATTCATAAAAGATGATGAGGTAAGCCTGCGGCAGCCTCAGGATGCTGGATAAAGATACTGACAGTCAATGCCACTAAGTGTTCAGAGATGCAGATGGGAACTATCCCAAACAGGATAATATGTTATCAGATATGATTTGATATTTTTGTGATCCAGTTACTACCTTGGAGTTTCCTTGAGTTTGGATGGTGATGTTTCTCTTTACCCTTTGCCTACTAAATTGCAGGATTTTTTTTTTTTCCCGGCAAACATAGGTAAATTTGTTTTGTTGGTACTTTTTTAATTATTCACACGCAACCTAGCCACTTGAGCTCAAATGGAATAAAAAGCTTTATTCCAAACCAACGATGCATTAGAAGAATGTTGGCACCATTTTATATTGCTCCAACACTTTGTGTTTAATGAGGAAAATGCTTTAAGTGCACACATACCATTGTGGCACAGAGGATGAAGATATTTGAGTAGACTCTGTTCATATTTGTGATCATTCMAATCCTGTCCTTTTTGTTTAAGCGGGAATTTAAATTAACATACAAATAAAAATGTAATATGTAGAGCTTTTAGAGAAGTAGACACACACACAAATTATCAGAGGGAAGAAAAGAAATTCAGTAAAATAAAATTAATATAAAGCTTCGCTGGAGTTTACGAAGATGCAGATTCATAATTAATTCATGCAGTTGTTAATATGAACACTTCCTCTTGATTTAGGAGCTCTAGAGTTCACCAGTTAACCAGGGAGCTCATCTAACTTCTAGAAACAAGTGACAAACGTGCTGTCACCTCTGCTTTTCAGGATTAAAGACATATAACTCAAGGGATGCTGTAGCTGATACTRAAGAAATCGGGTACATACAGACTCGATCTTTCAAGGTGAAAAAGACATTTAAACCAATAAACCAGAACCTCAGCTGAGGTCACTTGACTTTGAGAAGTTAATTTTAATTTTCTCACGCTGAAAAGTTGGGCCCTGTTTTTCTGTGCCATTTTCCTTGCTGGAGGGTTGACATTTGTGTAACTCTAAGCGTGTCTACTGTTGTATAACGGCTGAAGATCTGGTTCATGATTTTTTGAGCATACCGAGAGACAAACCTTTATTCAACATACCGGTACTACTCTGTGCAGACACAGGACATGACCTGCAGCTGCTGTAAGTCAAATTAATTCCTGTGCTGAGAAGGGAGTTATGTCCCAACTGCAGCTCTGGCATGTGCTCTTAACAACCATTTTACATGTGGAAAGGCGGTGATTTTGCTACTGGGACATCATTTGTGGAAAAAGTAAAATCCAAAGAAAGTCCAGTCATGTTGTTTTTGTGGATGATGGAAAGGGAACAATGGGAAAACCCAATAGGGACAAGTACCTTTTACTCCCTTTCTCTTCTGCTCATTTTTGTAGTGGAATGAAACAAGGACTGGAGAAGAGTAGAAATGATGAATAGGTGAAAAAAATGAAGGGCACTGCTCTCATCGGGCAGCTGCTTCAAACAAGTGTGTCCTCGATGGGAAGACAAAGAATTCCTTCCAGTTTATACCAGCTGTGAATCTGACTTCTATTTGTTACTCTCATATATTTTTTTCTATTAAAGATTTCTCTTGTTTTCTTTTAGTTTCCAGGGAAAACACCTGCCCAAGAGCATAGTTTCAGTGAATCCTCTGTAATTTCATACCAAAGCAATACTTTAAATGATAAATACCAATGGACTAGTTTGCCTTTGTAAAAGCAGTTCTGGCTGGATTGACTATCATACTGACTGAAAAAATATTTTGAAGATATGCCTGTTGTTTGTCCAGAGTTCTTTTTTGTGGAGAGAATAACCCCCTTTTCTAGGCAGCCCTCCACCGACATATTTTGTCTTTGAAAATTTTCCCTTTCTTCTCTTGATTGTTATTCAATGCGATCTCACTTGCCTTTTCTCCTTGGTAGCTGCACAAAGACAAATTCTGCCCATAAATTCAGGAGAAGCTTTCTTTGTATTAAATGAATTTCATTTAATGCATCTTAGGGGGAAGCATTTAAACTGTGGTATTGCTGAACTTTGCCTTTCTCAGTTTCTTTGTTAGAATGACCTGTCATTCCTTTCTTTTGATGATTCAGTAAGTAAATATTCCCATGTATTTCTAACCCTTAATGTTTGGCTCCATTCARTTTTTCCAGAATGTTTCCTTTTCAGTCCTCATTAATCCCACTATTAGTATGGGTTGTTTTAACTGAGTACCACATAACTCCAARAGCATACCTGTGTACCTGCACATGTTTTTTCTTGTCTTCTTCCCCTTTTAATTCATGCTGCAGCTGGTTTTGCTCTCTCCAAGTCCAAAAATCTAGAACCAGATCTTTTATTCTTGGTAACCTGTTTAGAAATAAATCACTGATCTCTCTTTCCCGAGTCAGGAAAGGGAATTTGGAATTGAAACTACAGGTAGGCAAAAGATGYTGCTGGCTATTGCAGCCTGTACATTCAGATACAAAGCATTTAAACTTTTCAGGGTGGAAATGTTTTTCACAGTAATCAGACTGAACACTCAAATGAAAGAAAATAAAAGCTCAACCTTCTATTGGTCCTGTGAAATAAGTTGTGATCATATCCGTACCTCTGGAAGGGAAATGAGTGTGATTAATGAAGCAAATCATACATTTTAATGTGTATGATAAAACAGTTATTCCAAAAAGAAAACAATATCTTTAGCAATTCAAAATATTGTTGTTTGCACCTTTTTTAAATCTGCTGTTTCTTTTCATCTCCTTCAAATTCAGGTAGGCTGGCATTTATTGCCAAGACGTTACTATTTCGAGTCTTTCCCTTCCTATTTGCCTTTCCRTCTTCTGTGCATATAATGTCTGTGTCCATTCCCTCTCCCTCTCAAGCYGAAATGCTTTTTGTATTGCATGTTTTTCTAAGTCTTTCTACAGATAAATTAACCACATGAGGGAATTCTGCAGCAATCTTTCCCGTTGCTACTTGTGGAAGTTAATAGGAATGTACAAAGGGTAAAATACATCTCTAAATGTTAGATCCATTAACTTRCCGACCTTTAAAAAGGTTGGATGGCAAGTGAATCTTGGTATGACCTAGTAAAAAGTCACTGAAAACTAACTGAACGTATGTGTAAGTGAAAAACTTAATGAAATACTGAGGATGCATGTATGAGAGATGTTTCATATTCCACTGAAAGTACTGGAAAACCACTGGTTTCAGCTAGCTTGTGAAGGAGGCGAGTATACTTCTTACCTTATTGAAACAGACTGACTTTTCCTGTGGTCCATTATTCTATACTCTTCAGAGGTATGTATAGTGTACTGGTTTCACCTCGACTCCTCTTGAAGATCAGTTTATGTCCTAAACCACAAATGTTATAGYGTCATTTTTAGTGTAGTAATCACAGACGGTTTTCTTCCTCATACATAAAGTTTTCAAGTTCTTTTTAAAAATCATTTAAGCATTGTTGTTGTTTTGGTTTTTTTTGCTCCCCAGTAATTCTACTGTAAGGCTGTTTGAAGACCTCACATTTCTAATGGTTTTCATTTCTAAGTTACATTTATTCATAACTGATCAATTCATACTGAATTATCTTCCTATATGTTTTTCTTTCACTTACAACATCATGCTTACTCTTGTAGCTTACATTATCACATCAGACTTATCCTCACTCAGACCCCATTTTTGATCTGCCACATTACACCTTTTAGGCTCCTCGTTTCCTTGATCTCCTCCTTGGGCTTGCCAGCTGTTCCACTTTAGACTAAGCTGTTAAACTACAGTTTACACAGAATTCCAGATGAAGCTGCGTGAGGAACTTTGAAAAGGGCATTAATACCGCTTCACTTGCATTGTRTATCCCCATTTATCCTATGATCAAATGCATCTTTCTCCGGCCTGCCATGTTGGAAGCAGGACGGGTAGCAGGTATGATCAGCGAACTCTCTCTGTGATCAGTGGATTGGGTTGCTGTGAAATCGTTGATGAGCTGTATGCCAGTCTGTAGACCTTCCCCGGTTTCTGCAGAGAATTTCTTCTGTGTTTAAGGTTGTTTGTGTCCCCAGAAATGAGGAAATAGCAGTTCCTTTCAAACRTAGCCCTTAGCAGGGAATTGTGATCGTCAGTGCAAAACAAATGAGTTCAGAGTCTTGGGAAATACTCTGAAGTTGATATATAAGGTTCTGATACTCAAAGGTGAAGTGTCACTGGGCACTGCAAGATAACTGCAGTATTTTGCCGTAGTCTTATTTTTTCACAAGCTAAATGTGGGAAAGGAAACCTCTTACCCCATGCTATTTTTCTATACCCTGCTTTTCTCCGTGCCAAGTTGTCTCCAGTTTCCCTATGGACAGCCGTGCTCCTCGGCTCTGGCTCTTGGCATTGGCCAGTCTCTGCTCTCTGGAAGGTCTTTGCCTCTAGTTTGCTACCCAGACATCTGTGACAAGTTAAAACGCTACCACCTTGTGCTGCTTGCCATTTCTTCTCCCATGGACTATATAAGCTAGGCCTTTGGATTTTGAACTCGTGTGCTAGACTGCTAGAGGAGTGGCCGTTTCTGGCAAAAAGGCAGTCTGGATAGCTTGAAGCAGTTGTTTCTTACCCTGACGTGGTTATCTGTAGTAGTCTGTCTGTCTGTGCCTCTGCCAGCATGCCGTGCGTGGTCCCCGCGGGCTGAATGCACCGTCAGTGAAACAGGAGCACACCGCAGCCCTTCACCTGGGCGTGGAGCCGAGTGTCCTCACATCACCTTCACCTCGTCCAAATGTAATTTTCCCTGGGGAACASCCTCTCGTGTCTGTGCCCATCGCTTTGCCTTTCCTTGAAGCATCTTTGCTTCTAATACGACCTTCGAGAGTGACCACGAACGAGAGTGACCACACCTTCTGTTAAGACTATGAAATGCCAGCATTTAATACATACTTCGTATAGGAACTCCTGTATCATGGAGCCTGCAGTCTGGTTTGCTGGTGTGAATGTTGCTGTGTGAGTTACTGGGTTGTCTGCAATGRCTCCTAGATCTTTTYTTAAGRGATTGTGACTCATTTAGAACTCATYTCTGTTTGTGTWAGGAATTTGATTGGAATAAATAYGCAGTAAATCTTTGTGTTAAAAGCCATCAAGACATCTTAATGTTCCACCCAAGCAAAAAATGGTCTTTTTAAATTAGTTTGATTTCATGAGAAAGCTAATTCCACTTTGACATGTTGTCGGAATCTCTCATTCACGCGCATCTGTAATCTGCATCTGTAATCTAACCAATAATCAATATTAGGATGACAACTACTCAATACTGTGCAGCTGCAGATAGTAGGGACTATCTTTGCCAGACATCTGTGATGTGTTTATATCAACTCATAAGGAACACTGGATGTAATGTTGTTACTTCAAGAGTAGACTCATTGATTTAAGAGGAGCTTTTTGTAAAGGAAGACTGTTAATTCAATACGAGTAAAGTAACTGGAATCTGGCCCTTACAAATTCAACGTATTCCCATTGATTAGCTGTGACTGGAGTTGCTTTGAATCTTCAAGTTACATCTTTTCAGACACAGACTATGCAATATGAGTCCCAATTTTCACAGTCCCTGTATCTATTCGGATTTGATTTTGAATCAGAATTTTCTTACTCTTTCTCTATACTATGTGCTCATTCGAATTATATGGAAAGCCTTCTCTAGTATATATCCTGGATGAAGTAGCAATTCCTYGGTCTTTCCAGAGACAGATCAAAACCTGTGCAGTTTATCCAAATTCAGAACRTCAGTGCAGACTTCTACAGGCCTATCTGATGAATGAGTATTTCTGAATTGTGTTCACCATACTCTTTTATCAAAGCTCTATTGCTTATTTTATATTGTTGGATCTCTTTTATRTTTTCATGTCAGCTATAACTACATTTTCTCAAATTTTTTCTCTGCCAGGTTTGGCTGTTACATTGAATGTGAACAGATTATTCTGTGGTATGAAGAAGATCAGTCATTTAAGACTGAACTGGTTACTGATTGCAAAGAAATTTTTCCTGTGAACTGTGCATCTTGTGAGAAAGAATAGTATTGAAGGTGTGTCTTTATGTTTAGAGACAATTCCAACTTATATCTGACTGCTTCTCCAAAATTTACCAAATGAACATCAGTGCTTCAAAGTAACAGTAGAAGTTGCTTCTCTAACTACATTCTGTTGTTTGRGTATGTTTAAACAAAGTCAGTAGTTTGCAAATAATAGCCAATTAACATGTTTCAGTTGAGAATCAGGCAAAATATTCCATTACATCTTCCTAATTTGTACAGTTTGTACGATTTGTTCATCTGTTTGTGAAAGCCTCCATCTCARCTGACTCTGATCATCTAGAAGTTGCTCCCTCTGTGGTCTCTGGGGAGATAAAGAGCTATTTTCTGAATRATGATTCATCTCATCCAAAAATAGTTTAAACAAATCACAAGTATAATCTAGACATATAACCTGTGGATAGCTCAAGTGGGGTGAGACGTACCTCACCTCTGATATGTGATACTGTAGGAGTTTTCATATGTGTTTATGAAGATTAAAGATTTGTTTAAAATGACACATAATAAAGATCAAGACCACGTTCTATTTCTTGCATAYTCTGAAGTGATCCATGTCCATCTTTCAGGACGTTCATGTTTACACAGTTTAATCCTGAACTTTTACCTTCCATGGCTAATCAGTATGATGCAAGAGACTGGAAGGAAAAGGCAGGGTGACTTGTTACTTCTTAGAGGACCCTTTCACCTTGTCCTGGTCCAACCTGGCCTTGCTGCTTCCCTGGGCACTGYGTTATGTGCCTTGGGAAGTGTGCATCAATAAAAGCTTCAGTGAAACTCCTCCTCTTAACATAGTACTTGTACTTGCAAGGTTCCCACTGCAAGGATGGCAATGGCTGGAGGTCGTGTTTGAAGATGAGGTTAGTTACTGAGTGGGAGGGAAATAAAGTTTAATCYGCTGTTAAGGGAACAAAGAGGAGCTGAAGCAGGTAAACGATGAGCAGGAGGGAAATGAGACAGCAAGTACTTAACAAAAAGGAGTGACTGAGAGCTCTWAGGAGTGCCAAGGCGCTGGGAGGAAGAGAGGTTTGGAGAGTGGGGTTTGGAGAACAAGTTCTCATCTCATTGTCATCTCAGGAGTGTTCACTCTGCAGTACTTTTCATTAGAATGTGTGTCTTCTGTAATCCCCGTCAACACGTGTAATTTGTGTCAGGGGAGCAAGCTGTTTTATCCTTTTCACTCTGAGTCTGGTGCTGTATCCAGTCCTGYACCTTGAATTAGCCAGTCTACCTTCATTCATAAAACTTCAGCTTTCGCTGTAATAATAACAGTATTCTTGAGCTGAGTCAGATTCATATCTAGACAGTTTATTTTTGGATCCCAAGACTGCTTTAAAATGTATCTTAATACAAATTTCTGTTAGTGGTTAACTGAGTGAACCTGGTTTTGATTAAATATCCCCATAATCTCAATCCCAATAGCTTTATTCTATCTCTTTTTTAAGTGCACCTTCTGTAATAAACACACAGTCAAAAGAAAACGTGCTAATGCTCTGAACAAAGAAAGCTTTGATTTCAYGGTTTAGCAAATCAGTCAAATTTTATCATTATCACTAGTTGGTGCTTCCACAAACACAACCTGTAGCAGCCTTTTTTTGCCTTTGGAAAGCTTTGGAAAGCTTAACTCCCCTCACAAACTACCAAATTCCCATTGATCAAAGCAAGAAGRAGGCAAATCCGTTTGTATCAATGACAAATGGATTTAAAATACTATATTTGGGTCCTTTTAAAGTAAACAATCTCTATAAAAGATCTCTCTGACTTTAGTTTTAACTAGATTTCCAATATGAATTATCCCCATGTTGTAGAAGTCTCAAAATAAAGAGTCGAAGTACTATATATAAATACTTAACATGCCCCCCAAAACTCACAGTGGTTTTGTTGAATATCTGTGACCTGCAGGGAAAAAAATAACAGTACCAGATCTCATCTGACTTGATGGTGGAATAGCAGAAACCTAATTAGTTGGCATTAACACATAGTGCTGCAGTCCACTCATAATGTCACGTTGCTTTAGAATTACTGCTCCCTTAAAGTTAGGCATACCGATTAGGACTTTGTAAAATTGGCTCTATCTTTACTCCATGTTGCCAGGAGATACTTAATGGGGGGGAGTGGGCACAGGTGGCACTAAGTGTGTGTGATCACACATACTTGGATTACCATGGTAGTACAGTATCTTTAAAATGATTGATTTGCTAAATTGTGTTAACTAAAAATAGTGAGGTGATAACTTAGCATAAATAAATTATTAATATTTTTCCTCTCTTTAGTAGCCAGAAAAAGATAATAAATAAATAAATTTGGGACCTGGCAAAAAAAAAGATGTGGTCCAAGGCCAATCAGAGTCAACTGAAAAAAAGCTATGAACATCAGTGGAATTTGGACTTTGGAGGGTCTGAGAAAGGGAGAATGGTCAAAATTAGAACTTCAAAAAGCCAATCATTTCTCCAAGAATCTGCTCCATTCCCTTTCAAGTGCAGACTTTTTCCCAAAAGTACATTTAAAGAGTGTGGAATGGGCCAGGCAGGGAAGAGAGAGAGCTCACAACAGAAAGCTTTCTCGTAAATGCGGTATGTACCCAGAGGATATTAGAAGACTTTTGAGTAAACTGTGTGATTGTACCCTGGCTGAAAAACACAAGAGCCTGTAATTATGCTGTGTTCTATTTATTTGCTGGTGAATTCTTTTAGCTCTTTTTTCCCCCATAGGATATTCTTTATTTACAGGTCGCGTGTTTTGGGTGTACTTCATTTTTAATACCATTCATAATTTTGTTTCGGAACCACGATATTTATTAGAACAGTGTAGCATATAAAAGCCACCTTTTTGCCTTTGTGCAGCTAAATAAATAACATATATAATACATATCCATCTCAGTGCTGAATATATTAAGGCACATTCACAGTACTGTACTTTTCAACATCCAACTCTATGATTTAACTCTGCTCTGTACTATTTTTTTATTAAATCAGACAGATTGGTGATCTATTTTGCAGTGCATGGAATGTAAGCAGTCCCTGGTACTCTTCATTCTCTGCACACCCTCTGTTCTTTAAGATATTTATTGAAATGGTTGGTGAGGTGCAACAAGCCAGACATAATATTCCCCTTGCCTTTTGTGCGACTASACTGTAATGAAGAATTAATAACAGATTCCTGAAGAATATTAATCATACTTTCACAAGCCAGCAGGGAACAATTTAAGTGCGGGAAAATTAATGTAACAGTGCAACTCATAGGCCATGCAGAAAGTCAGAAAAAATGGGCCCTGCTAAAGGGCTTTCCTTCATCTCTGACGCGGTGAAGCATTAGCGCAACTTGTCGCACAGACCGCTGAGCTGCCTCCGTCCTCAGCAGATCTGGGCCTTCCAGAGTGTCTGGCCATGTTGTCAGCACCCCTCCTGCATCTTCCGCACAGGTACTCACTGAAAAACCCTCTCTCCACAGCACGGAGAACAGACCTAAATGGAAACCATTCAYCCCTTCCTGTAAGAATATTCCCACTTGAGATAAAAGGTGATCTGACAATCTTCATACATTAGCATACGGGGGGGAAAAATCATGTGGCCAGTGAAAAGATTTACTTTTTATATATTTTCAAAATATTTGTTATCTTCAAAATATTTCATTGCAAGCTTCATTCTTTTTCATTTTATATTTCACCTTTTTGTAAATAGATGTGAAATTAAACTTCAAAATGAAAAGCGGTTTTAAGCAAACCTCCCTTTGAGATTTCTCAACCCAGAGACATCAGAATGAGCATTCTGGTMATTCCTAAATTTCTTCCAACATTTTTCCAGGTCTGGAGAATCACCTGAAACCTCTTCATTCAGGGGAGCAGTTTTGATTTTGACAAATGGGTGTTTCTAGAGGAAAAGAATAATTCTGTCAGAGACGGTCTGACTAGCCAGAGGGCAAAGTTCCCAATGAGGCTTTACAATACCGTGTTTTCTCGACGTGATAAATCTATGATAACTCTGCAGTAGTTAGTGCCTTCCATTTTTGCAAAATGCAAGGTCAGAAGTTGACCCCACAAACCATCTTTAATGAAAAGTTATAACGATCCGAGTATAACCTGGAAAAGAATTAATTTTTCAGAATCTCTTAAAATATTACACAAAGGGCAATCACGTTAAAAGAATCCTATTAATTAGACACTGTGTTAAAATGAAAAAGGCTTTATGAAGGAGAATACAGTGTTTCACTGCGGTCTTGTTTTTTAATCAGAATAAACATATTACATCAGGAAGAGCCATATATTTTTAGTAAGTTCGCTGTTGAGGGACTTTACTAAATCAAGACCACATCTTGGCCCCCCCAGTTAAGCACAGAAATGACTGACCAGTGGGAAGAAGGCGGCGGGGGACTACTTGTGAGTATGATGATTATTTGGGGGAAAAATCTCCCAGTCCTAGCCCAGTTAGGGATTTGTTGCTGTGTTCACATGTACGTGGAATAGAAGAGATACCAGTGAAGCAGTCATGAAAAATTGTCAGAGATATCCAAATCAATCTTTCGTTATCCCCGATGAATTTTTCATTCATCTCTAATGTAAAGCACGTTCAGCGTGCGTAACTTCACACGGCCAGCTGCTCACCTGAGTAACTGGGTACTGCTGCGGCGTGGCGGGATGCTTTGCCTTACTCGGACAAGCCATGCCGCTGCCTCCTGCTCATTCTTTGGAGAGGTGGGATGCTCCTTGCAGCAGGTTGTAGTGGTGCCTGCTCATGGCATGTTCCTAGTCTCTGGGGCTCAGCCTTTCGCTTCTTTCAGCCCATCCTGCATGCTTCCCGCTGCCCTGCTGTATTAAATGCGAAGGATAACAACCCTGACTTTGCACTTAGGCAGGGGCCACCATGCAATCTTGCAAGGAATTTAGCCTTTCTGACAAACTGTAAGTGCTTATAAATCTGACCTGAGCTATGAGGATGTGCTGTGGCTCGGAGGAGGGGTGTGTGAAGACTTGCACTAAGCCAGCTCAACCTGGTAATGGTTTTGCTTTATTGTCACTCTATCTTTTGGCAGAGGGGCCTCTGTCCTGGATTCTGTGACAGTGTGATCACAAAACGCGGACCCAGGTAATTCTTCATCCCTAGTCAGCCAGCTAAAAGGGACCCCTCGCCCCACCTAGTAATAAAGGTGGCAGGTGTGGCATATGTCCTCGGAAAAAGCCCACAAATAATACAGTTTCTAGAGACTCCAAGACCTTTAGGATTGCTCTGACTCTTGCTTAAATGTATGGATGAGGACATGAGGGTATTATACCCTGTTCTCTTCTTCCTAGATTCACTTCCTTAGGTACACATGACACTGCCCCCAAAGTTACATCTCCAGAGATCACACAAGAGATGGAAAAGGCTCATTTTGGTCTTTTTGCCCTTGCTTTAGGGCAGGAGCATCAATGGTCCAAAGTGTTCAAATATTTCTTCTGAATCTGCATGCTGGATATAGATTTTAGGTCTTTCAGGCAAAGGAGGAAKGACTTCGCATGTTGAAAGTAGTAGTCAAAATGCACAGTGTCTGAATTCAAGCTCTGATGTACAAAATCCCAATCAGCTCCTAGCAGAATTTCGTCAGGGCACGCAAGGAACACCTTGACTAAAACAGTGGTCTGCTGAGCCTACTTTCTAACTGCTTCTTATTGTATTAATTCAAAGTTTTTCTCTTATTGGAAAATTAAGTAGCAGGTGTAGTTTTAATGAACTGTAGCACACTGGGTTTAGTGGTGTGGTAAATAGATTGTGATATTCATTTCCAATTAAAGTTCTTTTGCAAAGATCAATGAAGCACATTCTCATAAATTGAATCACAGTAAACTAATAAACAAATTTCTTTCAGCCCGCTGATGGCAAATTCTTATTTCCTTAACATGTTAGATCACATCATGGTATTAATTATATGATGCATGAGCAACCAAGAAGCAATCATTT
Organism: Oceanodroma leucorhoa; assembly: GCA_030449065.1. NCBI lineage: Eukaryota > Metazoa > Chordata > Aves > Procellariiformes > Oceanodroma > Oceanodroma leucorhoa. The sequence goes on from JASVER010000119.1 coordinate 2,104,203, forward strand.
ATTTAGCAATAATTTAATATTTATTTTTACCTTGGAATTAGCTTTACAGATAATTCCATACCTATAGGCAAGGAACATTAAGCATTAGAAAAAGGAAATTTCACGTGAATATTTGTAATGCTTGACTTCTGTCTATCATCGAAAAAGATTTTTAAAATCTTGTTAATGAATGTGCTGCATTATTTGTTTTGCTGATTAAAAGGGCCACTACATCTGGAAGGGTGCACCGTAACCTTTAAACTCAATTAGTATACGAGACATTCACATCAGTAGCAACAGTGTTCATGAATAACAGAGCAAAGGTTTAATTCTGCATCTGTAAACACACTGCTGGAGTCATTTAAAAAAATTAAGATATTAATTTACCAATCTTAAAYGTCAGCACTGTGTTCTTAGCATATAGTAACGGTGTGACAGTTTATTGGGATCCCACTCTGATTGTATAAGAATACATTTTGGTGCTGAATAGAGAGCCCTGATCATTGATTGAGGTCCCTGGGGGGATACCAGCACATAGACTAGGCTAATAAAAATGATAAAGTAAAGCTCTCACTGTATAATAATGTCATTTCTTGAGATCCTGTCATTATTGTAGGCATGTGAGATGCCTATCRGATTAGATAGGCAATTGGATTAAGCATCCCCAGAAGGAGCTTTTTTAGGCTTCCACTACGTGAGGTTACGTGACATAAGCTAAGCTTGGGTTTGGAAGGCCATACTCCCTTCGATCCCTTTTTAGGCTGGTGGAGAGAGACCAGTTTTGCTGGAGACCATTCAAAGCCCTGAGGTTAGAMTTCTCTGTGCGTGTGCTCTGGAGAGGCCCATCTTTCACCTTCAGCTATAGAAAGAAGAGAGAGGGAAGACCGAAGCTCATTTTGTGAATATCTTCTATGTAAGTAATAGTAATTTGTGAATATTTTTCTGAATAGATAGTTTTAAGTCTGGACATACTCATCTTCTGCAGTCTTCTTCACGGCATTAATGCATCCACAACATCTTTTTCTTCCACTTAACAAAAGCTGCTGCTTTATTGCTTTTTGGGATCTTGCTTTATTCTGATTTTTCCATCTGCTGTTTATCTCTGGCTAAGTTTATTGCTAATGACCGAYGACTCCTAGTTAGCAGTATTGAAATGCATCCCGTAAGGACTCCCCAGGTTCTCCAGAGCTACCTAGGAGTTTGCAAGTGGAAAGCTGTCATTTCCTGCCTTGGATGGGCACCGACTCTGGAGGATTCCACTTCTGGAAAGATGAAAACCTTGTGGTTGCCTTTGTCTTATTTTTAATGCAAAACATGTCTTTGGAAATTTTGCAGTCAGCCAAAAATCTTTTTCAGGCTTAAATATAGTCATTGTGCAAGTGCAGGCTATCCAGAAATCCAGCATTTATTTTCCTTATGAGATCAGAGCAAGAGATAAAAGGGAAAGATCTAGGTCACGCAAAAGGGAAAATAAAGTGGCTGGTGACTTTGTGTAGCTCGCTCGTGCATCTCCTTTTCTGTGCTGCCCTTGTCCTTGGGCTCCTTGTGTTCCTTGTGTTTGTCTAAGAGGTGAACTGTAAAGTACAATCACAGTCATTTTCTTGTTCTTCAGTCCTCTGGCAGATAGCCGCAATTCTCTGGTAATAGCATATTTTCTGTTCTTCTTAGTGATCTTTTTACAAAAGCCTCCATAAAAGTGATTATTCTGTTTCAGTCATAGTGTTAGGTTTCTTGTGGGGGAAGGGGAATGGAATAACAGAAATCTGACTGTAATTATATAAATCATTAGGTTTGCAATATGTGACAGTTGCCAGCGTGGAGGTGGGGTCTGTATCTGGACGTACCAAAGTCTACTGGTGATGCCGAGCAGCCATGGTCACTTGAAGAGTGCAGGGCCTGATAGTCCTTGCAAGAGGTGAAACACTTTCCCGCTTCACACCGAGCAGAGTCTGTCTTCGGTCCTAGATCTGCCTTAGGTCTTTKCAAAGTCTTTTCCAGAAGACTTGAAGTTGTAATTCTTCCAAACAAGCAAAAACCCACGTTATCTTCAAGCTGTGGATATCTCTGCTCAGCATGTAAATGCCTGGTCCTTTTGGCTCACTGTGCGGCATCAGAGGTTGCTCGAGGCAGTGGGTTCACATACATCCTCTGGAAGTTTCTCCATGCTGCAGCTGCACACTGTAACTCAGTATTGCCCAGTAAGTTTTATGAATTAGTATTAATTAGTTGTGATCAGAAGTGCTAGTGTTAATCAAATACTAGCCAAAGATACTGTAACCACTGGGAAGCACCTTTCCATCTCATGCATTCAATTTGAGTTATTCGATTAAGCTAATAAGTTTGGAAACGGAAGGAAAGTAACCATTCCAATAACGKAACGGACCTGAGATGGGAGGAAAATTAATCTGCGGCTTAACAGACTGAGAAATACTTACTGTAGTGCAAAATAAGGTTTGCAGTATGATGAATTACTTGTGTTGTGCGGAACAGGACCCGACATGAGAGAAAGTTTAAACATAGTTCTCCTGAGAGAGCAGAGTTTGACTTGAGTGCATTTGATAGCATCATGCAGTGTCCCTCCTTCGCAGAGAACACCAACAGCCCCAACAGTTGTGTAAGCGTTAATTGGGGTGAATTGGAAGGCATATAGATATGTGCCTGGCTGGATTGTGTATTTTCTTACATWAAAGTTTGTAGAAAGTCCGTATATACATAAAGCCAAATAGTTAAAGGATTTACTTAATGTGTACACTTGTTTGTGTGCATAGTCACCTCAGATTTGTATGTGAGTAGAAATTTGCTGATTTTGTTCAGGGACCTGGTAAGATTTCTCACCAGCTTCACTACAACACACCAACAGCAAAAATCTTGGCTGCACTGAAGTTAATGATGGTATTCCCACCAACATAACAGGACAAGGACTTCTGCCTAGATCCTTAGGAGAGAGGATAAGGCAGTTTTCTGTATTAATATATTTTTTCTCAAATGTTGAAAATAAAGATCAGAGATATATGTTAGTAAAAATATTAATTGGTACTGGAAATACTAATTTATTTTTGTGCRTGAAATAATTCTTTTTGATTCATAAAAGCTCAGAATTATTAGCATATAACACCAGTCTCCACAGCATGAGAGCTGTTGCATTGGTAGAACACGTGTAGTCTCTCTGCAAGTAGGGCACCTCTTGGTAAATCTTTCTGACTACGATCTGTATCATCAGAACAGCAAGTTTCCTTCCTTGCTCCCAGCCCTCCCCAAACCTTTCTTCACAAGCATCTTAATTACATTGCCATATATCAAAGTTAAGCAGTTTATTTCCGGCCTGAATTACCATGGCATCTAAGCTACTCATGGGTAAAATAGAGATGGAGATATTGTATGTGCTAAAAGCTTGTGTAGGTTCAAATCAGCTGGATGGAATCACAAAAGGAAAATCCAGTGTGAGCTGTTAAATATAACCAGACTGCCCCGGCTCAGGAAAGCTGCGGATTGCTGACGGCCGGGAGACTACTCTGAGGAAGTATCACTACGTTCCTGCCCTGTTCTTATACTCTTTCCCAGGTAGGGAGGATTTAGATTAAATGGACCTTTCGCCCCATCTGTATGGATTTTCTTATATTCTTAGCTTTTTATCTACTATACTATTCAGATTCCTGCTTAAAATCCACTTCTTCCAGAGATTTTTTTTTTCTTCCTTCTTTTCATATTCTTCTCATCTTACACGACCTTTGCAAGGATAGTGTCATCTTTTATGACTCTAAAGCCTGATGTAAAACTATGATGTAAAAGTATTTTTAATTCTTAAAAATAGTTCAAGGTATCTGACAAACTGGAGAATAGCTGCTGAAATGGAAATGACTTGTGGAGATTCGTTTATAAATTTAGGCTTCTCTATTCTCTTGGGTGATTTGAGTGATTCCAGCTTACACAGAGTTTGAGGACTTCGATCACCAGGTAATGATGTGGTTAACAGAAGATTGGATTTCCTGCAAGAAGCAATTACCTTGATTGATAAGAAAATTTGAGAAAATTCATTCAAGACTTAATGAGATTGACAAGGTCATGGTTGAGCCAGGCATCCACCTTGAATAGATAAGGTTATGTGTTTAGAAGAAGTAATCCAAAGACAATAAGCTCCTCAAAAAATGGATCATTTTTATCTACGCTGAGATGATGAATGAAAACATTAGACTTGTGCCTGTAACAGAGAGTCTGGGGTGTGAAGATCAGGAGAGATTCTTCACAAAGTCGTTTATAGCACTAGTATTGCTGTTGTCCCTTTTTTATATCATAAAAAATAATATAAAAATGACTTTCAGAATCTTTGTGGCCTCAAAAATCATCCCGGACCTTTATCTTACAAGTCTGTGAGGTCTTTTGTCTGTCAAGAAAACTGGAGGTCATAAGAGGAGAGATACGATTCCTGACTGCGTGCTCATCTCCTGCTAGCCACAGTGGGGTCCCTGAGGGCTGCCAGCGAAGCCAAAAGCGCTTTCTAAATTCATTAATACTCGACTCTTTCTTAGCCTGGGTTAAAAAAAAAAGTATTGCTACGATAACTAAATCAGACATTAAAAGGAGATAGAAATAGATGAAAAAAGGAGATGATTTATTGTTTCAAACATGGTAGGAGTCATTTATGGAAAAATACATTTACACATATGTAATTTCTATCTTGAAGTGATGCAGTGGATTTTGTTGTTTTGTTTTCTGTTGCAAGTGATAATAAATGGACATGGCCAGTAAAAACGGTAACTAATACATTTTAGCGTACTTTAAATATGAGTGTTTGACACCACATGAAAAGTAAAACCTGTGCTTTAGTCCTTATGCCACATCTAACTATATGGTGCTCTGTGTCATAACTATTGGAACTGACTAATTTAGAAATTTCTACCTATATCTCATCCTAACTCCTGGCTCATCTTCACTATTTTTTAATATTTACTTGTGCATAGTGATTCCAACATGCAGTAGCCTTTTAAATGCACGTGGCTTCACCCTTGGAGTTAGCCTGGCATATAGACCTCTTGAAAGGCAGAAAAATTTGTTCTGTTTTTTATGACTTATGCAAGACCCTTACAAGCAGTGTAACAAAAAAAGGCACTTCAAACTTACTTTGGAAGAGTCATATCATTCTATTTTAGAAAAGTGTGTTCACAAGAGCTTATATTTGCTTATATAATATTTTTTGAAGAGTTTGTGTGTAGTGGGGGTAAATACATGAAAGGGAAAGTAATTGAAAATAGAGTAGGAGATAGTTGGATGTATTCGATATGTAGTCTTTGTTGGACTGTAAACACTTCTCTGTGTACTTCGTTGGGTTTTCATTTAATAGATCACCCCAGAATGAATGCAAGGAAGGTAAAAATGCATTCATTTTTCTGTGGAGTTTGTAAATGCATGCACAGAAACCTGCAGCTTCTGATCCACAGCAGCTAGACTAATCCTACTTTCACTGAGCCAGTGCCAAGTATCTGCCCCTTAATTCTCTATTCATTTCACTGTTTTTACAATTACACAGAATAAAAAGTATTCTCTGCTCACCACAGCAGGATTTCTGAATCATTTCTACAGAACCCCATTATGCTTTTACAGAGCACTTTTGATTTAATCTCTAATAAATTCTGCAGAAGTCTCCTAAAAAGCCTAAACAGTATCTTTGATGAGGCAGTGGTGCTATTTTCAGGTTTCAGTAAATAACGTATTGAAACTACTCATACTTTATAGAATTTGTTTATATTGTTATCAGTAACCCTGCATGAAAACACACTTGAAATGCTAATAGATCATCCTACCCTTAGTTTGGAAGGATCCTACTGCACTCTTAATGTTATTAGGAAGATTAAATTATGAGTAGTTCTGCAATCAATGAACAGGATTCTAACCTAATTTAACAGCTTTAATACCAGGACGTGACATAATGCAGACAGAAAATTTAAAATGATGTGGAATTGCTTCTTATGATGTAAATAACCCTTATTTAACATTTGCCTGTTGGTTTTGCATTTCTAATGGAAATGTTTTTTCAGCAGTAAGAGTGAAGGGGTATCCTCAGTGACAGATAAGTTACTTCGGCAGAAGGACATTTTCGAACGGAGATTCACGCGAGAGGAGTGTGTTGAATAGATGCAAAGGCACTGTGCTTGCAGGGCAGTTGGCCAGGCTTCCTAATGCATGCTAAAACTTCTTTCTTGCCTTGATGGCTATATGGTTTCTCGTTTTGTTCAAGTTATGACTGTTGACATCATTTTTCTTCCTTGCCAGTTTGTGGAAATTGTACTCCCTTCTCTTACCCACATTGCTGTTCTAGTCAGCTTGGTTACAAAATCCAGCAAATCTCTGTTTCTTCTATATCAAAACTCCCTAATTACAATTTGTTACAGACACAGAAACCTTTAGTGCTGTGGCAGTGTTTCCCCAGCGACAACCATGGGACTTAATTATGGACATTGTCATGGTTTAAGCCCAGCTGGCAACTAAGCCCCACCCAGCCGCTCGCTCACTCTCCCCTGGGTGGGACGGGGGAGAGAATCGGAAGGGTAAAAGTGAGAAAACTCGTGGGTTGAGATAAAGACAGTTTAATAGGGAAAGCAAAAGCCGCGCACGCAAGCAAAGCAAAACAAGGAATACCTTCACTCCTTCCCATGGGCAGGCGGGTGTTGAGCCATCCCCAGGAAAGCAGGGCTCCATCACGCGTAACGGTTACTTGGGAAGACAAGCGCCGTCACTCCAAACGTCCCCCACTTCCTTCTTCTTCCCCCAGCCTTATATGCTGAGCATGACATCATATGGTATGGAATACCCCATTGGCCAGCTGGGCTGGCTGTCCTGGCTATGCTCCCTCCCAGCTTCTTGTGCACCTCACAGAGCATGTGAGCTGAAAAGTCCTTGAGAAGTAGACTACCCAGCAACAACTAAAAACAGTGTGTTATCAACATTCTTCTTATACTAAATCCAAAACATAGCACTATACCAACTACTAGAAGGAAAATTAATTCTATCCCAGCCAAAACCAGGACAGACATATTGCAGGATCTTGAAGGCTCAATGTGATGAGATTTCCAACTTATTCTTAATGGAGCTTAAAAGACTGGGATTCCCTTAGAGTTTTTTTCCTGAATTGTCAAGATGGTGTTGATAATTATGTCTTTTGCCTCTTGCTGGATGTCTGCAACAAGGGTGGAGTGCTTAACTATCCCATATATCATGGTGTTTCCCATTCCCATGCAAATCTACTCAGCAGTTCTGAACCTGAAACCTTACTGAGACATCATGTATTGACACTTTCATCCCTTAGGAATTGATTTTCCAGCGTTCCAGTTTAAAGCAGAATATTTGTTACAGTTCTCTGCTGGAATGGAGGGTATTGAAGTCTTCCGAGAAGCATTGCTATGCTGTTGGCTCTTCTGTTGTGGCTGTGGTTTCTGGTTATGTATTTTGGTGTTAGGCTTTGATGCTGAAGGTGCCTAGAGCTTTAGATAAGCAACTTCCTCAAACTGGGCCATATGCATAACCACCCAGCACTTTCTTGCTCAAGGTTAGAGGTATATTGCAGAGGTCATTCATTTTTATGCAGTGGGGAGTTGTGATTCCTGATCCATTCATTAGGGAGAGCATCTGGGGGGGAAAAAATCAGACAGGAGCAAGTCAATTTGTCTTCCTTTATTGATGGCAAAACCATGAGTCTCCTTGAGCTGGAGATCTGCCTTGGATTGATGCCATGTTGAACCTAAGCTCTCTGAGAAAAGTTTCGTTCCTTCCTTAGGGTTGGAAGACAGTAATTTTGCGTCATTCCTCTTATTGTATGGCCCTTCCTCTGCAGAAGAGGAAAACAGATTAAGTCAATGATAGATGTGATGTCATCAGATCTCCAGAACTTTGTCACCTAGTCATTCAGCTTCATGTGATGCAAATTTAGAGACTACATAAATCAAGGATAGGTTGCGTGCCAGTGGGTGGCTGCATTGATAAAAGAGAGAGAAAGAGTGGCAGCCTGTCAGGGAAGTAATTATTAAGAGAACCAGAGAAATAATAAGTAATCTGTCCTTCTGATCTGTCTCAGTACGGTGAAGCACATGCTGAACTTTGCACGTATGAATAGCTTCTTGGAAGCCATTCCTTCACTGGAAGCTGATGAAGATATTCACATACTGAAAAATTATATACCTTTAGTAAGGTTTTAGTGAAATGTTTCTTCCCCTCTCTATATAATGTCCTGTGTGTCTTTCCGAACCTGCGGATCTTTATCCCTGCTGTCTGGGAATTCTCACATACCTAGAAAAGGTCATTTGTGTTTCTTGCTTTGTGAAGAAGAGGAGAGCTTGTAATGCTGTAATGAAAACACTGGTACAGAAAAATGTTCCTCTTCCCAAAAAGAASTGTATTTAATTAGCATAAGTCCTCCCTCTTCTGGAGGGAAGAAAGATACAGCTCCCAGGCTTTGCAGGGGGAAGAAAAGGACTTGGGAGATCTGTAAATCATCTTATCCAGTGTGTTGTAAAGCAAAGTATTTTGGATAAAGTAGGAGGAGGAGATTGCTTTGGAGTGGGAATTGTTCATTCTGACAGACCAGACCAGCAAAGGGGAACAAGACATTTTCCTCATATGTTCATTATGTTAAAAAGTTCTCTGATGAGAACTCCTCTCTCTCTCTCTTTTACGAAGTGGCTGATGCCAGAAGTTTAAGATGAGTGAAATCTTCCAAGACATCATTTTCAAGTTTGGTAGAGTTCCTGTTTTCCTGGTCTTCCTCCTTCCCCATCAACATTTCCACCAGCTGTCAGCCACCACATTAAATCTGGCCTTCAGTTACTTTAGCTGGTTTAGGTTTGTTGAGCTTGTTTGGGGTTGAGGGGGGGGGGAGAGGGGGGGCAGGGAAGAGAGGGGTTAATCAACCTGTGTTTCTATGGCTTGTTTAACCTTTAAAATCAGAACATTATAGGCTGTGGCGGACTTGAAATAAAACTCCCATTCAGATAATGGTGACAGCTTCAGCTTGACTTTGCTTTACAAGGATTTAAAATCAAAAGAGTTTTCACTTTTTCGGCAATCATTCAGTGACCCTTTTTAGCTTAAACCCCAGGGATAATTTTTCATTGTTCTTATAGGTCTCTTTTGGCACTGTCAGCCTCACTAAGTTAGCATTCATCCAGGCTTTCTAGTTAATGTTTTCTTTACTATTAAGAACACTTGCAATCCAGGTTAACCTTTTAGAGGGTTTGTCACAACACACCATCAGAGCAACTAAACAGCCATCAAACTGACCTCCTCAGTCTGCTGTGATGGGTTGGCAATTGGCTGGGAATACCTATTGCCTGACATTACCTCGTACAGTATAATACARTTCTTATTAAAATCATTTCTAGGCAAAGCCCTTGATACTATATTTTAATTATCGTAGTCGCAAAAGATTCTGAGCAGGTTACTGTCCTCTCYTTTTTCCACTGAGTATTTCTACGAACTATTTTTGTAAAGTGAACCATTTAGCTGAAATCAAAATTGAGTTTAATCTAGACATTTGTAGGAACACCGAAATTGTCATAACACATCAGAGCAATGGTTCATCTGGAGTTGCTAAGGTGTCTTGCCTTTGACAGAAGCCAAGACCAGATGCTTCAGAAAATGGTTTAAAACCCCTATAACGGATAATTCAGCAATAACATGCCGGGGAGGGGAGGGGGTTGGTTCTGGCCAACCTCAAGCAGGTAGCAACTGCCTTATGTCCTGAAGTATGAGGGCTGAAATCCCTTAAACACTACAACAACACACCTATCATGACTGCTCATAGAAACTTCCCGGGTCACTGAATTGTCACATTTCTCATTTCAATGAGCACGTGGATTTCTGTTGCTTTCTCTGAAGCTTCATTTTCCCAGCATTGTACTTTCTTAATTATTTACCCWGTACACCTCTTCCCAGCCCATGTTTTTCTCTCTGTCTCCATGTGGGGAGTTTACGCTCCCTTGAATAAGAAACCATCTTCTGTCTTGCAGATGCTTTTGAGCACTTGACAAGTCTCTCCGGTGCCGCAACAGAACGCCATTCTCATCCATCCCCAGTGCTGTAGATCCTGTCAGCAACAGCAGCATCTGCTGCCAGGATGCTACAGAACATAAATCTGTTGGCAATGACAGCTCTTCCACGGCCTCTCCAATCTGCGGCTATCAGAAACCCAGCTTTGGACAACAGCCATTCTTTCATTTAACATTTGGATAGCCGGCTGGATGGGTTGATTCCTATCTACCTGGAAGTAGCAGTAGTTCTAAATTGCCTGGAAAACCTCCCTCCCTCCCAGTGTGGACACRAAATTTCAAATATCATGTTTAAAAGAGAATTTGGATTGTATTTTTGAAGTGTCCTTACAGAGAAGTATGCAGTGCCTGTCTGGTTTTTATTCTGGTATCTAAATTGATATACATTGAGGATGCCTGGGCAAATTTGTGTAGAATCCTGTCTGTGTTTCATATGCACAAGTTAAGGGGAATTTTGCGTGCAAAGGGACCACGAGGTGAGAACAGTGAACAAATCTGCCTTACAGTGATTTTTTCCCAAGTATTCTACAGCCAGCTTTATGCTCAGATACAGAGTTACTTAATGTAAATGAATGAGAATGCGCACTAGTTTGATGTCTTCCTTTTCTTATCTCCTCCTCTACTGGTGGTTGTAAGGAGTATCTAATGGCAAAGYGCTAGCTATGCAGCAGTAGTTCACCTTTTTTCTCTCGGGAGCAAACTCTTGGCTTTCTGTTTGATGCCTGTGAGGTTCCAGATAAGAGCTGAGAGGCACATAAGAGAGAGGGATCGGGGCTTGATTCTCCTTATTACACTGGTGCTACGCTGGTTTGACACTGCTGAAAATCAGCGGAAGTATACCGATATAAGACCTGAACATATCTGCATATAGACATGGGATGGGCTGACATCTCTTCATCACTGAAACCCTGAGATCAGGTTCTAAGCTCAGGGATCCTTCTKGTACAATACGAGACATCTTGTCACGCTGCCGTGGGACTAGATCCTGAAACCAAAGATCCAACCCCCCCAAGATGGTCTCAGTGTGAGCACTGCTAAGTTAATTTGTCATTAGMATAGATCAATTACAGCTATTCACCTTTTTTTTTTTTTTTTACCATTATATTAATCCAGGATAACTGCCTAAATAAAAGCTGAGCTCTGTTGCATTAAATTATGTTTTATGCTGGCAATATTAAAATTAAAAGAATGACCCTCTTAAATCTGGTCTTAATAGAAATCCCCTGATGTTTTTAATGATTTCTTTATTACAGTTCTTACCCTGCCATGAGTTGCTTTTGTTTCTCAGTAATTACTCATGATTAAAATAACATGGTATGCAAATGTTGTAGTAGAGCTGTAGATAGAGCTTGTTTAAGGCAACTTTTATAGCTATGCTGCCTTTCCTCCCCCACACCCACCTTGTTCATTTTGTGCTCTTTCCAGGGTCAAGCGTATCTCAGTACAGAAACTGTTTACAGCTTAGAGGGKTTTTTTTTCGTAGTAAGTGTTACCACCCTAATTTTTCTTTGAAAATTAATAGCATTATGTAATGCAAGAAAAGGTCCGTCTTYTGAGTGCAGTCTGCTGCAACTGATGGCAGGATTTCCTGCAATGTCAACAATTCACTTTTGTGTACTGTMCTTGACCCTAAAGTGATGGCTTTATCCTTCCATCATAAACAAACAGTGGAAAATATTTTTATTTGCATTGTTTACTTGAGAAGGGAAAAAAAAATTGGCCAACTTTCTTCATCTTCACTTTCAAAGACTCCCTTTCTTTTATTTAAGAGAAGTTTGGCATTCATCTCTTTCTCTTCCAAAGCAAGTTTCTTTAATGCTAGTCCTGAGAACAGCCAAAGCAGATGCAAATCCAGTCGTCAGCTTGCAATGCTGCACCTGAAGATTTCTATAAAGACACAGTTTTTAGCATGATTAGAACCTTGTTACACACATTATAAAGCTTAATACGTTTTGTGTATTTAGCGAACTGTAAATTAGAGGATTGAGAAACTTTTCTATTGAGAGATAGATTATAATTTCAGTTTAGAATGGAAAGAGAATGTGTTCATTATGTTGGATAAATTGGAGATCTAACTAGCCTGCCAGCAAAGCCACCTTTGCTGGCCCTTGACCTGTCAGTGAAATTCAGTCCTTTTTTCTCCCATTGTGCTTCCAGAAATGCTCAGAGCAATCATCAAGCACCGAATCAGTTGGGTTCTATTGATTTATAAAAAAAACCAAGCCATTTTGCAGCTTGCTCTGTTTTTTTGATCATTTTTCAAGTTGATTCTGTGAAATTTTAGATGGCTGATGGAAGAAATCTGGGGCTTCCATCTTAGCCCCAACTTGGTTGACTAACATATTCTTCCAGAAAGAGAAAAAAGCACACTGAAATTGCAAAGGAAAAGAAAATTAATGAAATCGTTTAACCCCAGCACTGCCCAAACTGCAATTATAGCAAAAGCTGTATGTCAACAAGCCCACGGAGTGAAGGTTGAGGGGCAGAGCAGCCCCACCATCTCCCATTTGGGGCTGTGCCTGGCATCCTGGACGAACACGTAATTGAAATGACCAGAGACGGGATCCCGTCGCAGACAGGCACACCACGACCTCGCAGTCGGGCTATTTCTCTGAAGGTTGCCAAACCCCCCTAGGTCTGGTTTGCTGTACCGATAGCAAAGTCAATTCCCACCAAACTTGCTTGTAGTGAAAATGCATTCGTAAGTGCAAACTGTATCTTTACTCCTTAGAATAGTGGCTCTTCCCTGTGAAATTACCATATTTTACAAAGCAAATGATTCATATCAAGAGTATTCTTAAGGGCCACTAAGAAACAGATCTGTTCTTCAAAAAATTCTGCCTTTTCATTAAGTAGTAGTCAGGAAAGCTAACTTCAGAGCAGATCATTGCCTGCTACTATCTTTTGCCCATCACAGATGACAGGAGGCACATTTGGGACCATTAATAACAGAAACTGTCAGCAGTTCTTTTAATGATATAACCATGCTGCCTCCTCTAAACAGAAAATAACATGATTTGTGTAGCAAAAACTATTGCTCAGTGATAGGGACATCATCATCTGTCATCTCTGTTTGTTTTATTTCTAAGGGAGCTAATCAGGAAACTGGCAGTGCTTTAAACTACTACCAACCACCAGTCGCCTTCTCAACTTCAAACACCATGCAAAGCCAGCATTTGGTTTTCCTGTGACTGATCAGTTCTTCTGAAATACATATAAACTAGGTCTTTGCGTTCAGTCCGTGGGATCCACCGTTCGGGATTCTTAATTYTTCCCCAAAGATGCTTCCCGATCTACTCGGTCCAATTCAGCTGTGTTCTGAGGGATTTTTGAGTCCTTAGTTGATGCTGTAGTTGTCTTGCTCTGCTGTGTCGGCTCTGAGACATTGTAAGCTCAGATTTGAGCTATTCATTTGAACACCATTCTAGACCTTASCATTTCACTTGCAAGACTCTTATCTTGGATTCAGCCCTTTCATGGCAAGTCTCTAATAAAATTCTGGACCCTTGGATTGCTCACGGATTTCTTACCTAATTTCTGATTCTCCATCACATACCTGATGCTAATGGGGGAACTGCTTTGCCATGTGGAGTCTTAATATTTCCCGAACACAGGCAGGTCAGTGACACAAACATCTGAGTGCTTTGAATATTTTCCCTTTTTGTTGATATGAATCATTGTCAAGGACATCTGTTTTCAGCTTGCTCTCTAGCTTGAACTTCTCCTGAGGTCCTTAGAAATACCAGAAAGTAAAGCTTCTCATCTTCAGCAAGTCAGGAAATGGTACAMTTTTCTCCCTGATCTGATGTTTTTCTTTGGTTTTCAGACATGCCACTGATGGGCAATAATTAATATATACCTCTCTGCACACACCTAGAAAACAGTATAGAAGGTACTGGTGGGGAGGAGAACATCAATAATGATACCGTGCTTCTTATTTTAAAGTTGAATCTGCTGGGTTTGTTTCATGTTGTTTCCTTTTATCTCAGTTTATTTGTTCTAGCATGTTTACTTTTCCTGTTGCCATAATATTTTCTTGATTCATACTGCTTAATTTTTTATCATTTTCCTCTTATATTCATCTCCATTTTCTCTTTATTTGTTCTCTTTTCTTTCCTCCTCTTATTATTTTGCCTTCGTTAAATTCCCTAACTTTTTCTCTGTTTTCCATCCTTTGCAAGATACCAGYCACTCTCTTTGCTGTCATCAAATAACATAATCTTCCTCTGACACTAAGGAGATAACCCCTTTGTGCGCGTCCCTTTCTTGCTAAGTGATACAGGCAACTCTCAAGTGATGACAAAAGCCAGCTAAGCGGTGATGAAATATAAACATTTTCTGGCACGCTGCTGAAAGCCTGCATCGAAGAGAGGTGGTGCCATTTTGATTGATTTGCTGGTGGGATCCAAGGGGAGGGATGGAGCTGTCCAAGTGTTAAGAGTCTTTACTAGCAGCACAGATGACAGACTTAAGACAAGCCCTAAGGAGTATGTCTCTGAAATTTAATAACATAAGAAGAAAAATATTCCATGCTTCACTAGCAAATCATCTAATGCTATGCAGTAAAAGCATTATGAAGCGCTTTTTTYCAATTTTTTTTTTTTTAGAAAAAGGAAGAGATCTGGTTTATGAAAGTTGATTAAGAATGTGGTTTCCACACTGCTTCATTTTAGAAAATCATGCTGATGGCTGATGTATGTTTTCCGGCATGTTATAACTTTTGAATTCTATTAATTTTCCCTGCTGGGGAAAATGTCGTTCAAGAAGATTGGGGGAGGAGGGAGGGGGCCTGACATCCTTATTATGCTGTCACATAAAGACTACTTCTTCAGACTCTTCAGGGTCTGGGTTTCTGGAAGAGTGACAGACTAATAGGTTCTATTCTTAAATTCTAAGTATCCTTGATAGTGCACCAAGCAATTTATCTTTAAAATAAAAAGTGAAAAAAAGTTCTGCGATACATAGTTGCAGAAAGTCACTGGGAGATAGCTGAATAAAATTGAATTTCTCCTATCTTGCAAAAATATAAACACAGAGTATTGACACGCTTGTCTCTGAGTGCCTGTATCTTCACGGTATAGGACCAGATGTAATTACCAACTTACTATGAATTTCATTCCCATCACAGGATCTTGAGTCAGGGATATCATATGCTCCCAAGCCTGCAAGCAACTGCAGTATTTCCAATGGGAATAATGACTTTTGATGACGTGACGCATTGTGGTGTGAAATAAGTTCACATTGTTACATATACCTGGGTGAAGCACAAACAAGATTTAATAACATAGAAATAAATCAAATACAAAACATGTATTTATTCTCCACCAGGTCCCTAAGATCAGAAATCTGGAGCTTAACAGTAGTGGGAACAGAGAGAGATGACTTTCAGGACTCAATGATGCTGGTATTTTGCCTCTGATATCATAATTTGTGAATCCAGCTGTAGGTTTCTAGTCRTGAGAATGCAGTAAAAGATTCTAGGTGTGCATTTCAAAGAGTAATAGATAAGCTGCATAAGCATATAAGAAGGAAAAGCTTTGATAGTGCAGGGAATTTGCCGAAACAATTCAGATAGTCGGTGAATTACCTGTTCCTGCTAAATGAATAACTCTTACTTAAAAACATCCAGATTGGCCCCAGACTGTGCAAACTAGGCAATATAAATGCAGCTCATAAAGTTCAGCCACATACAGACAGGATGAGAAAATCTTTGTTCTTTAAGCAAATCAGATGTATTCACAACATTGTCTTGGTTTTGTTTTGTCTTGAAATTGCAGAATAGATGAGAGGGAAATGGGAATCATAGAATCATTAAGGTTGGAAAAGACCKCTAAGATCATCAAGTCCAACCGTCAACCCAACACCACCATGSCCAYTAAACCATGTCCCGAAGCGCCACATCYACACGTCTTTTAAATAYCTCCAGGGATGGTGACTCCACCACTTCCCTGGGCAGCCTGTTCCAATGCTTGACAACCCTTTCGGTGAAGAAATTTTTCCTAATGTCCAATCTAAACCTACTCTGGCGCAACTTSAGGCCATTTCYTCTTGTCCTATCGCTWGTTACTTGGGAGAAGAGACCAACACCTGCCTCTCTACAGCCTCCTTTCAGTAGAATGCTGAATTGTGAAGTGATGGCAAGAACATATGGGCAAACCGATTCATGGTTTATCTCAGGATATCATTGCGCTTACTTGGGAAGCCGTTTTTCCTAACTCTTTCCTGATTCTGCTTAGCTACTTCTCTAATGACTAGTATCAATSAGCAAAAATGCAGTTTCGCATTCCACTCTAGAAATCTAATGCAGTGGGAATGATCCGTCGTCTCTGGAGGAAGCCCAGCSCACCCCACTCTCCCCCGTGGGTGATCCCAGGTGACTGTCGTTTTGGATCGTTCTCTCTTCTTTCTCTGTGACATATTCCAGCTAYGAATAGAGCTATCTCTAGTTCATTTTTGCTCCCTGAACCAAATGATATGCTCCAAAACTTCTGTATTAACCAGGTAACGGCTTTGAATTCTGGCAGAACCAGCGGTCTCAGACTTGTACGTAGATGTCTCACACTTGTACAAGTGTTTCACACTTGTACATAGATGTCTTCTTGGATATTTTTTCCTCGTGTTGACTTTCTCCTACATCCAGGCAGCAGCGGCRACCAGAAGGTAACCCCTGTTAGCTGCACACCCCTCTGCAGTACTCTGTGCCTCCCAGCTACCTCTAGTTGCCATCCCATGTCATTTTAACCCACATAAAAATGCTAATTTTGAACTACTCATTCATTGCTTATTTGCTGAATTTTTTTTGACATCCTTCGGTGTCAACAGTGTTCATAGACACAATGTTGTGGGGCATTCATCAAGAAAAAATTAACTTCTGATTTCTTCCAGTATGGGATTTCTCCAATCCTATCCCTGGCACTGTTGTTGCTGCTCAGAGCCTAGCTCCTATCTAGCTTCAACTCACTTAACCATAGTTTGTTTTTTTAACATTGCCTGTATTTTGTTCTTTCACAAGTGACCTCTTGCTTAATTTGATACACTTCTTTATCTTTTATGCCTGTGGCCTCCAAACAGAACTCTCTTCTTCTGCCAGAAACAATTTGAGCAKCTTATTCCTCTTAATTGATACTACACACTTAAAAATAATTTACCGGTCCAGATAAAACCAGGTTAATTTGAAATGGTTTCAGGTTTCTATGCTTGCCTTTACTATAAAATCACAGTGAGCTGAAGTTTAAGGAATATATCAACAAATCTCTAGTCAGACTTGATTTCTTTTAATTATTGTCATACTTCAAACTTAGGCCAGGCTTTTAAACAATGAAAAGTCTGCTCTCCAGATAGGTCTGACTTTGAAAACAAGGAAATTTCTCTCTTTCCGTGGGGCAGATTAGTGAGATACAGCTAACGTCAATAACTAATATAAAGCAACTGGGGCCACATTCTGTTTCCAGACCACCTAAAACTTGCAGCTTGAAGATATCAAAAAGGGAACGTTGTTTTACCTAACTGAGGTACAGGTGAAGAACTTCAGTGCTTGAGCATGTGTGGATTTACAATACTCTGAGAGGCAGTGAGTATAGTACCCTCAATAAGGGAATTACACTTCTCCATTTGCAAGCTTTTCATCTTTGCCATATATAATGATACTCTTTTTCATTGAATAATTAATCCAAATACAGTACAAGTTACTAATGAAAATAAGATTGAAATATAGTTGTGCAGAAGACAAATGGGTATACGAATTGCATATACAGGCAATGGAGGATGCTAACYGTTTGTAATATGCCCGTGCCTTTCMGAGGAATTAAAGTCTTACTCCATGCATCCTATTGAGGCAGCCAATGCGATGAGAACTGATCCCTGTAGCACTAAGACAATTTCAAACGGAGGTTTTCTGACGTGATGTAATGTTCTGAGAAGCAGATTCAGGCCCTACTCCTGAATTTGCCATTGATTTCTTCTGTTCATTCAGATCCAATACTGAACAGCTTTCGCTGACTTAAGTATTTGAATTATGGATATTCAGGTACTAAGGGAAAATGTGATTTTAATTTTTAAGCAGAATCTCTCTTTAGCATCCAAAGCAATGGCATTCTGTCTGTGCGGCTTTCTTCCCGCCCCCCCCCCCCCCCCCCCCCCCGATTTCTTTAATTTAGAGAGGATTCTACGTTTCTGTCTAAAACTTCAGACTTAACGATTCCAGGTTTCCTGAAAAGTGTCAGTGTATCTCATACAGGCCAGGAGACACCTGCAGAAGCTATGTTGGTGTTGCGCACAGGATGGCTTGRTTGCTGTTTCTTCTTCCAGCATCTCAGTTTCTAAATTCCACTAAAAGGGCATCTGAAAAGCCTTTCTCAGTATTGCTCCTGCACACAACCAATCCACCACCGCCATACCACGTCTGCAAATGAAGGGAAGAGTATCGGCGTGATAGCGAGCACTGTGGTTGGTGTTCGCAAGCCAGCATGTTTGCAGTATCCAACAAATCTGTGAATTTCATTAGCAAATTAAATCATTCATGCATTAAATAATTAAGTGGATTAACTGATGGCCTCCCCAGTTGTTCAGTCACCTCCACATGAATGTGTTCTAATGAAGTCCTGGATCTGTTATGTCTCTGGGATGTGCAACTGATTCTTAGTTAATGCGCTCTTGCCATAATTGCTTTTTAATATAGTGGATTAGAAGATTATCTTTAAATTAAACTGTATTTATAATGACAAAAAGAATCACATGAATTATATGTTAATCAGTAGATTCTAAGAGCTAAATGATTTTCTAATACTAGTTATTACAATTACTTGATGTTTTTAGGACCTCAGATTTRATCAGTAATTTACCCATGATTTATTGTGGTGCAAAAATAAGATTGTAAGGAACAAAATATTCCACCGGTAGGGATAAAGAAACAGATAAGATCAAATTATTTCTAGTCATTATCATCTGTCTGCTGGAATTCTCATCCTTGTTATCCCAGACACATTAGCTCAGGAAGAGCTGCAGTAAATACAAAAACTAGATTTTTCCTTAGGCTGGATCCTAAGGATTTTTGAAACTTCTGGTTTTTYGCTACATGACTACTAGCTGCAAAGCACTGAAGTCCTTGTTTTGTTTGTTGTTTATGGGCAGGCCAGTGGTACGTCTTCCATTGCTTGTGCAATGGAATTAGGGCAGTTCTTAGTGCAACCAGAAATATAATTGAGGGTTGGATGCCAAATCAAAATAACTTTCAGCAGAAGCTGTGACTTTGGTGCCCTAAGTCATTCTGAAAATCTGAGTTGTACCCTGATAATTAAGATGGAGTGAAGGTAAAAGAGGTGTCATGGTTGCTGCCTGTAGAGCTGTGTTCTTGATGCTGGGGTAAAACAAGAATAAACAGGTTGAAACAATATAAGAGGCATTTTTCTGCTCTCTCCTGCCTSCTTGATTCTGACACATTTCTACCCGTTAAGCCATCTACAGTGTCTGCCCCTGTTCAGACTTCGGAATTTGCAGTAAGTCCCGTGGAAGGCTGTTTTCTCAACAGCCGTTACCAAAAGCATGAAGAACATTAAAGAACAGGTGCCTTTGCTGAAGCAGAAGGAACTCTGCTGAACAGCTTTCTGATTGAGGAAATTTGACATCAGTGGCTTCAATTGACCTTATTCAAGTCTCTCTGTTTTTGAAGAAAGCATCAATAAGTTATTTGAGTCACGGAACTTCTCGGCATAAAGACTTCTGGGTGAATCAGGCAAATGAGACATTGAAAGCTAAACAGGTGGAAAGTAGGAAGTTGAAAAAACCTAAATGAATGAGATGTCTGTGGAGAAAGAAGTTTGAATTGGTGTTGTTGAGGAGTGGAAGCCATTGAGAGTGGTACGGTGAGAATAGTTAACAATGATGATCTCGGTAGCAGTGTTTTGCTATGGGGAAGGCAGAATGAGAGAGTGRTACGTCTTAGGGAGGACGTTGTGAGAAAGAGCTGAAGGTGATTCACTGGAGATGTCATGGAAGAAATGATGAAATTGTATATAGCTGGGATGTTCTGACGGAAGGAGTTGGAGCTAATGCTGAGGCTCTTGACCTGCTTATTGCTCATACAGAATAAGGAAGTCTGGAGAAGGCTCCATTACAAGCTATCCGGGTTATGGTAAGATTGAGGCAGACCAGAAGCCTGGGTTGGACAGAGTTTTCATGGTGAGTTTTCCCAAAAAATACTTCATTTGAGCTCTGCTTTAAACACACTCCTTGATTTTACAAGCAGAAATGAGAACAAAGCAACAAACTCCTTGTCAGGCCAGATTTCAGTGTTAGCAGTACTGGCATCTGCTACTGCATTTATATCTGAAGTTAAAATCTTGGCCTTTAGCCTGTGAGCAGCAGTTTATGACCATTCTGGATACAGTTCAGAGCTACGCTGAGTGGTTCCATTTGAAAGACATTTTTCAATTACAGAAAAACAATTTTGGGAAGAGGTTCTGTTCAAAAGTACTTGTTGAAATTCCATTTATGCAGCCTGGCATGGTTGCTTTGGTTGTGTTGCTAAAGCTCTTGTGAAACCAAACTAACTCCCTGGCAGAGGTATTAGTACTGCGTAAGGAAAGTAGGAGCTGAATCTGAATCAAACCTTTGGAGAGATATATATAGCGAGATATATATATATATATATATGGGACTCAGAGAGAGTTTGGATATGAAGCTGGAGGCTGGTTTTTCCCTTCAGTAGTGGCTGCGATACAAACCTCAATCCTGAGCATCTCAAGCTTTTGAGAAAATCTAGAACCAGATTTGAACCCTGTTTTAAAACAAATATAATTTAATGAAGCTACATGAATTTGCAGCTTTAACTCTAAGGCAGATCTGAAGGCTCAYTTAGAGTGGGAATAAAGAACAGACACAGTAACAGTATCATCTAATGGAAATTTCAGATTAATTTAATCAGAGAGATTATTAAAAGTTAAGAACAAATGTTAACTACATTATGGAATCATCCATTCACCTGGAGAATCCAGATGAAAGAGATCTCCATCCCTGGGAATGGAATCACGAGACTGCAATGGAGTATTTAAAACAAAGGTTCTCCCACTGTGGAGGAACACAACCTAACCCACAGTTTCCTTGTACAGAAAATAAGTTCCTGGAATTCTTTCTTGTTTACCAGAGACGAATGTTGAGAGGCTTTGTGCAAATGAAGAAAAAAGACAAGGCTGGCGGTTTCTTTGGCTACGCGTGGCTGGTAACTCTGTCCCACTGTATACCCTAAGCTTTTCTTGGCCCGGTACCTGGGTCTGTGTGCTGGCCCAAAACACAAGGCACTGCAAGAATAAGACTTATGCTTTGGCAATGAAAATGGGGCATTGTAATAGCTCCGGTTCCACACAGGACTATGTCAGTACAGTATTAATAAGTAACTTCCTAATTAAGGATAATAATAGAAGGCATTTAAAACAGCATTTAAAATTTGCATGGAGTAATAGAATTTATAAGTGATTTTCTGTACGATCATCTTTTGTCCTATCAGAATAGTCATTTAGGTGACTTAGTAATCCGTGAGGTTACAGAAGCCCAGTTGCGTTAATATGCTGGTTAGAAAGCTAAATGAAAAAGTTTTTTTAGAAATCATCAAAAGAACACCTAATTCAAAAAAAAATGCAAACCAACGGTTCAAGTGGGAAATGTATCAGGAAAAGAGTAGGTTTTGTATCCTTCCCCCTCTTTTTTGAAGAGGGGAAAGCATATGTTTTAGCCTGATGAATGGAATGATGGGTGGGTAACTGGAAACCATGGCTTGCAATGGGACCAGTTTAAGCATAGATGAGATGATGAAGAATAAGGAGTGTGGAGCAAAGAACTGGGCTGATGTAGAAGATGGAGGAGGCCATGGAAGAACCAAGATACACTGAGAACAATACCTGCAGGTAGATGTAGAGCTTCAGTACAAGAAGAAGGAAAATTATCGATGGAGAAGGAAAGGAGGTATTAGAGCACAGCGTATGTTTTCAAAGGGAGACCAGTGAGGTACTCACCAGGAGCTCTTTTGTGTAAACTGGAAAGAGACAGGAAGGTTGCAGAAAATTACATATTTAGATATGAAAGATATACATTGGGACTGGCATTCTATTCTTCTAAGATCTTACAAGCTAGAATTACCTCCTATCACTGCAGGTTTGCCAGAATATAAAAATAGAAAAATCAGTGAGAAAAGATAATACAATGGTGGAGAAGACTGCAATCTTCCCTCTTTTGCAGACCATGACAGCCTAAATATTAGCTGAAGCCATCCAGCAAATGAAAGGTGGATGCCTCTATTTGACAGGGTTGCTTTGGAAACCTGGATTTAAAGGAAAATAATTTAAGATACCCGTGCTTATGCAGTCCTAGGAAAGGGATGCATTGGACTTACAAAGCCCTACCTCCATCATTTTATTGTTTAACTGGCTCTGCGAGCACAGGAAAGAGCAAATAACGTCTCTAAGCAATCAGTAGTATTGCTAATGGCAAATTCAAGGAAAAGGAACACAGTTCAAGGCACATTTTATATCTTAACCTAATATACTTGAGACTGCTTGGGTCTAGTAGGACATTTTCATTTTGGAAACTGTTACACATCATGGACTTAGGCTTGAAAGAGCAGTCAGTTTGCAGGGTCTGAGTCAAACTCATTCAGACTTGACCTATGCGGGCTTCTCAGGCAAGGGATGAATAATCCGTAAAGAATTAAAAATAGGTTTTGGCTGTGAATAAGAGCAGTAACGTATCAGTCAGTCCAGGACAACGAGTGAAAAACAATTCATATATTTCAGACACTTAAAGCATAGGAAATGCCACAAAATAGTCAAAAGTGTTAACCCTGCTTAAAACCTTGGCAGGGAGTGCTTTAAGGAGCTGCATTCAAAGTACCATAAATCTGCAAAAAGTCTAATGTATCCTAATGTGAGCTTTTTTTGTTTTTTAACTATCACTTATCTGTAGTATTACAAGATATTTTGTGTATACCCAAAACTATAAGAACCATATTAACTCAGGATTCCTTTTCAACACTCTCTAGCTACGTCCCATTACCTCACCATAGATTTTTATTGGATGCTATCCAGTGATTCAGTATTAGTGTCATAAATGCCGTTATGACATACAACATTTGTTATACTCGACAGCAGCATTCATTACTGTAAGCAATAGCAGTCAGACTGCATTTCCTTACAGTATTTAGCCATTACTTGACGAGAGGTGAGAGTAATTTGGCAGCCGGTGGGAGCGGAGCAGCCCAAGGAAGTGGCACTGTGCGTTATCTCCCATGGTTCAATCGATGCCTTGTGTGCACCCGTAGCCAGGAGATCTGCTGTTGACTTACAGCAATAAACACTTTTGTTATTATTTATGATTTTTTTAATAATGCCTGGAGGCCCCACTGGGCAAGCTGTAAAAATTCCCGCCCCAGTCGGTCTGAGGAGATAAGCTGAACAAAAARTAGTGTTATTGCTTTCTATTGCAGATGGGGAGCTGAGGCACAGGGAAATTAAATGACATGTACTGTCAGGGAGTAAGGCAGGTATTGGAACTGATCTCCAGACTTGCCCTACCTCTGCCTCAGCCACATGTCTGTTGATTCTCCACTAATGCTCTTGCAGGGTGTTCATGGATTCGTGTATATAAAAGTTATTAGGTTCCTGCAGCAAATGTTCTTTGGCAATTAACGTACTAAAGACCTAAATTTTTGTTCCCTTCTCTGTGAATAGAAACTCTTGGAGCATCAACACAGTCACTTAAAGCTACATCAACATCCAGCTATGGCTTCTGGTGACTTACCTGACTCATACACCTGGAAGTATGTGCTTTGCTTATCACACTCTTAGCTCCTGCAGTGGGGTTGCCTAAATCCTAAATCCATTGACTGTGTGGCTTCTGTGGATCCATGCCACGCTGTGTGATTAACTTGACTGCTAGTAATAGCAGAGACTGCTACATCTCAGGGCAGCACCCTGATCTGCGGGCTATAAAATGTTTTTTACCAGCTTTTAAATTTTTTTTTTTTTTTTTTGAACACAGTGGAATGCTAAAACAGGAGAGATTCAAAAAGGCCTATCCCAGGGTAATTACTAGCTCAGGAACTAGTTCGTTCAGCGTCACTGGGGGACAACAGCAGAGCAGGAGCAGGAATACAGATACCCTCCTACCCGTGAAGTGAGTGCATAAACACTTAAAGGCCGTTGCCTGTTGCGGTCTGTTTTACTGTTGTTGTTCTTCTCTTGGTTTCATTTCACTATTGAATCAAAGGAGTTTGCGTTAAGGAAACCCTACTGCCCACCAAGCTCATCTGCTACATTAGTGTACCTAAAGTCAAAATGGTCCAGGCGTAGAGAGGTTTATTTTAAGCAGCTGAGTTTCACCTACGCCTGTCACTGGATAATCATTACACCTACTACAGCTCCCCTCTCTCTCTCAAAAAAAAAAAAAAAAAAAAAGTCACAGAAGAAAGTTTAAGAAAAAACTATATAAGCTTCATAAAACGTAAAGGCTCCATTTTACAAATATAACTCCATGGGTAAGTGAGCCAGCTAACCTCTACGATAGATTTATGCCAGCAGCATTTTCTAGCATGGGACTCCAAGGGCATAAAAGTCAGGATTTCATAGTAGTATAAGGCTAATGATTAAAGTATGTGTGATGGTAGTCACAGTAACAGCACAGAACAGGGAAGCACCCGCCTTTCTCTTAGGTGTTCTGACAGCCTGATATTAAAGACCTGCAAGTGTCAGAAGATGTAGGAAATCAGCTGGCCTCTTTGACAGATTTTACAGCGTCGTGTTTGTGCTGTCAAGGCAGTGAATATGACAACCCTGAGAAATGACAGTAATAGGAATGTTTAGGTAAGGGAACAAGCCTAATAGAGATGCTGCTGTGAACAATAACATGCTTATGTTAAAAGCAGACTCCTTGTTTGAGTTTTTACTTGGAGAAGATTTTATTAAGCCTGGTTTTCTACATCTGTTTTTTTGGTTTGTTTTCAGAGTTTCCCTGTGTGTCTGTCTGGTTTTACTACCATGGTAAAATACTATTTAGTTGTAATGTGGAGGAAAGATACAAGTCATTCTGTAACACACAGTTTCACTTAAACTATCATGATAGTGTAGGCAACATCTGAAAACTGCATTGATTAGGATTAAAAGTCACCATTTTTTTATCTGAAAAGTTTATGAACAGGCAAAAGAAACCAACTTAAGAGTTGGGAGAGCTGAAGTTTGAGAMGATTAAGGAGGGCATTGAACCCATCTCTTTGGCTACCTAAAAATGAGGTAATATGTTCAAGCTAGTCATGGGGCTACCTTTGGAGTGAATGGAGAGTGGGGACCTGCAGAGCACATTTTATTCCACTCATCTCTTTCCAGTCACGATAGAAAATGCCCAGACTGGGCACAGARAAGTCCGGAGGGTAGCCTCAGTCTAAGCTGGAGGCACACACAGCACCAGCCAGGCTGGGTTTTCCCAGCCGCCTCGGCAGTGCTTTGACCAGCTCTGCATCAGCCTTCCCCTCCAGGGAGCATTGTGTAGGGAAGGATTTTTGCTTGACAAAAAACAGAATCCACATAAATTAGATCATCTTCTAAGCTTGAAATAATAATGATAACAATAAACTAGCTTTAAGGACGAAACAGAAGTGTTTCCTGATCTTATTTGCTTAGAAGAGACTGATGAGTGCAAGAAGCATTAGGAATTAACAGTGTTTACCCAGAGCTTCTGCTTTGATCTGGGCTCATAAGGACACCAAACTTCTCTTTAAGGAGCATGTTCAGAGATAAAACATTTAGGCAGAACATTGTGAAGTAAAGCGAGATAAATACTGGTTTTCCTCAAAAGTGCTTTTTGTCTGAAGTAGTAATTTTCATGACTCCTGCTTGAACTCTGGAAGTAAACTGAAGTTTGGCTTCCAGGTCTGCAGGGGCAAACCCTTTTGTCTGAGTCCACTTTCATCTCGGGCTTTGATCACCTGCAGTAGTTATTAGCTGCGGTGTAAGAGCTGGCTCTTGGGGTCAAGAGATGTGTATAAAAAAGGAAATGCTAATTACYGTCCATTTCAATACGTTTAGAAATATAGCAGAGACAAGTCCATTATCTCAGAGTTACTAGGGTTACAAGGTGTTGACGATGCACGCGATCTGCTTTGTTACCAAATGCTACTTAAATTATGGATTGTTGCCACAGCATGAGAGTTGCACCAAATGATGAAGACTTGGGTTTAATAGAGGTCATTGCGTATCTAAGTCTGACTTTCAATGGTATTTAAGCGCCTGGAAATGCATACAGGTGCCTAGTTACATTGTCAGAAGCTCTGGTATACACAAGTCTGCCAGCAGTGCAAATTAGGGAATTTCTTTTGAAAATTTCTTCGAGGTGCCTGTTTGCAAGTTTTGAGTGGGATTTAATCTCACCCTGCCTCAGCTGTCTGCAAATGAGCTCTGTAGAGTCCCTCTGTTGTCGGTGCGCAGAGACGATCACCTGCAATAGCTGTCTAAAAGAGGCAGGGCGAGTTCCTTTGAGAAGGAAGATTTTCTCCCTGGTAGCTGCAGGAGCCCAGATGAACTAACTACTCGTCTCAGGATGGCAAGGTTAGATGAGATGAATCCCGCTCTGTGTCAAAAAACGATTACGCATCTGGTCATCCCTCTGGAGTTAATGGAAAGGATGATGCATATGCTGTCCAAGGGAAAAATAAATCATTGTTCACATCCTGGTCTCACCTTCTGTAACACAAACATATCCATCTTATCGTTTGAGAAAGGAAGGAGGATCAAAGCGGCTTTAACTGAATGACTGCAGGCATCTGAAAATAAAGAGTGGGGAAAAGAGAAAGAATAGAATATTAATAAAAAGGTTATCTTCTATTCTCTGAATGCTTTTAAATGGTGTTTCCATTAGTCAGAGCTATGTTCCTGCATACCTGGAATTTTCCTTGTCTTTATACATTGCTTAACTTCACTGAATTCTTAAAAATGAGACATACTCATGCCTAAAATACATACAGCTGCAGTCAAGTAGGAAGTTCAGAGGAAGTCATATTTTTGCACCCAAATCTATATTCAGGGACCTCACTTGTAGCAGAAACATGAATAAATTTCAATTTGTGTTGACAGCAGTTTTGCTGTGACTTAATTTTTCAAAGTTAACCCATCATTTTTCATAATGAAAATTTTTATTTAACATAGGTGCGACTTTTTTTCCTCTCAGACTCTTAAAACAGCAAGAAACCAGCTAGTGTATTATGGAGATAATACTACACACAGTACTTGATATGCTGCTTTCAATATGTAAGTTTAACAGAAGAGAAAAGCTTGTTCTTCAGAATAAGATTTTAGTGTGAACCTTAACCATGCTCTGGAGCATTTGCCATCACATAAAAAGTCCTTCAGAACATTTCTTTGTAAGCAGAGCTTCAGCTTGGCAACTTCTGCAGATAATTTTATGGTGTTTTATTCCTTTTTGAAGATCATCAGATGGTACTGATCTTTACTCTCTTTCTCCATTGCTTTCCCCTCATGCATCATTTTAAAAGTCGACATTTTTGTCATGTTGTTGCCCTGGGCAGCACAAGCACAACTACAGCAACAACATTACTGATGTCACCTTCTCTGAAGTTTCTCAGCCAACAAGCGYTGAGGAGGTGATTGCTCTGCCGAGGCTCCAGGCAGCTCCCCGTTGAGGCAGCGTCGCTGAACACGTTCCCCTTTAATGGCGATAYAAAAACCAAACGCTGCCTTTTGGGATTTGAGATTTCCGAAGAGTTCAGTGGAACTGAGGTCCCACACTCGATGGCAGTCCAAGGATTTTTGCCAGAATGCCATCTGCCTTGTTCTTCACCTTTTTTTTGACTCCAAGTAGATTCACTTGGAAACATAGACCTAAATGTGCCCACATRCAGATATTCTAGGTAACACTGAAAGCTAGACAAATGTGTTCCTATTATAYGCACAGAACTCTTCTTCTTTGGTAGAAATTTTCATGAACAAAACTCYAGTCCTGGACAGAAGATGAAGATTGTTGTCCTTTAATTCTCAAGATATTATTTTTGAATATATTCTGAATATATTCAAGCATGCCTCATTAAATCATCCAGAAAGGGTTTGACATCTTGAAGACTCTGCTCCAAAAGTTTCTGCTTTAATACTGTATGGTTCGTTTTGAAACTATTTTGAAAATCCCAAATGCTACCAAAAGGCCAACTAAAATCTAATATAAACAAGCTCAAGTCCAGCTGAAAGGTAGCTTTACACTAATGGTCTGGGTCTAGAAATCCTTATAAAAAGGCTTTAAGTTCTTTTATATAAAGGATTTTCTTCTATCAGATAAATACTTTCTTCGCTCTGAGTAACTTTCTGGTGATTTTTCGGTTCAAAAAGGATTTGTCGAGTTGTGCGATCTGTCTAAGCTCTGGAAATAATGCCCCTTCATCTAGGTCATATTGTCCAGGCAGTAAGTTAAGAGAAGTCCTCTTCTTCCATTGGCCAAACATGACTCCACACCCTTACTCTTTTGAGGGAAATGCGTAAGGCCATATCCTGCYGCACACTCACTTCTTCTCCAGGACAAATCTCTATACGGAGATTTTTAAAGATATTAACTGTATTTCTGTTAACACCCTGCCTGCAGAATTTGAGTTTTTCTGTGTTCCAGGGGAATCACCTTCCACCTTCGTAAGTGTCTATTGAGCAATTTGTCTAAGAAACATCTCTGCACTTGCTTTTCTGTTACTATCTTCTTCTAATACTTGGGTCTAGGAAACCTGCATTATGTGCCCCTAGTCAGTCTATAAAACTGCCGTTCTCTTTAAAAGGTCTAACTGTTAGTGTACTGCTAAAAGCCAAATAAAAGTGAATTTGTTCATTATAAGACCTTGGGCTGTAACTCATTATTGCAATAATGAATCTGTTTGTGATGCCCTGATCCTACCATCATTTAAGCACATGATTACAGTGAATTGAATGACTTCACCTGCATAAAGTGAGTCACGAGTTTAAGTGCATACTGAGATGAGCTAATTCTCCYTAATATACTTTGCCAAATCTCCGTCTATTTAAATACTTCTGAGAAAGGAAAAAAAAAAGCCATTACATTAGAGAATGACAATAGGATTTTATTTTGGTACCAATATATTAAACACCTATATCAGCAGATTGTTGGACCTCTCCTCTCATTCCCAGCTTGCCTTTTGGTCTCCATTACTGAGAATATTTAGGAAATTGCTGCAAGTGAATTATAACCTGCTCAACATTATTCTTCTATGCCCTCTCCCATGAAAGATCTAAACAAACACAGTGGGAAGGCAAAGGGAGGAGGGGGTTGCCATTATTTCCAAGACAAGAATATTTAGGACATTTTATTCACATCTGAGAATGGAGGACTTATAACAATGTCAAAAAAGTGCACTCCTAAGCAAAACATAGTGTACATTTGGAAGACGAGAAATGATTGCTGTATTTGTTGAAAGCTGTTTAYAGAACCAAAAAAAAATGTACAACGTCTATTGTACGGTGAAATCAGTTGCTTAGTAAATAACATTCTGCTTGGTGTGACAGTAATGAAGAATTTTATCTACAGCCACTGCAATGGTAGTTTGCAGCATCTGTTAAGCATTTTATTTACTCTTACTTAGGCAAGCACACTAACATTTGCACGAAGAACCTTAGATTGTAGTGTTTKACAACCTTTCTGTCTGCCTTTCTACCCCCCTCAGAAAGGTTCCTCAAAATTAAAGTTTTGGCTAATTTCATACCAAGTAAAAACTRGTGGCCGGCTCATAAGCCTGGTGTAAAGCAACTCAGTGCTTTCCTCCCCTTTCCCAGGTGAGGATCCAAGCCCATCCAGTTCGCGTTTCTCTGCAGCGCGGGTGACGCCGACTCAGAAGCTGGAGGTCATACGGCCACTGTCACGCCATGCTGTGTCCAGGCTGAGAAGCAAGTCGCAGTGGCCGGGGGTGCACCGAAAGAGCCGCACTGCTCTAGCTGTGCTCTGTATACCTGGAGCGGCTTTGGGCAGGGAGCGGTACCTGCTACCTCTACCTGGGGCAGTGCATAGACCAGACTTCCGACCCAAGTCCTCTCCTGCCGCCGGGATGCCCGTAAAGCATTTAACTATGGCAAGGCAGTGTGATCATGGCTAATTAAGTTTATAATTATCTGGAGCCTTATCCTCCCTCATCTATTTGCTGTATTTGTTGTTGTGGTTGGTTGTTTTTCAATTATGCTTAGACTGCAGATTAGTCAAGGCAGGGACTGGGTATTTTTGGCTTTTTACATGGCCTGCRAGGTGCCCTGTTCCTAGGAGACCCTCTAGGTTGAGTGATCGTCACAACGATGCAA
Source organism: Oceanodroma leucorhoa (assembly GCA_030449065.1). Lineage (NCBI taxonomy): Eukaryota > Metazoa > Chordata > Aves > Procellariiformes > Oceanodroma > Oceanodroma leucorhoa. The sequence continues at coordinate 2,134,546 of JASVER010000119.1, forward strand.
ATGGTTGCAGCTCCAATAGTGACAAAAGATCTTAATTCAGAGGGAATGTAATCCAGTAGGGCTGCGTGATCCGTAATATTATCTTGAAGAGAGATTCCTTTAAAAAAGGGAACAGGAAAGAAAATAYGTTTGGTACAATGTGTTATGTAAGGAATTGGTAGCCTTTGGTAAGTAAGGTTTGAAAAAAAAAAAAAACCTTCTCTTAAAATATATTTCATTGACTAACAATCATGTGCCAAAAATAAGCTAAATTACATTTTGCCTATTCTTGAATAGAGTTTAAAAGTTCTGAGTAATGGCATTGGTTGAACCATTAATGTAAGTCCTTAAAATAGAAGTAGTTTCTTGATACTTTCCACTTTGGGGCATCTTTCTTGAAAAAAAAGACACAACAAAACCAGATGCTGCTCTATGAGCATAGGAGAAATCAATGGATGGGATCAATATTCCCTCCACAGGTAATAAATGCTGAGAAGCATTTCTGTCTATCTAAATTGATCCTAGAGAATTCTTTAAATTGGTTCTGATGTGTATAAAAATCATTTCCCTATTGATCAAAGCTTTTCTTTCTTTCTTTCTTTCTTTGATATGTTATTTCATCTCTGCCATTGGTAATGGTCTCAGGCTTCTCTATGCAGTTATGATAAACAGAATTTCTTAAATCCATGCAAGATTATAATTTTAATGAAACAAGAAATAACTGGGTTTGTGTCTTTGAAGATGAATGCTTTGCTTCCGGTTAGGCAGTGCAAGTATTTTTAAATTGGGAAAGTTACTACATCTGAATTATTTACAAGAAAGTCTAAAATAACTTTTATCAGAACCAGTTGTCCAAATCCAGCACCTCGACGTGTCTGTTTGCCCTGACAGCAAGAGCTGCTGGAACTGACAGGAGAGTTTTCCATCTTTTACTGTCCTTGTTCTGCTCTGCATCTGAGCGAAAGAGTTAATATTAGCTGCTGAATCTATGGAAAAAACCTATTGTGAGATAACGGACAGCGCTAGTTATCAGTATGAATGTCTCAGCCTAATATGCTACAGTAAGTTGTGGAGTTTGTGACTTTTGTTGCAATACTATTTTATTAACATCTAAGCTGCTGGACTACTCTAGAAACATTAAGTACTTGTCTGCTAAAACAGGAATTTTCAGAGTATTCGGTAATTGAATGTTACGTAATTTGTAAATTAATTTTGCTGAAGAAAAGCTTAATGCTTCACCACGTCTGTAAAGGGCTCGCCGAGGAGGGCTGGTGGTGGCGGTCTGTCGGAGGCAGCAGCRCGGGTACGCAGCCGCCTGCAAGGCGAGCGGGATGCGCTGGGACGCAGCGGGCAGGGTGGGTCTGTTGGGGCGTTCGCTCTGAAGAGGGCTCTGCTCCCAGCTGCTCCAGAAATCGGCTGCCTGACAGCCTTTACAGTTGTGACTTGTCTTAGGATGAAATCTTAAGGCTTTGGCCAAGATCATTTATTGACTGTCAGAGCCTAATACCAGTAAACTGGTCTGCTTTTTAGGCTTTCCCGGTCCAAAGATGTCACTGTTTCCAGCTGTTTGAATGCATAAACCAGTAAAGCAGTACTTAATGTGGTCTTGGCAAGGTTTCATTCAAAATTCATTTTACAAAGAAGACGACAATCATGGCTGTGATTTCTGTAGGCTCTTACGGAATATAAATTGTCAAACTGTCTTTTAACAAGTACAGGTTTTGTTCCCTCTACCCCAAGTAATTTGGTTCCATCAACACAGCAAATTAATCTTGTCTAGTTTTGTCTTCTAAAGAAATGCAGTAACAGATTAGATTGCTTCAACATAACAGCACTATTTTAAATTTACCCACCAGTTCAAATTAGGAGATCGATTTCATATTGTATTCACATGAGTGGCTTTGGTTTTGTTAGTATTTACGTAGCAGCATAGGTATGCGAAGTTCCTCGCAGATGAGAAAAAGTATGTTGCTTACTTATATGTAACATAACTGAGCCTCACTGAATGCAATAACTTTGATTTTAAGCTCACATGTTTAGGTCAGTGTGGAGACTCCAGTAAAATTACTTTTTTTTTTTTGCCAGATTCTTGCTTTTGACGCTTTACGGCTATGGCCTTTCTTAGTCCCATAACTTTATGTACATTTGGAAAATTTATGGGGCCTGATTTCCATACAAGATAATTCATTTTAATTACCCCATTCCCCAAAGTGGGGTACATCTCTTAAAAGTCATCGCATCTTTTCAGGTACTAATTGATTTAGCGTTCAGTTCTGGTCTCAAAACAATGTAGGGCTATGGTTTTAGTATCAGGAATAGTTTTTCTAGAAGGGCATGAGTGATTTTTATTGTTAAGTACAAATTTATTTCCAGCCCAAACAGCAGCATTGCATTTGTAATTAATCAATGCCTAAAACCAAGAGCATTGCCAGTCTGGAAATGGCAGCCTGGCGAGGTAGCGTGCACGAGATCAGGAGCAGAGTTCTTTCTCTGTAGGACACTGGGACTGGAAACCTACAGTGGCAGCTTACTCAAATACTGGGGAAAAAAGGGAGCTGAAGTGCACTGATCGCTCAGAGGAAATTCCGTTCCGTCCAAGAAGAACGGTGGATGTTCAGAAATACCATGTCCCATGCTGCGCTGCTTCTGGCAGCTGCTCCGGCTGCCTCGCAGCTCCCAGGTTAGCTGGGATTCAGATTAGCAGTTTGACGGAAACTCCGTGTTTCACCCACACCACCTGGGTGGTAGCCTGAGGTCTGGCTCAGCTCTGGATTTCTCTGTGGGTCCCCAGGGAGGGAAACAGCGGCGATATCATGGGCTGACTGAAGCTTGAGGTTTGCATATGGAGAAAGCATGATCAGCCAAGTACGTTTTAGTGCRCAAATAGTTTTTTCTGGGGTAAGTTGTCATCCCTCGTAATGATTCCTYGCACAGAAGTTGTTTATACCTTTCATTGCCTTTGCTGCCTTTCTCTCTCAGCCTTTTCTAACTCACTGCATCCTTTTTGAAGCAAGTGACCAGATGGTCAGAGCTTATGTTATTCTAAGGACATAACAGGGGTACGTCAGAAAAATTAGTACCTATGTTCTGGCAATGGGCAACAGCAAATCAGTTGTAATTAGTACAAAGGCTGCTACTGTAGGGTCTCTTCATCGTGGCAATGTGCTTTGTCATCACTCCTGTCTGCCAGTTTGAGGAAAAAGGATGAGCTCAGGGCTGGCGTGGGGCCAGCCAGAGCAAAGCTTCATTTTAGCTCCCCGTGTTGCCCGTCCGGGAGGTGCACCAGCAGATCCAGAGTGGGTTCTTTGGAAGCCTCGTGAGCTGGAGATCTAGAGGCTGTGAGATCTAGAGGTCAGAGTCTTTGAGGCTTTGCATCTTCTAAGCAGAAACTGTTCACTTCAATGCAAATCAGCATAACTGCTGAGTTCAGTGAGTTTGCGTAGACCGGCCCCACCTGACAGTTTGGTTAAAGGTATGAAGAAAATTTATCTCCAGGCTTTTATCTTCCTCTGAGTGTTGTATCAAAGTGCCTTTGTTAGTGCACAAGTAAGTATCCTTCATCAAAACAGAGCTTTGCATGACAATTATGTAATAGTCTTTGTTTGCTTTTCTAATTGGAGAACATTTTGAAAGAGCAATAAAACACAATTTGTTCCCTCTTTCCAAAACGAAACATCTCCTTTTGGAAGGAAGGAGGGAGTAAATTTACATTATAATGAGCAAATTGTTATGAGTGCGTAGATCAGTGTTGACATAAAGGGTGACGGAAATGAGATGTTCTCATTTTGTGCGTTCCCCTCCCCGTTTGTTCCCTCTCGCACGCATTTGCCTGTGCATCCTGCTGCTCCCGAGCAAGGAAATGGCTGTACTCGTAGCCAACGATAGCAACACATCATAACTCAGCTAACAAAAATTCATATGAAATGAAGCGTTCTTCACCAGGGCTGCCTCATACACCCAAACCCTTTCCCCAGCAAGTACTAGCGATGAAGGCACGTGCAGTTTCCTACTGCACCTCCTAGCTAGTTGTTTTTTACTGTCCCTCTCTATTTTCCTATTGGTTTTGTCATTTCCCCATACTGTCGGAATATTGGCATGGACTGACTGGATGAGAGTGCTATTGTTTTGCTTCAGGCATATGACTTATCCAGCAAAGAGTTGAGAAAAACGCAGCGTTGGGGTCTGCTCCTGCCCTGCTGCCAAACGGGGGGGTGAATCAGACATTGAAGCTGTTGTCTCAGTTATCAGTCTGTCCTGCCCTTACTTGCTGGAAGCGAACTGCAGTTGTCCAAATCTTTTCTCCTTCCGGTCCCTCTCTCTTTGTAACCAGTGGGTTGCTTACTGGTTTTGAGAAGCTGAAAGTGGCATTAACCCCCTGCCCAGCTGTTGTGGTGTCAGGGCTCCGGGCGAAATGGCATTTGTTTGGCTCCTAGAGAAGTCATCCCAGCGATTGCCTGGAGAGTCTGGCTGCAAGTGAAATCCATATGCAATGCTTCTGTCAGCAAAGACTTGCTGGAAGAGAGTTTATAATAAATATTCACATCTGCTGCTTTGGACACTCTAATCCATCCTACAGATCTTTGCTGCGTCAGGCTTTGTTCTAGATGAAGAATCCGGGTAGTTATAAAGGTTTGCAAATAGGGCATATTTATCATGGTTAGCTCTACTTTCTACTTCCCTTTCTTGCACAAATATCCATGACCACACTAAGTATAACTTGTGATTAAATATTCTCAGTGCATTTGTAAGATGTTTTAGACGATGTGTTTCCTTTGATAAATGGAGAAAATGGCAGTTGTTTACTTCCCAGGCTGTCAAATGAAGCCATCGGATCTCGACGAGCAGAGCAGAGAACATCATTGTTATGAATTAGTTTGAATGGAGGGACAAGATATTGCCTGGATAAGCTATACATCACATAGGCACACCCAAGGCCCTATGGCTTGCACGTTATTAAAATTGGGACGGACTCCTCCATACTAACTTTTGTTGGGCAGTATGTTCCCATTGTCTACTTGGCGAATAACCTGAATGACTAAAAATAGCAAAATATCTCCTCTTTCTCATAATCTTCCCAGTAATGATGACCTGGGTGCCAGATTGACTTTGTCAGTGTCAATATTAATTATTCCTCTGCTGGTGATGCCTTTGCTTTCAGAGAGAAAATCCTGATACATAAAAAGAGCTGTAATAATTTGGAGGGTACCTTGAACTTGCTCCTAATAGAAAAAGCTGTTTGACCTAGATCATGACTGGCAGTACAATGATCCCGTTGTTGGGAGGGCCATATCGGCTTTGAAATGAATGTATTGATCCTCTTTTTTTTTTTTTTTTTTGTACGTGAAACTCATGATTAGTATAGTTAACTTCTAAAAGGAGAGAGTCTCTATCTGGTGGCTGGGTAGGTAAAAGGTGCTTCAAACATATCACTTACCAGCTGTTACCTCTGCTGTTACTTAAGCAGGAAGGCCATGAACTTATAAACACATTCTGCCTCCTTGAGAGTRATGAAAACTAAATCTGTTTGGTTAGTAAACAAACACATGGAAACTGGGAACTCCTTAGAACCTTTTTTAGGTTTTATTTTTTCTACTGTTAGACGCAATTCTATACTARCAATTTCACTGTGGTGGTTTTTTCCATAAGGATATAAGGGAGCAAGGCACTCCRTTCAGTTAGATGCCTGACCTCCCTGAAATTCAGTTGAAAACCTGCATCTTCATTTCTTACAGTGCTGTACAAGAAAAGCAGCGTTAAGGGCATGGTCTGATGCTGATACCTCCAGGAATCGGCAGAGCATCTACTSCTCCGGTGCTCAGTCTGTGTATCAGAATCTGGCCCTGAACAGTTGTACCCGAATATAAGTAAAATAGCTGTGCTCCTAYGTGCCCGAGTCTCCAGATTCACTTAATCACTCCAAAATCCAATCTTATTAYTATTGATCTGTCCAACTTCCTGCTGCTTTCTCTCAGAAAACAGGAGTATGCAAAATGTGGGTGTCTTTAAAGCAACGCTCTCAAAACTTCCAGTGCCGCTCTCTCGCTTTGCCTTTGCAAACCTGGGTAACTTCCCTCTGAATTTCAGGTCGTGTCGTGGCTCTGGCGAGCAGCGATGGATCCGTCGAGGTTCTGCCACTTGAGTTTTGGGCAGCTCTCCAGCCTGCGGGGCCCCGGCGGCGAAGTGCACAGCGTTACCTCCCATGGCACGGCAGAGCGGCTGCTTTGGGGGGCTGCCGACGGACCCGAGGACCAGCACGCCGCTTAACGTAACCTTAACCTCGAGGCGTTGCGGGAAAAAATGGTTTGACAACATAGGAGCGAGGGCTTAGCGTTTTCATAGTTAACGTTTGCAGTGGGAATAAGCGCCCGAAAGGAGTATTATTCTGCATTTTATCCAAATAAAATCCCCAATTTCTCCCTCTTTCTGTTGACACACTGTTTTTCCGAACATCAAGAATCGCTCTTTCGGTGGTTTCTGGAGAAATAGCTTTACRATGACGCCTAATGACAGAGCAGCCGAATTGCAAGGAGACGGATTTTTCATGTACCACCACACGAGAGCCAGGAGCTGGCCGCCCCTTCCCCCGCGCCAGCCCGGGGGGGAGACGGCAAGTTTTAATAACGCAGCGATGGGGTTTTTTTTCCCTGCAGCAAACGCTCCGGCCGCCGCCCGGGCGGGGGGGATGAGCCGGAGTTGGGGAGCGCGGCGCTGAGCGGAGCTGCGGGGGGSGGGGGGGGGGCGCGGCGGCAGCGCGGCGCCCCGCGGAAACACCGCCGCCCGCGGGCAGAGCGCGCCGCTCCGCGCCACGGCGCGCCCGCGCTGAGGCCGCAGCGCTCCGCCGCTGGATTTGCCTTCCCCCCCCCCAATAATTAATTATAATAATAATAATAATAATAGAGAGCGCGGAGCTGCGCGGCCCGGCGCGGGCATGCCCGACCCCCGGGCCGGGGGAGCCCCCGCAGGGGAGCGGGGCCCGCCGCGGGGGCTGCCCGCCCGGCCGCCGGGCTCCTCCGCCCTCCCTCTCCCGCCTGCCTACAGCCTAACCAGCCCCCTCTCCCCCCCCTTCCCCCGCCGTGGCAAATCCTGAATCGCAGGAGATCCGCTGGGCATAGGGAGGGGATATATATGGGGTTTTTTTTTTTCCTCTCCCCCCCCCCAACTCAAGACCTGAGGAAATCCAGCCCAAGTTCGCCGCGATGACTGTGCTGCTGGCATCGGGGTTTCTCCGCGGCATCCCAGCCTCTGGACCGCTTCGCCACTGCCGGCTTTGAATCCTGAACACCGGGTTAATGCTTATTTCTCATGTTGTGGTTGCCGGGCTGCCGCTTTCCCCTGTTTTGCGATGGGAGGTGGAGGAACAGGGATTGTCCGTGAGTCAACACTGAAAATGTGATTAGGAGGAACTGCTTTCACTAATCTCTTTCTAACCTTTTAGTCCATGTTGGCCTGTGACCCCTTTCAGCTTTCAGATCGAGCCTGATTAGGTAAGTGTAAATTATTCACTTGGGGTGAGGGAAGGCGGATGGAAACGTTTTACTCGGAGACTTACCTACGATCCTGGCCTCTCTCATGATGAGAAATGATGAGAAAGTTCAGCTGTAAACTAATTCTGAGCTGAGCAGCATTTGTTTACTTGTTGAAATCTGTCCGTGCAAGACGTCTGCAGTCTGTCTGATTTCCAGGATCGCCGCTGAGCCGAGTGCTCGTGAGTTGCTGTGGGACATCTCAGATGACTACAGACTGTAGCAAAATACAGTGGTCTTATTTATGATCTTCGGAGAACTTTTTTTTTTCTTTTTTAATTTGGAGAGCTTCCCCATCAAACTTTAACAAATTCTCTTGATTGTTTCACATTTCCTCAGACATGAATTACTTCATTTGCTTCTGCTTTTTTTTTTTCCCCTAAATGCCTACCAATCTGCAATATTGCAACCTACCTGTAGCATTGAGGTGGGCAAGATTCTCTGCTCTGTAGATCCATAAAGCAGCCTTATCTGCATGAATCACCCGATTACCAAACAGCATGTTACAGTACATATTGCTGATAGTAGTAACACGGTGCATAGTCCTTGTGATGGAAACGTAGCTAGTACTTCAATTAAGAAGATATCTTTTGAATTTGATAAAGCTTGTGTAATATCCGGTGTCTCCCTCTGTTGTGGCTTTGGAAAAACTGCTTTGTCGACAGGATCCCTTAGCCGCTTCTCTAGGATTAAAGCTTTCTCCTCCTGCTGCTGCTTTTTTGCTTCAATTAAGGGAGAATTAATTGCTGAACATCTGCAGTCCACCAAAAATCCGGATACATAAAAAATACCTCCCAGTGAGGTAGGGGGGGAGTATGTGTTTGCCTGTGTGTGTGTAGGTTAATACATGTTTGTATATACTGTGTATATACTGTGTGCACACATGGGCACGGAGGAGGAGGAGGAATGACACACACATCCAAACAGTCTGGTTTTGGTGTGTGCCAGCAACTACCTCCATCCTTCTCAATCCGTGTAATGCTAGTATCTCATCTCATTTCAAAGTTTCCTGTAATACTTTGCCCAGTTCTCTTAAGGCAGAAACCATTTTGCTGCTGGGGTTGCACGGGCTGTTGGCTGGTGTGCAGGCAGGACGGTGCGTTGGTGGCAGTGATGTGGCATCGCGGGCAGGCAGTAGCACATCCCGGACACACACACGGAGCCTTCGCTCGGAGCTGACTCTCCTGGGGGTAGTGCAAAGCTCCTCTCCCTCTCTGGGTCAGTCCTCGGCTCTACCGCCTAAGCAGAGCTCTCCAAAGGTCGGGCCATGCTGCATCGCTCCCAAAGTTTTAGAAAGGCTCCAGCTTAATCAGACAAAGCCATTTCAGCAGCTTCATGCATTACACAGGCATTTAACGTCCTGCGTTTCTCTCTGGGAATTACTGAAATGCTGAATAATGGAGAAGATGAATTACATCTTTGCTTCTGTYGGGATTATACGGACCTGCCGCAGGCTGGGCTGTGTTGGTAGTCTCGTCCTCTTCAGAAATGCCATATAAAAAATTCTGTACTATTCCACCTCTCGCAGACCAAGTGTAACCCAGCACCACCTTTCATATTGGATGCAGCTCTACCTACAGATTATTCTTATTTTTCAATTCAGGTTTCCCACCTCAGTTTAATGAAGTGGGCTGTGCACCATACGTAGCACAGAGGGACAGTGGCTACAGCAGGAGGTTAAAACCATGCTTAAACTTGGGTTCAAGTTCCTCTGAGCCACCCATCCCCATGGGATTTCAGGCAGCTAGTKTAACTTCTGATGCATCAGAAAACTCAACTGTACAAATGAGGAAAGTAAAAATTAGATGATTTCTGTGAGCCGCCATTTCTATAGAGATATTTTGTGGCCATATGCTTACAGGCACRTGTGTCTAATTTATGTATTTCATATGCTTTATTCTCTTTAACAATAATTGAGAAGAGGCTTAATTCAAATGAAACGGTGATAGTTATCCGTGCRGCTTGAAAGTACTGATTTATTCTTGGGTGCTGGTTGAAAGTATGGCCTTTATAAGTCAATATTCCTTAGAATTTTGAGTTTGTTCTCACTTAAAAATATTTGTTTTCAGACAACACTGGTCTCCCTATGGAAGCAGCTGTTTCTATCTGGCATTGAGATCCCATGGAGAAGCTGAGGAGGGGGATGGCTCTTCATATCCATGAAGCTTGGATACTTCTGTTTGTAATCCCTGCTTTGGTCACTCCAGCTGCCATCAATCATGAAGACTACCCCGCCGATGAAGGGGACCAGACCTCCAGTAATGACAATCTGATCTTTGATGACTACCGAGGGAAGGGCTGTGTGGATGACAGTGGCTTTGTGTACAAACTGGGAGAACGTTTTTTCCCGGGACATTCCAACTGTCCCTGTGTCTGTACTGAGGATGGACCTGTTTGTGATCAACCAGAATGCCCCAAAATCCACCCAAAGTGTACAAAAGTGGAACACAATGGATGCTGTCCAGAATGCAAAGAAGTGAAAAACTTTTGTGAATATCATGGGAAAAATTACAAAATCTTGGAGGAATTTAAGGTATGAAACCCTTTCTTCAGTATTTAATATTAGCGTGCTATAGGAATTGTATTTCTTTTGGGGTCTCTGAAAGGCACTCAGTATTTTCTCGCTGCTGTTAATTGGTGCTAAAGCTGAAGACCCTTTCAGCTTTGATGCAGGTCTGGCTAATGTGAAAGCTGCCACCTCCTCCCTCACATGCACCAAGTGAGGGCCAGTGGTCAGTCAAAAGTCCCCGTGTGAAATGCCAGCCCTCGGAATCTGCTGCTCCTGACAAGCTCCTCCTTTGCTCRTAGCATGAATCACGTTGGACTATCAACGGTGTCTGTAAAAATGGTGGTAAACCAATACTGAGTGTTTTTTAAGAACTCCTTTTCCAATTTGGATAGCACAAATTGATGGCATGGTACTGAGAGTTGTTACTCATAACTGTATGAGAATGCAAGTAAGTAGATTGCAAGCTATATTTAATATTTTCGTTTCAGCTGTGATAAGGCTGTCTAGAATGGCAGAAGGTGAATTTCTAGGCAGATGACCGTCTCAAGTAATGAGAAGTGTGGGGTTTAATTGTAATGGTTGAGTTCCTATTAGGAATGTGGTAAAGAAATCCTTCTGGAATATATCTGAAAAATAAGACCAGGTTTTCAAAAAACATYACCCTTCACACAACCTGCAGCTCTCATTCTAATGAGTTTGATTGCATGTTTTCAATTCTGGTAAGGAAAATAGCATTTCACAGTGAAGTACAGGGTCTGCAAAGGCAATAGGTATACACGGGTTTGTTCTCCCAGGTCACGTGGCTTTAAGATTCGTACCTCTATAATTAATGACAGCCTATAACTTTTTGTGGCTGTATGTCTGATCTCATTATACACTTGCCAATTTATTTTCTTTTCTGACTATGAAAATACTTCCATATAAGTCTGTGTACTTCACAAGTTCTCGGTAACATAGATCACAATGTCCTTTTCCCCAGATATTGTCATTTKCAGTGAAGGTAGCGTTTAGTTCCTTTCTTCTATCATGTATGGTTTATGTTCATCTTTTTCTGTCCATCTGTAACTGCAACCACTCAGTATGGGCAAGTCAGTTTAATGTCATAGTCAGAAGGCAAAACAAATATACGAGGAACATCTCCTTGAGGGCCATCSTGAACAGCCTGTTCATTGCTTTGCTGAGGAATGTGAAGATGCTGATATTGTGAACTGCTTAAGTAACAGTTTCTTCTTGCCGTAGGAAGGCCTAACCCAGCTTCATCCCACAGCCATGCTTCAGTGGTCCCATGTTGACTGCTGTGTTGTCAGGTGATGAAGTGTCCCACCTCGGTGTAATTTTGCCACGTGGTCAGGTTCTCAGGTGAAAGTTATAAGGACTCTTCTTGGAGAGATTTCAGTGGGAGAATAATGAGATGGATCTTCTCATTAAAGTATCTTTTGCATGGGAATGAAATACAAAAATACTAATCACTTCTCCCGAAAGAAATAATTGCACCCTGGTAACCGATTAAAGGATAGAGAACAGAATTTAGGGGAGAAAGGCTATTAGAGGGAGTTAGAGCAATCTGGTTCATTGTTTGCTCAGATCAAAAACCGTGGGGTGTTGTGTGGAAAGCAAAGTTCCAGTGTCCTCTGGGAAGCACAGAGTAGATGGTGGCACGCCACTCTCGCACATGGTAACCTTCAGTTCAGGGCTAATGCGAGATCCTTCAGACTTAATTTAGTTGACAGTTGAGCTTTTGACCTGGACCTGTGTTTTGCTGGCAGCTCGATACCTTGTGGAATAGGGAAGAAAACTATTTTTCTGAAATCTRTGTGTTTACCTAGAATAAATAGTGTAACTCATTTTTTTCCTCTAAGTAGTGGAAGAGATTCAGGCAATAGAAGATTACTGTGCACTTCCACGGGTGTTTTAGGGAAAAAAAGGAGCACCCACAAGCTGTGAGTTTATAAATGCTATAGGAAAGGCAGAACTTCAGGATGCAGGAAACTGCCTTATGAAGTGAAATCTTGACTTCATTGAAGCATCCAAGCATTTTACTGTTTACTTCAACCGAACAAAGATTTTATCTGCTGTCTGCACAGAAGAAATTCTGAGCAGTCCATAGGTTTTGTAGGCTCTCAGCTCTGCTCCTCCCTCGTCCTGTTGAATTTATAAGGTCTGCAAACTTTCTCAAGTCCACTCCACACACATTGAAGTCTGTCTTTGCCAAAGAGGAGAGGCTTTCTCCCGTGGTTCTGACTCAAACCCAGACTGCTTTCAATGGAAACGGAGACACTGTTTTATGTGGGCTCGTAACCCTTTTACCCACTTGATTTAGTTTTGCTGATATGTARGTTCCAAATCATCATCCGTAGGAGTGCTCGTCACTGCTTGGTTACAGCTGAAATTATCCTCCATTTAAAAATCTTTTGCAAGTGTGTGTCTCTGTGTGTGTGCACACCAACATTCATACTTGCTCTAGTAGTATTACCAGGACTGACTCATCCTGTAGAAATTTCAACTGCCTGAAATCTTTCACAAATTAAGATATTTTTTTTTCTCTAGGAATTTTTTTTCTCTAGGATATCAAAATCTGTGAAAGGTTTCCATTTGGGAGAATTTTCATGTCTTGTTTCTAGGTTTCTCTTTAGGTTTGGGGTGAGAAATCCATATGTAATTTAATCTTTTTTTTTCTTACCACTGGCAGTAACTGTGACTATCTCAGGGTAAAGGAGTGGTTATAAAGACCCATTTCTTGAATGTTTAGCTTTCTTCTAGTGAACTGATCTTGTRCCTCTGATTTTTTTTACTCAGAACAATCATAAGTGCAAAATATAAACATGACAACAAGCAGTCTAGCTTAGACAGCTGTCCAAATGTTTATGCTTGTGCCCCTAAGTCGTTAACATGTACATATGAAATGCTGAACTGAAGTTCAATTGTAAATCTAAACCCATTAGTCGTTTTTCTTGTGTCCTTTTGTAAAACCTTGTGTCCCTGACAGATGGTTTAGCGACCCCATGTAGCATCTTCATAGCTCTGTTATGGGTCCTGGGAGATCTTTGTGGSTTTGGAGCCCCAGCTGCCCATACGGAGCCTGCCTCATCCCCTTGGATTGCCTGGGACTTATCCCCGACTTCGGCTGAGGCTGCGGTTCCACCTGGAAACCCCCGCAGAAAAGGTCAGCGCGRTCTCCCTGATGTCAATCAAGTTCTGACTCAAACATGTTTAAAATGTAGATTGCTGCCTGATTTTCAGGATTTTGACTCCTGTGGAGCAGTACGCAGGAGAAAGGGGAGGTCTGGTGGCTGTTACTGGGGTCCCTCTATCTCTTTCCCAACCTCATTTTTCACTTCTCTCCTTGTCAGCCTCGAATCTGGTCTCTCGGGTCTCCTCCGGTCCCTCTCAGAGGCGAACGTGGGGTGATGGGCAGCTGCGGTGGCTGCAGGGAAGGTGTGAAGGATGCTGCAAGTCTCAGGCAGTCTCTCTGTTTTCTCCAGAGAGACCTAGCRGGGACTCTCGGGGTCACTTAGCAGCTTGCTTTTTCTCCTACACATCAGCCGTGTTTTGATTTCAGTCCGGGAGGTTAAGGTCTGTGTCCCTGGTGCTCCGTGCTCGCCCATACTAGCAGAGATCTTTCAAAGAGGTTGTTAACCCTCCTCTTTCTTCCCAGAGAGAGAAAACAAGCAAATAACAACTCAGAGAGCGAGACCGGTCTCGGTTATTGGAAGTACACATGGTTGTGTTTTAAATGAATGTTCCCAGACAGCAGCTTATGTAAACTTAAGGAGACAGTGTACCACCGGCGTGATGGATGTTCRTTGGCAGCTTATGGAGAAATCGTGCAAATGTCAGTGAGACAACAGTTTTCCTAAGCGCTGATTAGTTTTTACTCTCCTGCATAACTTGCTGACAGAGAAGCACACGCCTACCCGCATTTAAGAAATGCAATTTATAGCGTAGTTTAAGGTACATTTGTAGCCACGGTGAGGAGCCTTTTGAAAGTTATTAGGTTGTCAGTTTGAAAAGACCGTAATCACTTGTGAACTTCCTAGATCTCACATGACCCAATATAGGCATATCGAGAATAACCTTCTGTGGACCTACATGAATATGTAGCAAAATGGCATTGCTGGGAAATAGATGGTYGCTTCACAAGAGACTGTCAAGCTGACATCTTGAAACATTCTCTTCATTTTAGACCCTACAGGCAGGAACTGCTCCCTGTCCCTGCAGGAGGCTGAGTCCCCGGGGACATGGTTTTCGGTAGCACGGTGCCATCCTTCTCAAAGTCAAYGGCAGAAGTTGTCTAGCCACAGACATTAAAATATCTCCATTTGCCTGGCAGGACATTGGGTGAGTTATCCTTTGGGTGGGAACACGAGAGGTTTTGGCATCACAACTTGGCCTTCCTGGTAATATTTGTGTCAGAAGGGCAGCTTCAACCTGCAGTTGTGAACTTGAGCTTGGAAACAACTCTGAACATCAAGGACATTTCTTGGGTGCTCTTCAGTGGCCGCCCTGCTTTCTGCCAAGCACAGAGCTGCAATTTCTTCCAGCCGTTGGCTCTGCCGGTACTTAACCTCTGCTGCCGCCTTTCATCTGCCTGCCCTCTCCAGTGACTTCAYCTCCCCGTTCTCTCCCCTTCCACCTTCACTGCTCCCCTCCCAAACCCGTCCTTGCTCAAAAAGTCCCTACGTGATGCCCAAATGTTTGTCCCTTGCAGCAAGCACAAGTGTAGAGGGATGGGAGAACAACCCATTGCCCCTGGGCGGCCCTCCGCACTGTGGGGAAACAAAAACAGGARAGGAGAAATTTTAGTTTCATTCATTCTTCTCCACTGACTTGAAAAGAGCCAGGGTTTCACTGCTGGAGTTCTATTTTATTTTTCTTTCCCAGTTTCCTGCCACTGTATCTTAAGTTCATTGCTTTGTTTTGTCCACAATTCATCTGTAATTCTTCAGCTAGGGCTTCTGTATCTCGCTGACTTTCTGTCTTCTTGAGCAGCACTTTGCACAGTAGGGATCACAGCTTTAACGGGATCTTCAGGGTATAATCAGAATCCAAACTAAATGAGGGACTATATAAGCATAGCATTATCATATACTAATTCTCAGCTCATTATGGAAGCCTTCACTTCAGAATAGTGGCACCTCCTTCTCCTTTGTTAATGCTTTTAAAAATGTTTTATTAATGCAATTATCTCAATATAACTTAACAAAATAAGACCTCTCGTCAGAAGGCGTTAGCACATGCAAGAATGTATTCAGCTGCTATGCCAGCATCTCTCAGTCCCTGAAATGCAGTGTGTCCATTCTGCCACTGGAGAAAAGGAGAGAATGARACCAAAAAGTGATTCCCCACCCCCAGAACCATGCCAGAAATAGAAATTCAGTGGTGCAAACTACAGCCTTGCTCTGACCGCCTGGGAGTGCAACCCTATSAAATATGAATGAAACACTTGGGACGTTCCCGGAGCATTACTGGTGGGATGATGCTGTTAGGTGAAAAACAAGAGTTTGTTGCAGCCCTGGGCTGAAAGGGARGGTGCGGGGGAGAAGTGTGCGACCAGCCGGTGCCTGCGCCGAGAGTCCCTCAGCCCTGCCCAGAACCGTCCAGCTGCAGGTTTGGACTGGGGGGGCTGTGGTTTATATCAGCATGAGGGAACAGAGGTACCACACCTTAAATCTGAGGAGCTTCGTTAGGCCACGAGAAAAACAAAGTGGGGAGGAAAGGAAGGTTCTYTACTGAGCTTCTCCTCTATAATATGCGTGTTCAGTTTCCTGGTGAATCTTGGAAAGAGCTCAAATCATGGCAAGCTAATCATCGCAAGAACAAGCATTATTAAAACCTTTTGGTRGTGTACTAACCAGTCATCCAAATCACTGGTAGTTCTTAGATCTTTGCTGATAAATTACAAGAAACTGATTACTAACCCAAGCCAGCATGGGACCCCAATTTTAATAGTGGCATTTTTCTCTCCAAGATATGTGCGGCAGTTTTTTTTCTACTATGACTCAAACAAATGGGGCCTCTTTTTTTTTTTTTCTTTTCTTCTTCTTCTTGTGTGTTCTGCAATTTCACGTACGGCTAGAAAATCATAATACAAAAGAAATTTCAATAACGTGCCTGTGCTTTAATAAAAGGAGCCATGAACAATGCCAGCTCTGAAGATAGCATACAGCCATTGAAATCAGACAGGGGAAACAGAACATCAGTCAGATGGAAAAGTATGATTTATTATCTCCCTCCTGGCAAAATTACAGTGACAATGTCTATGCAAAGGAATCTGAAATTACTGACTTACTGTATTTCTGTCACAATTTGTACCAAGAAAACATACTAAAATAGATAGGCATGTCATATATTGATCTATAGTGATACCTATTTTTTAAATTATGTTACGTACTTAGCTACTGATTCTATAACATATATATTATGTTATGCGCAAGTATATTATTACAATAGGTGAAAGAAGATGGGCTGTATTCAGAATTTGGCTACAAAAAATCCATGCTGCTGTTTTCCCCAGATCACAGTAATACATGGGGGCCCCGAAAGCTCAGAGCTCAGTGGCTCCAGCTCTGCTAYACACATACTCTCTCAAAGCTCCCCATTGAAATAGATGAGACCCAAAACTCAAGCATCAGCGTGATTCAAAATCACCAGGAATTAAGCAGAAGCCCCCACGTTTTAATCGCAGTGCGCCGGTGCGGGAGTGCAGTGCAGAATTTGGCCTGTAGGTGCAAGCCCAAGGGATTGCTATTTTTCCAGTAAACATGACACAGGAATGAACACGTGCCCAACGTTGGTACCGGCAACGCTGTGGCTGGCCTTTCAGATATTCACTCCAGGAAATAGCCCGTCGGCTCTGCTTGCTTCCAGATTTGGGGACTGCCCAGAGAGCTACTGAAAGATTGGAGATACCGCTGCASAGCCGGAGAAGAGGCTCTGGCACATCCTCTCCCCTCCATTGCTGCTGGAGCTGTGCTATTAAGAAAATGGGATGTGTAGTACGTACAACTGTTACCGGCTCCTTCCAAGAGTGGTAAAATCAAGTCTGAGGCTTTATTATCGTGCCAGGCAATGCTCAGTGAGGCCGAGGAGAGAAGCGCTCATCCCTTGGCTCGCCCAAGGTATGTCTATCTCTGTCACCCAAGATGTTTCTGTAGGGGCGGTCCTCAAGTCATCAGCTTGTGAAGGAGGATGTTGTCCATAAAAATGTTGACAGATCACTGGCAAGAAGTTTTTTACGCAACCGGTTCCTACCAGAGCGAGGGGAAGTGCAGGTGTGTGTTTGTTGCTACTGGAATGTGCTTTACGCAGCATTGCGTTCATTAAAAATAATGCTCAATTAGCTAATTATCCTAGTTATTGTTTTTAAGACTATAATTAGATAAGTCAGTCTAGTTGCAAAATAAAAATACACGTAGCGTTAGGCTTCCTTACTCTTTGTTCTAAGGTACAGTTCAGAGAGAATTCTTCAGGAATTACAATAAAATCTTGGTATGCTTGGAGGAGCATTAGGGTTCGAAGCAGCTCCTCAAAGCAGGGAATCTCTCAGTCTGTTAACTCTGGTCATCCCCGGCAGGAAAACCTTTCTGATTAAGGGTTAACCCTGTGCTCCTTCTGTTAGCAGACCCAGCGTATTCTCTCATCACAGATAACCTATTCAAACCTGTTTTCATCTCACATCCTTCCCAGCTTGTGCTCGTAACCAAATGTGATAACATCCCCTGAGGGACAGGAACCTCCCGGACCCTGCAGGCTTCTCTCCTGAGGGTTTAAGCAATGGCAACTGGATACAAGGGGCAGACGGGAGAATTTGGAAAACACATTCTCCGTAGTGCCAGCTAGTAAGGAGCTGCTTTATCAGGTGGGGCAGGTTCTCCGCTTCTGTGGACCGCTGCAGCTCCATGGGTCCCGGGTGGCCCACGGGGATGTTACACTGGTGTAAAGTTCGGTACCAGTTAGATACTCCTCTGTGGAGTTTGCATGATGCTGCCCTGAGATAAGGATTTGCCCGAGGGAGCTTCTGTGAAGCCTAATCCGCCTTGCCAGCTGCCAGAAAGGAAAAAGTTAGGCTAGGCTATCAAAAAAGTACAGCTAACAGAGAATGAGAGAGAAAAAGCAACCGGGAACAAGTCAGTATTTGATATGATGTGTTTGCCCCTCTCCCACCTCTCAACGTGCAGTGAAAACAGGACCGGTGTCAAAGCCCAGGAGCAAAGGAAACCAAAACCACAGCAAACCTAAGCAGCGAGTTGTGGTTGTACCGGTGGGTTAACATCACCTGTCTGCTTGGGTTTGCGGATCAGCAACGAGCTCTTGTCTCCAGCTCCGATGCTGGAAGGAGTCCTGAGCTCGGCAGAGGTGAGCAAGAGCAAAGCACTCGGGCGGGAGCTGCTCCTTGGGGGGAAGGAGGGAGCACATCGGTGTGCCGGTGGGACGCAGSAGCTCCATCGGCACGACCAGGGGGGTGGGACCGGCTTCCCTTAGGGCACAAGAGGTGTAAAGCTGTGCAGAACGCTGAGTCTGAGGGTGATGCAGCACTGAAATCTGCGGTGTGGGGCCTACAGCCAGAGGAGCTCACACCTTCCCGTGACTGCTGTGGCCCAGGCAGGAGTCACCCGCCAGGATGATTCTTTCCAGCTGCCTGGGGACASGGGGCTTGTCTTCAGACAGAGCAGACTGACCCCAGAGATGGCATTCAGTTCAGCCGAACAGCCGTCATCTGGGTGTCTTGTGAGGAAAAGAGGCACAGGGCCAAACCCATCACTGGTGTAAATCCACCTGGCCTGTACTGTGGCTGCGGAAAGTGCATCTGACGATCCAGACAGAAAACTGCAGGAGAAGGAATGGGACCAAGATCCAAATCTCCTCCCCAGCGATGGCTTAATACAAATCCAGTATTTTATCAGTACGTAGAGCTGATCTCACCACCTTCTCCCATCTTTTGGCATGAACAAAGAAGGAAACAGCAGATTCAGGTATAGGSAAAACCCAGGTAAAAGGGATCACCTTTCTGACCAGGTCCTTGGTTCCTTTCTCCCTGCCCCAGGAGATAGACAAGGCTCCTTCGTTGCAAGAGCCGACAGGGAGGGAATGGAGAGCAGGAGGGTGCCAGCTGGGCTCGCTTGCCCTAGTGATATTAAAAGGAGCTTAACACACGTGAAGCACACGCGAACATTTTGTG
This sequence comes from Oceanodroma leucorhoa, assembly GCA_030449065.1. Lineage (NCBI taxonomy): Eukaryota > Metazoa > Chordata > Aves > Procellariiformes > Oceanodroma > Oceanodroma leucorhoa. The sequence continues at coordinate 2,153,735 of JASVER010000119.1, forward strand.
TGTGTCCGAATGGGGCTGCGCGTCGCACGCTGGAGCCACGATCCCATCTGTCATGGCTGTAACCTTTCAAAAGGAGTCCTGTTCCCTGTGCACYGGGCATGTCCGAACTAAAAAACTATTGTAATAGAGTCATAAAAATTACCACCAAAGTAATAGAAACCTCCAGTCCCCTCARCCCCAGGGTAGGTGAGGTGCAACTATTGTAAGGAATAAAATGAGRCATATGTCAAAACAAAGAGAGCGTTCTTACAAAAAAAAAGTGCAGAGTCATGTTGGCATGGAAAGCTCCACTGCTGCTCTCTGGGGAGAAAAACAACCGTGAGACTGCAGATGCACAGTTCCCGGGGAAAAAGGGCCAGGGCTGGGCTCGAGCTTGTCTCTCTCATCAGCTAATGGAGGAGTCACTCTCCAGACCCAGACGTGGTTCCAGGAGCCTTTTAAACCCATCAAGTTGTGTGGCACATAGCAAATATATGAGTACAAAGCTCCTAATGCCATCACAATCCTGAATCGTCGGATGTGGGCCCAGGATACCCATGGTGAGGCACATCTGTGCTTCTCTCCCTCATCTGGCTTACTCATCTGTAGTARCTCCCCAGGAATTTTTAGAAAAGGATGGCAAGGATAATGTTGTTTCCAGGTACGGACAGGCATGGTCTGGGGCTGAGGAGAGGAGAGGTGTACGTGACCTGGGGGGGATGACAGCATCTTTATGCCTTTCCATCTCCAGAATCCAAGCCTGGTCACCAGCCTGCTGGAARGACTCTTGTAGCTGTGAAGCTGACAAGCAGCAGTTAGGGGTAATTAAAATCGATGTTTGGTTGGAGAGCTGCAGCATCTGTAGGCTAAGAAAATAGGCAAGTCATCTTCAACCTCCTTGTGATGGGGCTGCTTTGAGTATAGGATGGRGTCACCATTTATAGAAAACGTTTTCAGTAACGTGAGTGAGAAATTTGTYGTTTCATTTCAGTCTTACGTTAGTAATGCTTGTGTGTGTGTTGGGGGCTTCCTTAGAAATACAGGATCTCAGCATCCGCTTCTGCCGCTTCTTGGAAGCCAGCTCCCTTGTTTTAGCCCAGCTGCAGTATGGTGCAAGCATTTTTCAATTTTTGGATGGCGCAGTTCATTTGTATTGCTAGTGCTCCATATAAGTAGGATACAGCTCCAGTTTTTCACTGCAAATAAATTATCTAATGACTTAGTACTTTTTTTCTSTTGCAAAATCATTTGCAACCTGATGGCGTTTTCAGTGATTGTACTCGTCTAATAGTCACTCACCGGATTGTTTATTTGAGCAACTTTCCACCTATGGAAAATCCAAGTCATTACCATTTCCACAGTGTAATTGATATCGGGTCTCCACCAGCTGGATGGATGACTTCTTTTTTAAATAAGTGACAAAAACGAGTGAAATTTTTGCCCTGTGCAAGTGCCTGTATTAGCACACCCGCACAAAAAAGAGCCATTTACCAAACTTYTAATACCATTTAGACAGTTATTTATGCACTGCTAATAGTAAAGGCAGAGTGAGCAGCCCAGAAGGGAAATGGGCTGATTTCAGTCTCACCTTCAGGGCGGACTCGCTAGCTAGCCCGTTCTCCACAGTTTGGCACCTGCAAAATTTCTCAGTTGAAAGCTTTCTCTGAACTTCCCTGGAATCTCCTGCTAATCTGCCTGAGATCACAGGCAATTTCAATAACAATGAARGTGATTCTAATTTCGACTCTGGGAGTATCTTCAATGAATGCTATCCCAGTTTCTTTTTTATTCATCTCCCCTGGTTTATGACTTCTCACCTCAGCCGTAATGCGGAAACCATTTTTGCCTCTGATTTTATTCATCAGGTCCTTTTTAACTTTCTTCCCCTTCTTGCTTCCTGACAATAAATTCACCACCTGAAACTGTAGCTACAAAAATCATTTCCATCAGAATTGCCATTGTCCTTAGTGTCATTAAAAGTTACAGCTATTCTTAAGATGTAAGTGCCCAATTTGACAGACTTCACTTTACATCGCTCCGCTTTCCTTGCTGTTTTATCTGCATAGAGCAGGATGCTATCGGTCGAGCCTGTCTGAGGGGGGAGGCTGAATGTGATTATCTGTGTGAGCGCTGGCACACAGTCTCTTGAAAACTAAAAGATGGAGAGATTGGCAGCAGCGATGGTTTTCAGCTTTCCTTCCCTTGGAGTGCAGCACTCGCAGGGGATGGGACACATCCAGTCCTTCCCGGGGACGCGTAGGCAGGAGGTGCATGTGGATACAGGTAGTGGATCCGAATCTAAGGCAAGGTACTGACAAATGTGTGCAGAAGTACCGGGTTAGATCCATTGCATTCAAAACCGCCTTGACATCAGTAGGAACGGATTTGATGGCATCTCCTTCTTTTTAAGGGGTTTGCACTTCCTTTTCTAACATGTTCTCAAAGGGGGAGAAAGCATTGGAACTCYGCATTCAGTAAAAATACCATGAAAAGCTTTTTTTCCCTTTGCAATATAATCTAGAAAAGGCATATATATACTTACGCACCATTTCCTTTTTGGTGTTTAAAGGAGGTGGGAGCTAATATGCCTGATTAAGGTTTGCAATGATATCAAGAGGCCTGGCATCTGCTCTGCATTTGCTCTGGTGTGATGGATCCTTGGGTTTCCATGGGGCTCAGAAAGCAAGCCCACTGGCATAATTTCTTGGTTACTTAAAATTCCAGTCAACCAAGCAGATTTCTCCAGTCATTCTGCGATTTTGTAGATAAACCTATTCGACTGTGAAAAGCGTCACAGGCCCCAGTAGCAGGTCTATTCAATTCAGTGGAAATACTTAGATTGTCTTCTACTAACTTGAAGAGCCCCTGCATGATGATCAGTATGTGTCTATTGTAACATGATTAGATGGTTGTAAACACTTACATGAAGCTTTTCTATTTCCTTCCTCAAAAGAAATGTCAAGTATTTGTGACAGAATAGTTGTAAGGTTTGTATTGCTCTGTAGTTGTTTGCTCGTAGCTGTGTATAATTAATGAAGGGCTGTTGTGCAATAGTCAGCACGAGGATGTGGTCCTTATGTGACCACTTCATGGGACCTTGTCAGTGCGATGAAGTCTTCGAGTATGGGATTATGGGACATTCTTGTACAAATACCCTCTTCAAGCTTAGCTGGAGAGTGTAGGAAGGAGGGGGAAGAGAGCAGCCCAATAAATCCTGATAACAGGATCTCAGAACAGATGACTAGAGGGCAATTGCAAGAACTTGCAGTAGCTTTGAGCAGCCTATACGCTGGCTCCGGCAAAGATGTAAACCGTCCATGAGGCTAAAGATGCAGGTACAAAGAAAGTACCACGCAGTTCAAAGTCTTTTCTTAAAAAGGTGAGGAGAGGTCAAAGTCTCAGGAAGCGGCTGTGCGAAACATGCCTGGAGGAAATCAGGAGCTGGCGTCTAAATTCGTAGAGTAGGGAGTCTCAAGGAGTAACAGGTCTGTGTGTAGTCTGTTTTAATGATGTAAGATCCACCGGCTCTTGAAATACTTAGGTGCCAAATAACACTTTGCTCTCAGAAGGCTGCTGGGCAAATGGGCACTGTATTCCCAGCTCCTGGAGGGGTATGAGCCTCAAACCCCCAGTCTGAGTGAAACCAGCTGGGTTGAACACGGCTGACCACAGGAAACCGCAACCTTAAAACTTGGTCTGAGATMTCTTCCGAGCTGGTGGCAGCCCACATATAGGACTGAAATGAGTGCACTTGGAAACCACGGTTAGCCGGGTGAATGTGACAACAGAGCAAAAACTGAGGAAAATGGCTTCTGATTGACAGAACAAACAGGTAAYGAAAAAGTATCAATTAGATGTCATCTTCAGAGTGTTTTGTTTGTCTTAGGTAAATCACTCCCTTTCCACCTCTCTAGAGATGTTTGTGTAGAAGCAGCTAAGAGTGATTGACAAGCAGACGTGTGGACAGAGAAATCCTTACTGGAGGCAGGGAAGAGGAGGGCTGCAGTATAATGTTTTGTATATATATATGCTTCCTCCATTCAGTCAAGGAGAACACTTACTACTCAGTAATAAGCTTTTGCAGGGCAATCTACATGTTGTAGAAAAGTCTTTCGCACGTTTGGGGCAGCAGAGAGGTGGCTTAGGTGCTGTAGTTGTGGACAAGGCATGAGCTAAGGGTGAAATACAGGTGAGGTTCAGTAAGTATTTGGGACAAGAGGATTTCTGTGACTGAATGAGATGGCTCAGATGCAGTAAAGCTTATGTCTTGCAGATGCTTCTAGTAAGATCTTGCCTAAAAACTCGAAGTCTTGTGTATCAATTATTTGTGTGATTGTACCAACTGCCTTGGTCTAAAAACATGCTTGATTCAGATCTCTTCAGCTGTAGAAAAGCATAAAAGAGTAGATTTAGACACTGAGTTTTGAATTCGATTTTCCATTTTCTTTTCTCCACCTCACCCTTAAGTTTGGGAAGAATTAGTATTTTAGGCTATTTTCCTGAAGAATTGATTGATCATGCGATCTCTCTGTCTGTCCACCAGTCCTTCTGGATGACTTGAGTGCCTGCTGGAGCCCTCAAGTGTAGACTTCTCAGAGGTGTGAAATTTCTGTCATTCTATGAAACCTAGTAGCTGCCTAAAGYAGGACCCACGTGGTGCCCAACTCCATAAGAGAGGGAGCAAGCCCCTTATCACTGTGAGGAGTAGCTGGATGATGTTAGCAATCATAATTCCTGCATGTGCTGGCATTTCCTTCCAAAAAGAGGGTGAAAATGGTGGGGAGCTGGTGTGTATGGGAGTGAGAGTGAAGGTTAGGGGATACAGTATCCACATCTTGTTTGGCTTCCCGATTTCCCCTGCTCAGGGTGTATCTTGTTTTTCATTCTGTTTCCTTTGCTGCCTTTTTCATTTGTTTGTTTATATCATCTATCAAATTTATCATTATGTGCTCATGCACATAAAATCTTTATTAGCCATGCGTATTCTCTATTCTCTGTTTTAATTTTCCTTCCTTCTTTCTTTGTTAACAAACTCTGCTGATTGCAGATGTTTCCCATTTGACAGCACCTGAGACTAAGGTTTTCCAGCCACACAACCAGATGAGTGCTGGCTCCTTCCTCCAGCCATCCCCTGGTAGAAGCAGGGAATGAACCTGCCCTCCCAGCCA